>QEPC01004304.1:4785777-4886416 GCA_003113815.1 Sphenodon punctatus | reverse complement strand
GATAAAATATTAAATATTGCTCTAAGCGTGAATTAATTTCTATGTTTTTTGGCGTTTATGTTTTGTTGCAATGTATGGAGTGGAAGGTGTTTTGAATTGTAATTGTACTGAATTGTTTTTGTGTGTATTTTAAGAAAACTCTTGTACATTTAAGTGTATTTTTAAGCTGTTAAGTTTTTTGCTTTGGTTAATCTAGTTATAGGTTGTCCTTCAATTTCCTCTGAGTTTTCCCAGGAGTTCCTTACTAGATCTAGGGGGCCCCTCACATTCCTTCCAAATAGCAATTCAAAGGGAGAGTATCCTGTGGATTTCTGGGGTACTTCCCTGTATGCAAATAGGAGGTAAGGAAACATTTTGTCCCAATCATTTGCTCTGTTGGTCATAAAGTTAGCTAGCATTTGTTTCAATGTCCCATTAAATCTTTCAACTAACCCATTTGTTTGGGGGTGATATGGAAGAGGAACCAGCAGTGGATTTTCTGGAGCACCTGGAGAATAAATAAATCTTCAGGTTCTTTTTAAAGGTGTGGAGGGAGGAACTGAGATGGACCTCTGGAGGGACCAAGTTCCTCACTGCCCTCAGAGTTCCACACTGCCCACCACAACAGAGGTCCAATCACCCACTGACTTAAGGTGCAATGGCAGGATCCCCAAACAGCAGGTGGTTTCTGAGCACAAATAGCCATCATTGCCAGGCTTAAGGAGCAGGTCTCAAATGTAGCCAGGGTCTATACCATTTACCATTCAGGGCCCTAAAAACCAGCGGCACAATCTCAAATTCAATCTTTCACTCTACAGACAGCCAATACAGAGAACACGGGGAAATTTGCCACACACAGTTATGGCAGCAGGAGATTCCAGTCCTGTCTGTAACCCCCTGAAACTGGGCCCATGGCATTGGGGCAGATCCCAATTCGCGCATTCACATGCGCAAACTGCATGAACCCCCATTACGGGGACATTGTGGTGGCGCAAGCTGTGTGGATCCACATGTGCAGCGTGGGGTTTGGGGATCACAGCCATTCTGTCATTACAGCAACAAAATTTGAAATCACATCAAAGAAAGAAAATGCAGGAGGCATGGCCCAGAGTTCCATGCAAATTTTTCCATTCCCACAATGTATTATTTAAAGTGACTATGCAAAAACACTGTTTCCCCAAAGGCACCATGGTATATCCCAAAACAATGCACTATGGGATACCCCAACTGGGATATATAGATGTCCTTGTCTCCTTTCTTGTCATTTCTGCTGATTTGGGCTTGTCATCCTCATTATCCCAGTCTCAGTTTAGGTTTCAATTTGGTCAGTGAGATGATTTTTTAGGATTTCATCAGATCTTCCTTCAGCCATCCTGTATACTGTGGATGGGTCTCTAGGAGAGCTGCATCAGCAGAGATGCCAAAGCACAGCTCCATTGGCAAGCAGGCCTCCTTTCTGAACATCAACAGCACACTTCTGAAGAATGTATGTATCACAAACATATTTTAGATTTCTCTTTCAAGCTACACACGTGCCAGTCACTCAGGAGTTGCACCTGATTTGTAATGGCTAAAGATATGTCATATCTAAATTTTCAAGCAACAAGTTATTTAATTGAACACATCAGCTTAGGCCACTTTTAGATGTGCGCAGCGGGGTTTAGACGCAACATCTCACATGGTACAGCCGGTCGTGCATTCTTTTAAAACGGCAAACTAAATACCTCGATATCAATATTGGTATTTAGTTTGCAGTTTTAAAAGAATGCGTGACTGGCTATAATGCATGAAATGTCGTGTCTAAACCCCGCCTGTGGGATTTTTACATGCGGCATGATTTCACGCCACGTGTGCACCGCGCACATCTAAAAGCGGCCTAGCCTCATCCTGAATTGCTGTAAATCAATGCTGTTTCAGTGATTTGAATAGACTCATGCTGTTTTGCTCCTGCTAATGATTTCACTCTGATTACAGGGGCGTAGCTATCATAGGGACAGGAGGGACATTTGTCTCGGGGCCCAAGCAGGGGGTTGTAGGGGCAGCACAGGGCACAAGTCATGGGGAGGCCCACAAATCCTGTCCAGTTGCGGTACATCTGGGAGGAGACTGAGCTGCTCAGAAGTGACAAGCAGCATAGGACAGAGCAAGCACCAGCGGCAACAAGAGGCAGGCAGCACAGCCGCAGCCTACAGGGATCAGGTGCAGCAGGCAGAGGGAGGGAGAGGCACTGGGGGAGGAAGGAAAGGAGAGAGTGGGACAGGAGAAAGGATGGTGACAGCCCCCCACCCCCGCCCCCCAGGCCATTTCTTGCACCTGGTCCCATTTCCAACTTAGCTATGTCCCTCTCTGGTTATCAGTCACTTCAGTGTAAATCAGTAGTAACTCAGCTGATACTGATTCTGCATCTCATCTCACAAATCAGGATTCATTCCACTGGACCTGATTCCATTCTCATTCACCTCAGTGTAGTTTAGGACCAACTCATATTAAGGTAATGCATTTTTACTATTATAAATATTGCAATTGAGAGGGAAATTGGGTCTCCTGATGTTGTGTCATTTAAGTTTAGTTAGTTTACAAAGTATTTGAGAGCTGAGTCCTACTTTTAACACACTAAAGAGAGATTACAGATATGCAAATGACATAATAATCCTTTTCACTCATATAGTGCTCTTCATCTTCATGACTAAGTGCTCAGAGAAGTCACAAGATTCAGTCTGCCTACAACAGAACTTTGATGATTCCAATAAAACCTAGTTTTGTAGAAAAGGCCTGATCATTGCTCTGACTGGTTGTACCAAACTCAACCTTCATTTCATGGCTTTGAAAAGCAGCGCCAGATATACCCCTGAGATAATTCTGTTCACTTCAAAGGGACTCTAGGGTGAATTTGCAGAGCACTATTATTAACTTTGCTTCTTTATTAATGTTTGTATGTATTTTGCAGTGATGAAAGGTGCTGAGTCGACAGCTCTGGAGAAACTCAAGTCCTCTCTTCTCATGGCACAAATATAACCATCAACCAGCTCATCTCATAGGAAAATAACTTTTTCTTTTGATGTCATGAGCTGATGTTTGTTTTTTCATTTTTGTTTTTTGCTACAGGATGGTCTTTAGAGACTGTATGTGTAAATATACATGCAGCCGACGCAGCAGCTACACGTCCTGGGGATGGGATGCCGCCCCTCTGGCTAGGTCAGGTCGGGGAGCTGAACAAATGTCCCTGCAAATCGACCCAGCCAGGCAGATGTGGGGCTGGTCAGCCAGCTCTGCCCATGCTGTACCCAGAACCCCACCCCACCCCACCATGACGGGCAGCCATGGCTGCCAATAATGAGCAGGCATGGCATCTGCCATGGTGACTCCCACACTGGGGCCGGAATGGCGGTGTGAAGAAACGCACTCACCCACTATGACCCGCCTGGGAGTGGGCGGGCGGCCCTTGGGCCCGGACTGTGGACCTGGTTCCTTCTGGGCTCATGTTCCTGTCGGGGGCTATAGTGGGCCCACATCTGGTGGCCTGCTAACAGACACGCAGGTTAGGCTCTGGCCCAGGTGGGTCATAGTGGGCCATAACAGGGCAGCATCATGTGTGTTAACACCCAATGTACTGTAAGTATAAGGTGCTGCCAATGCAAAGCACCATGCCCACCCCAGAAATTACTGTAATCCGATCCTTCAACCCAACTTGAAAATACACAAGAGAAGGATGTTCTTGAGACTCAGGCATTGTGGTTTCACTTCCCAGGTTTGACACGTTTATTTTGTGTGATCTTTGCCAAGTCTCTGAGAGCCAGAGTTTCAAAACTGTTAAACTCTAATTGGTCAAGCTCCCAGGCAAAGTAGTTAAGATGATAACTTCTAATGAACCAACTGCTAAATGGGAGCTGAGCTCTTAGAAATTCTGGCCTATATGTCTATGCATCCCCTACCCCCAGCAGAGCCCTGAGTGCCATTTTGACCTCTATTGGCCACCAATAATATCCATTCCCATTCCCCAGCTTAGTGCAGTCTGAGCCTCTACCAAGCTCCACAATCACCACAAGAGGTAAGTGCTTGCATGCAGGATTATATTCGTTTCGACAGAGGTGGGAGTAGCAGCTGGTAATTTGCACAGATGTTCATCCAGAGTATCTGCAAGGTGTGTGGGGCAGCCAATAACGTTTAAGACTCTTTTAGTTACTAAACTGTTTCATAGTAATTAAAAATGTTTGAGTGAGCATGTGAATGAATGCTCTCAGCTAATTGCACTAGCTGGTGCCAGGTAGTGTGGGCAGGTGCTGAACAAGAGCTGCCAATGAACTTCAATCCCAGCTGGCAGCAAACTTGTTATTCCAGCCATGAATCCCCCGAATAGCTCTGCTAAGGCACCTCAAACAGCATTTGTTTCCTCCTGTTATTCTAGCTATGGCTCTCCTGCTCCTCAGTGCTGCTGTTGCACCTAGGGCCTGGTCTGCAGTAACACAGCTTTATTTTGTATTACCTTCTTTTGGTGAGAGTTAGATTGGAAACAGATATTTTAAAAAGAGTATATTTTATTATTATATTATATTATTATTAAGCTTTTATATAGCGCCAGCGATGTACTCATCACAATTGTGGTACCCAATATAACTCGGGCAGATCAGGCATTAAACTACCTGGTTAGTGCCCAAGGGGTTACCCAAATTATTGAAATATCATTATTTGATATTATGAGGCATGTGTCTGGCTTGGGGGGTGGGGGCGGTCACTGGCATAGGGAAGGGATTGCTGGTTTGGGGAAACCCAAATACACTGCCCTAGGATTTCCAGTTTTCTGTTACTGATTTTCCATTTTGCACCAATAGAGGCTGGAAATTGATTAGGTACAGTCAGAAAGACACTAAAACAGTTACACAGTAAGTCAGAATAGTTCAGTGGAACAGAAAATCAATATCTTGGTAGCAGTAATACCTAGCGCTGTGTGCAGTGTCGAATACTTGTATCTGTGTTTTAGTACTTGTGTTTATTTATATTTGTGGTTTTGCCCATGTTCGCTGCATTTTCCAACGTGGAAAATGCACTGAACATGGATCTCTGCATATTTGGGGGGGGGGGGGAGGGGGGATTGCACAAAAGTGCAGTGAGGCTCTGCTAGTTTGACAGGCTTATAAGAAAAGGAAAATGCATTTTAACTGCTGCTAAGTCTGCTACCAGTTTTAAAAGAGGAGCACTATTTGGGGGGCAGGGTGAAAAATATGGCTGGCTTAGTGGAGTCGTTATTTGGGGGAGGGTGGAACAGGGCATGGGTCTAGCTTGGGGTGGCAACTGACTTGGGGAGCGAGAAATGGGACATAGATCTGGCTCATGGAGATCACTGGCTTGAGGGAGAGTGAGGTCTGTGCTTGGCTTGGGAGAGGAGAGAATGGGCATGGGATTGGCTTGTGGATGTGGGAAAGGAACATGGATCAGGTTCAGGGGGAGTCACTGGCGGGGGAGGATAAATGAGGCATGGGTCTGGCTCAGGGGAGGTGTCACTGGCATAGGGAAGGGATAACTGGTTTGGGGAAAGAAGGAATGGGGCTGGCTCAGGGAGTTTACTGGCTTAGGGGAGGGGTCGTTGGCTTGAGGAGGGGGTAATGAAGCTGCCAAGGACTCACCATTTCTCCCTGCTTGGGCTGGAGACTGCAGTTCTGAGACAGCCATGGCCACTGTAGGTGTGAAAGGCTCGCCATAGGCTTCCCAAGCAGGCAGTTAAGCTGAGAATCAGAGAGGAGCCCAGCTCTGAGCTGCATATATGCTGCAGTTTCTGGGATCCAGTTTGAGACCTCAGAAACCACATTTGGGGAGGAGGGGGATTTTGGGTTCAGTTGGAACCCAAATACACTGCCCTAGGGTTTGTGTTTCGAATATGGAAGCCAAAAAGGACTTTTTTGAATTCATGTTTTGTTTTGCCAAAACACAAATGCACAGTCCTAGAATACCCAGTATTTTTGATAACTGGGTACCAGTTTTGGTAATCAGGTACTGATCTGGTACCTTAAAGGCTACCTGAACGTTTGGTATTACCCATGGGTGCAAAACTAGCTACCCATTTAGCCCTTCTGAGCACGCCCAGCTTTTTTCTTTTTTTAAAAAAACTTACCCAGCCCCAGAGGAAGCCACATGTCACCAGCCCCCCTCCAGAGGGTGAGTAATCTACCCCAGAGTCCCCGCTAGCTCCCCACCCCAGAGCCCCTGCTAGGCCCCGCCCCCCTTTCCTGCCCCCACTGACCTATTCTTTCCCTCGCTAGCAGGGTCAGGGAAGGAGGAGCAGGGGTCTAACACCTGCACTCGGCTTTACTCAGCTGAGGTTTTCCGAGGTTTTTTGAGGCCCCATCCTCAGAACTTCGGACCTCAGAAAATCGAGGCAAATATATCAGTCCTCTGTGTTTTCTGAGGAAAACCGAGGACTGAGTTACAGCACTAAATTAAAACGCAATGAGCTTGATCCCATAGCCTGCATAAATCATACAGACGCGTGGCTTCCGCATGGCACAATGGGCCGGTTATGGGGAAACACGTGGTTTGCATGCAATTTACGTGCATGTAGTTCCGTGCGGTTCATGGAGGCTATGGGACCGAGCCCAATGTGAAGAGTCCGATAATCAAGTGTAATAAATGTGGGCAAAGAGACATAGTTCACAGAATAAATGGCCTGGGCCCACACATCTGAAAGACTGCCTCCGTCCCCATGTTCCATCGCGATCTCTACAGTCAGACAGCTAGGAGCATCTTCTTGCAGGTTCCACCTGTCCAGCAGTTCCATACGTTGAGAATATGCAGAGATGTGTTCTTGGTTGCTGCCCCCATACTGTGGAACTCCCTTCCCCTAGAGATTCATCAAAGCCCACGCCTGAGAATTTTTTGGAGGTGATGTAAGACTTTTCTTTTTGGTCAAGCATTTTATTTGGCAGGCAGGAATAGGGGCTGGGGTGGTAGTTTGGGGGGAGATTCGTATATGTTTTGCAGTTCTACTTTTATGTGATTTTAATATTGTAATCTGCTCTGAGCCTTAGGGGAAGAGCAGGATATAAATTTAAATAGATACATTCAATAAAATAAATAAAATAAATAACTATAAAGTATGAATAAAATAAATGCATGCAAGGAGTTGTACTTCGGCTGGATCCTGCAAAGTCTTGTGGCCTTAACAAGGTGAACTCTTATGCCGTGCATGTAGTGCTGCAAAACATAGGCTACTATTAGATATTAAGTTTCTTGGAACAGTGACCATCTCTTTATTCTGTACAGCACCTAGCATGATGGAACCTTAACCTATGGATGGAGGATTCTAGGTGCTACCACAGTGCAAATAACACATACCACAATCATATTAATGTAGGACTTAGATCACAACTAGGTCTTGTGCCGGCCCTGTCTGCATCAGTAAAATACTGAACATTCAAGTGACAGCATTTAAAGAAGTTGGAGACTTACAAAGAGAAGGAAAAAATAAATAAACCCTGAGACAATTAAAGGAGAAGAGTCCCGTGTACTTCATCCTGTTCAGATCAAGGTAACAATTGCTCAATGCACCCTCCCTGTCGAAATACATCATAAAAGTGTTGAGCACAAGTAATGTTCCAGCCTTTGATTTTTATCTTCTAGGGCACATATCCTTTCCATACCACACCAGCCTTGCCAACAAGGAGCTGAGTCCTGGTCTCAACACACCGTCAAACTAGCTTAACTTGGGTGGAATTTTAAACCGGTGTATTTCAATGGGTGTGGCTTTGTGTGTGGATGCTCTTCAGTCAGTTTAAACCAGGCTTATACCAGCTTAGCTTGCATTCACCCTGATGCAGCAATTTGCAAATGCAAGCTCAGTATTGTCAAACCCAGGCATTCAAAAGTCACAAGCTGGGTACCAAAGAATAAAGCTGATTTAAAACCTGTGAGTTTTTTGTTTTTGTTTTTTTAAATGATCAATGTACATTCGCCTCCTGATTTCTGAACATTTAGCGGTTCCTGTTTTCAAACTTTTCTTAGCCAAGTTTGAATAAAAACAGAGATTCTGATTCTCCTGTAATCACATGCTTCCAAGTGCAAGGACTGAAGGGAAAACAGCAAATTGGTGGGATTTACAATAGTACAAAAAGAGATTCAAAATTATTTGCAAAAGATTTTCACAAATAACAAAGCAACCAGAGAGGGGAGGTGCCTTTCTCAAGCTCATACAATCAAGTGGGTCAGTGTCTGAGATGAGAGAAGAACCATGTCTCCTGAGTGCCAATCCTAGTCCTAGTAAATTATAGTGCCCCTCCCCATTGCCTTTCCAATGATGCTTCACCTGAACCGAGGCCTGTGTCAGGACCTTTTAAGTAACAGCAAATTGCAATTACTATGTGCAATTGATGTTTCTCTGTAAATCAACCTAGGTAAGTTTCTTGGAAGAAACTCTAGCAGAGCTGAAACAAGTACCCGTAAAACTGGATATACTGCCCATTGAAATGGGGGTACTTGACCCAACCAGGTAACATCAGGTACTAATCTCAGTACCCAATTTGTGTTTGATGGGCTACCCAATCTGCCCATTTACCAACTTCCGGTACCTATTTTTTTTACTTTCCATCCTGATTTCTGTTTTACTGATTGACTCTGATTGGTAAAACAGTAAATCAGTATCCCAGCAACAACAGTACCTAGTATTTGGGGGTAATCGGGTGACTGCTAAGCACCTGACATGGTACCCAAAATTGCAGCTACCCATAGGTAGCAAATGAGATACCCATTTCAGCTCTACTCTCTGGACCAATCAAGTGAACTCTTCCACCACCTTGGGGCCTTATGATCCCCTTTCCCTCTGCCCCACAAACTACATTGACCCAGGAAAGTCTAGGCTTACAGGCGCTGAACCTAGTATAATGGGTAGGACTAGAACAAAGTGCTGGCTTTTCTGATTCACCAGTTGAATGTGAAGATTAATTTCCATTAACAAATATACTTGTATTAATCTAAACTGAATTTGAATATTTGCACAAACCTCTACACCATTTAGTTTGTTAAATTTAATATTTATTACTTGAGTTTGGATTTCAAATGAACTCATCCGATCCAATTCAAGGGTGCAGCTATAATAGGGACAAGTGGCACAGCTGCACCTGGATCCACAACGAGCCTTGGGAGGCTATGCTCCCTTCTGCAGCTGCATCCCCTGCTGCTGGGAAGAGAGGCAGGGGGGCTCATTCCAGCCTAGCTACACCACTACTACACTGTCCCATGTAACAACCATCAAACAACCAATCACAAGTCACAGAATTATTGAATTAGCCACCAGTACTGAACATGGAATTAACCTCAAGATTCAACAGCCCCTTTGCAAATCTCTCAAGGGTTGTGGGTAGAATGCAAATTTTCAGATTTACAAATGTGGGGGGGGGGGGGAAATTTGCTAATTATTTCAATTGCTTTGAACATTTGTTTCCATTTTAGGAGTAAGTGCTGTACCTATGGGACACAGGAGAGGGAACTGGCATGGAGTGCTAGGCAAATGCAGCCTCCTGGCAGATCATAAAAGGCTAAATCAATCGACAGTCACCTGAGACTAGCAAGAGCTGGGGTGAATTTGGTACCTTGCCTCCTCCCTCCAGTGAACCATGGACACATCCTTCGTTGGTCTCACTGCAGTTACAGCAGCAGGAAATCTGAAAGCTTTAATTTAGCAGGTGTAGGGGTGGTGTTTTGGGGGTCTCAGACATGCACATTGGCCTCTGGGAGTCTCAGGGCCAAACTGCAAGAAGTGGCGACCCTAATCACAGCTCCTGTGTTACACTTGCTGTACTGATGGTGCAAACCTATCTGCATAGGTAATACTACAACAGCACAGAAGGTGGAATTCCTTCCTGTGCGGAGGGTCAGCAAAAAGCCTAGGCGTCAGATGCATTTGAGTCTTGTCGTTCACCCTAGAAAAGTGGAATCAGATATCCTTTCTCAAGATCAGCTTTTTGTATGCAGCAGTGGGATTTGTGCCAATCAAAACACACTCCCAAATTCTTCAAGTCTGGGCCTGATCCTGAAAGGTTGCTATGAGCCAGCAGAAACTCCCTTGGATTTCAACAGGAGTTATGGGTCCTCAGCACGAGACAAGATCAAGATCTCAGGGTTAGGTCCTTACGTGGTGGAATTTGATGGTGCTCTAACTGACCTCAGCATAGCCCAGGAGAAAATTTGGCCCATTGCATTTAGCAGCACTGGCCTCTAGTGTCCAAAAGGGCAATAATACACCACCTGTGGTGGTTTTTTACCTGACGCTCCCATAGGCCAAAATGGAAGTGTCAGGTAAAAAATGACCAAAGGTGGCCACCCTAGTTTACTCATCACTGACTTGTTCACCAAGGTGTATGGACACACACAGACTGTGTGTGTGTTCATTGCTGATGAAACTCAGGGGATAGATAGATGTGGAGTTTCAGAGCTGCCAATGAATCCAGGGGTCTTGTTTGCCTCCTCCCTGTGACTCCTGAATGAAGCACAAAAAGTGCACCTGATACCTTGCACAAACACCACAGTGCATGAGCCCACATGTATAATCATGACTCATGGGCTTGTTTGGGAGCCAGCTCCTCTCTCTCCAGTGAACCAATAAAATGCAGCTTAGAGAAAACAGGTAAAGCCTTTTCCTTTTCATCCCATTATCTGGCGGTTAGCTTTGGTAAGCAGGATCTGACAGTACTTGTCTTGCTGTCCTCTGGGGAACAATGGCAAATGCTTGGTGCAGTTGTACGTGCTGAATTGTGCCCATAAATGGTGAAGGAATATTACTTATTTTATTGATTGACTTAATACAATCATACACTCAACACATACCAACAGGAGTAATTTAGTAATTAAATACAGCTAATTAACTTAACATTGCCTACTGGTTACAACAGACATCAACTTACTGACTGCACATACTGTAGTTCCCAATTCTGCAGTGATTCTATGCTGGCAGACACCCACACGCACATGAATCGTATTGGACCAGTGGGGAGACAGTAGCCACAAGCTTCTAGGGCTAATGGTAACTAAAAGAGGCATGGTCCCTCTCGTGTGATTGGCAACAGCAAAAGCCTTATCAGATGCAACATGCACCTACACCTGTGGCAGAAGAGAGGGAAATGAAATGGTGGATGAGGTGTTAGAACAGGAAGCAGGCAAACTAGGTTCAGTTCCTAGCTGTGCCACAAACTCCTTGTGTGGCCTTGGGCAAGTTATGGGTAGGATAATCCTCCACCAGAAAAGTCACTGGGAGTTTTGCCATTGACTTCAAAGGAGAATATTGTGCTTAGTCTGTGTGACTTCCTGGCTGTGCCTCCAGGGAGCTGGAATAAAGTACTCCATGAGAGAGGCATTAGCTGAGCTGGAGGAGTCATCTCTAGGGTCAGATTTTTTCCTAATGACCGAGTAAGGTCACCTGAACAGCACGAAGTCAAATCCTTAGTAAGGCATTTGTAGGGGTGGTGAGCTCTGTATTACTTTTGACTACTCCTTGTTCATGGACACAGATATTAAGGTCCTCACCTCCCAATAGTAAAGTGCTGGGTGCTTTGGCCTTGCAATAATGTCATAATGATGATATAGCTATAGCAAACTAAGAACTTAGTCCTGCCCTTCGGACATGGATTACCACACTGAGACTGGCACACTTCGCCTTCCACTTCCTCATCACTGATTTAGAGCACGAGACACCGAGGGAACTTATGTCCTGTCCTTGGATGTTTACAGCAGCCTGTCCCATGCAGGTGAGAAATGTCTATGCAGAATGTGCAGCTACTGACCCAGGCTAAACTTGTAACATCATCCCAGGGAACAGTCACAATGGTACCTCTAATAATATCTCTTCAGTACCTGCAGGTAGGTGTGAAGAACCATTCTCCATACTTGCACACGGCTCTCCGCTAGACTGTAGTGATTCCCAAGACAAGCACAATGATCAGGAGACAGCTATAGATTCCCGGGACTCTCCCCAGATTTAGAGATTTTAAGGCCAGAGGGAGCCACTAAGATCAGCTATTCTGGCCTCCTGTCTAACATACATCAAAGACATCACTGCCGTTAATACTAGATCAAGCCTACACACTTGTGCTTGGCTAAAGCATATCTTTCAGAAAGGTATCTAGTTTTAATTTACAGACTGCAAGTGATGGAGGCCCCATTCATCTCCCTAAGCATTCTGTCCCAATGGTTAATCACCCTCACTGTTAAACATTTGGGCCTGGTTTCTACTTAAAATGTATTCAGCTTTACCTAAAAGTCTCTGACTTGCTTTGCTAAACCTTTAACTGCTAGATTAAAAAGCCCTTTAGGACTCAATACCTTCTTTCTGTGAAATTGTTGTTCATACACCATAGTCAAGTCACCTCTTAACCTTCTCTTTTCATAAACCTAACAGATTGAACTCCTTGTGTCTCTTGCTGCAAAGCTTGTTTTCTAGCCCTCAAATAATTCCGATAGCTGCTCTTTGCACCCTCTAGTTTTTTCCAATGCAAGCCCCAGAAGCAGACATGCTATTACAGAAGTGCTCTCCCCAATGTTTTGTCCAGTGGTAAAATCAGTTCCCTCCTCTTACATGCTCTTCCCGTTAATCCAGCCAGCATTAACCCTTTTTGCTACAGCATTGCACATGGGAGCTCACGCTCTGTTGTTTGTAAATGACCCCAAGGCCTTTTTAGAGTCACCGCTTCCCAGGATACAATCCCCCATTCTGTACCTTTGGTTTGAATGCTTCAATTTGCTGTGCTAAAGTTCCTGTTTTTTGCATAGGCTCAGCTGACCAGATCATTCTTTCTCTTGTTCTTTCTGTGTTACTGCAGCAGATCCAATCTGTGCTTCTTTTACAGTTAGAGTAAAAAGTTTAGGGAGCATACTAGATTATACAAGCATTGGCAGCACTAGCACATGTCAGGATCCGATGACTACTGCCATCTTGCACTGTTGCAGCAGCTTCCCAATACCTTCTGTTCTCTGTGCTATTCACTGGGTTAGAGGAGCCACCAAAAGCTAGGATTACCATACCTCCCCTTTAAAAGAGGATGTTTATGAAAAAATACATGGTGCAGGGCTACATTGGTTCCCATACAGCCCTGCAACATATATTTTTCATGTTTCCTCTTTTAAAGGGATGGTATGGTAAACCTACAAGGATCTCTTGCCCCAGTGGCTTAACAATAGACCTGGGAGCAGTGGAAGGGAAGGCAGGGATGAAGTTCCAAGGGAAGGGCAGCTGCAGTCAGGACAAGCTCTGCATAGGGCTGGGCTCTCACTGCCTCACCACTTGCTGATTAAGGTGTTCTCTAGCTCAGCTACACTGACAGGGAGGGAGGTGCCTGGGCATCGCCCAAGGAAAGCTCACAGGTGAGATACTAGCATGACCTGGCTGCTGGCCAGGAACGCTGCTAAAATGCACAGCCCTATGGCAATGTGGGAAGTAGGGTGTGGCCAGAACACTGCATCTTTGGACACGCATCTCAGGGCTCCATCCTATGTTGACTTGAGGGGAATGCATCTTCATGGCTGTTTCCCTTCACACTGGATGAAGAGCTGCCTGCTGTCAAAGTAGTAAACTCTTTGCAGTTAACCTGACTGCCTCCCAAGGGCACTCAACTCCTTCTTTTTCTCCAGTGCCAGTCCCTTATTAATCACCAATCTCCCCTTCTCCGTGCAGGCATCTTCCCTTCCCACACCATGCATACCCTTTTGCTCTGTCAAAAGTAAATGTGGCATCTCCTCCTTTCTCCTTTGGTATTTTGGAGCTCTCTCTGAGTGGTCATCCCCATGATGGCAATCCTTTGCGGTCCAGAAATGGATTGCTTCTCCCCTGAGAACAATAGGGGTCTTTTTTTCTGGGCTCACCATGCCCTTTGCGGTGCAGGAGGGCGAAGGTGGCACATTGCTCCCATCAGCAGCCAGTACAGGGGTAAAGTGCCCTGCAAGATTTAGCATGGCATTGGAGCATGCCCAAAAGAGGCATGGAGAGTAGCCAGCCAGCCCCACAAACCCACAGGCCCCCATACCTTTTTAGGAATCAATATAGGTTGTTTTTAAATGAGCAAGATGGGCAGGAGGGTTCATGGCCACTGAGTGACACAACTGCAGGGCACCCACATACATGACGTGTGAGGAGCACTTCACACGGGCAGCTCCCAGCATGGCTACCCTGGCCAAGGAGGCAGCCTCCACACATGTGGCTGGCCCCGCACGGAGTACTCCTATTTTTTGGCAGTGCTCTGTGCATGGCCATGAGGGGCTGCTGCGTGGTTCATGGGGACGTGTGGTCGGTGTTGGGGGTCATGCATGGATGCACCTCATTCAAAATCACCCATAATCTTGAATCTAGACTTCTGTGGTAACACCCAAGCTGCTTGAGCCCTAATTTCTGCTGCTAACCAAAGAATCCATACATAGGGTGTTTTTAACAAGCAAGGTGTGTGTCTGTGGCCACTGAGTGGAGGACTGTATCACACTACAGTGAGGCATCCCCCTATTCCAGGAGACATGCATGCAGCCTTGGCACCCCTAATTGGGTGACTCTCAATGAGAGAAAGCTTGACCTTGTAGTTCAGATGCCAAGAGACATAAGATCAAATCCGTGCTCTGCCACAGACTCCTTGTGTTACCTCAGCCAAGTTCCTTAGTCTCCTTTTGCCTCTGCTCCACAAATAGAAGAAAGGCATTACCCTCTCTTTTAGGCATGTTGCGAGGGTCAGCGTATTAAAGCCTGCAGCCTTTGGCCCTGTGTCCCATCAAGAGGTTTGTTCAAAGCAACATCCAAATTTTGGGATGTCTTCCTAAACTTCCCAGGCTCATTCACCACTAGCAGAGAGGCACGTAGCCTGTATTCTCACTGGCCATAGTTAAAAGCTAGTGAGGGAACCATAGCAGCTGAGCAGGCAGGAAAGGTGACTGTCCATTCCTTCATGATTCTCTTTATTTACAAACACAACATTTGTGGGTTTGGTGACAACAGCCAACACAACATAGCACAGTGTTTGCTCCACACAGAGACAGTACTGCCCACACAGCTATGGTCATTCTACAAAGTGAGGCTTTTGGAAGCACAAATGATTTGCATCACTGGGGATGGTGGGTGGATTTGTGTGGGTCCCATGGCCTATAAAATCCAGGCAGCTAGCCGAAAACAGCAATATGCCATTCCACATCCAGGTCTCTCTTCTGTCTTCTGCCCACTCTGGGCACGAACTCTGTCCTACTTCCATCGGCCACCAACCACAGGCTTCCCACGGGCAGCCTTCGAACTGGGAGAAAAGCAGAGAAGCACCGGCTGAAGTGTGCGATGTGGCTATTGAAGGGATACAAGGGACTGGAAGAAGAAAGGGGCTGAGCCAATGATTTGGTGACACTTGGACAAGCTCCTATTGGGCTTTTCCCTTTCCCCAGCTGGGTAGTGGCACTGAACCTTACTGCAAACTATAAGGAATCTGAGGATTTGCCTTCCTTACAGCAAAATGCTGGGTCTGCTGCAGTGATAGGGATCTTTGGCTCTTACTACAATTCACAGGCAAAGGCTGAGCCAGACCCAATGGATCTTCCAAAGCTCTGTGGCGCGTGGACGCAGGTATATTAACCAACTAAATCATTTCCCCTCATCCTACGATCCCAGACATGCCTCGGACCTGAACCCTTATGAGAAGCCATTCCTGAGGACTTCAGAAGGAGAAACAGTCACAGTCCAGAGCTAATCTCCCTTCCCAACAAGAGAGGTGATGGGATTTGCCTCTCATTCTCCCCCAGCTTTGGTGGTGTTACTTCTGGTTTACACTGGGTGTACGTGAGAGGAGAATCAGGCCCAAACAGTGGCAGGTGACGCTTTCTTTCTGAGTGCTCGTGTCCATGCATTTCATAGTGAGAGTCTCCACCTTCGCTGACAGGGCCCTTTTCCTCAACTGGACCCAGGAAGGGCCATTAGCATAAACAAACCACACAGGTGTCTTTCTAGCTGGTAATGTTGGCTTATGGAGAAACAGGTTAAAAAACAACGGCCAGATCCTTGGTGCTGTGTCACTAAACACATGGAAGTTACATAAATTTACACCAGCTCAGGACCTGGCCTCAACTTTTGTCCTCCGACAAGGGTGAGAAAGGCAACCCCTTAACATGGCCTTTGTTTAAAGAGATCAGCCTCACTTTGTGTCTCAACTGGGAAGGGAGCTGGGATTTCTGCATTGAGGGCATAATGAGATATGGAATGCTTTTTCTTGTGCAGAGAAGACAAGGAAAGATTCCCCATGTCACATCTGGCTTTTTAGATTTGATGTTACCCAGTCTCCCCTACTCCAAGAGGTTTGCCACGCTACTTATCCTTATATTAAGGCACTCTTCCTGTTTGGATGAGCTAGACTTTATAATCAGAGATCAGAAACCTAGCCACATGGCTTATGCGACCAATTGTATATAGACTGAAATCTGAATACCAAAATCGTGCAGCAGTTAATTTTTTTTAAATTGTAATTGCTGACTCAGTGTCAGCATGGAGGCCTGTTGCTTATCCTGTCTGCTTCCATTCTCAACACCCAGGTGCTACTGAAACTGCCCTCACCCCACATCAGACATCCTAGGGGAGCAAAAAGGTTGTCTGCATTATTCCTTACAAACACCCCAACTTGTATGTGATTATCACTTTGAACCTGTTCCCCTCATTAAATGTGTTCCATGCATCGCAAGCCAACAGCACCATGCTTCAAAAGACAAACCATGCTACTTACCCTTTGCTGCAGCAGGGATGGGGCAAGGGAATAAAGGAAGAGGAGAGAGAATGAATATAATCAACCTGGGTTCTCTAACCAGAACCCAGGCTCAGGCTGGTATGGGCTTGAAATGTCTTGGAAGCAAGACATGGCTAGTTCAGAGTGACTTTGGCTTCTAAATGTACTTTAAAGACCATGTGGGAAAACACAAGTGACATTTCTACTGCATACTATATTGGCCCACAAAGAAGGGCACACCTGGCTTGTGCTGAGGGGTAGAAGTCTGAGACAGTGATTAGGGTAGTTGTTTGGAACTCAGATGGCCCAGATTCAGTTCCCTGCTTTGCCACAAACTTCCTGTGTAATCTTGGGCAAGTCCCAGAACGTTAGAAATGCCCTTCCCTGCCCTGTCTGAAAAATTCTGTGGGGATATTTATTAAAGATTATCAGGTGCTCAGATACTATCCCAAAGATGATGACAAGAAAAAGACTCTATAGTGGAAAAGAAGCAGAGATCCAGAGCGAGGGAATGGGGTCTGACTTGGGGAAAGAGGCTGGAGGTGCTGCCCCTAAACCTGTGGATTCTGATATCCAAGGGAGTTAAGAGACTTCTGCATGGAGGTCTCTTTGCTGATTCCTGGACTTCTTGGCTCCTGCAGGAACAATACTGCTGGGGCTCCACCAGGAACACAGGAAGGAGGGGGAAGCGAAGTTCAGAAGAAATGGGAGGGCAGGGATCAGAGGAGCTACAGTGGGGAAATGGCTAAGGGGAAAAGCGACAAGGAGCAGGCGGGGAAAGAATCAGTTACAACAAAAGCAACAAGAACAGAAATGATAATGGAAAGGAAGAAAGGGAGTAGCCACAAATGAAGAGGAAAAGAGAGGGGAGAAAAGGAATCAAAAGGAGAATGGGGAAAAAATAAGAAAAAGGGGTGGGGTAAGAGAGCAGGAAAATTACCAGGAAGGAAACCCATTGGGGAAAAGATGGCGATAGGATGAGAAGGATGGAGTAGAGTGCAATAACCCTCCCTCCCCCACCATCCCTTATGGATAGTCAGCAGGGTTTGATCCCATGCCGTTCAGCACAGCCTGCTACCACATAGCAGGCTACTATCTTCTAGTAGTGGCAGCCGATAGGTTGGATCTGACCCATCGTCTTCAAATATGATTTTATTAAATACCAGTATTTTTAATAAAATGTAAGCTTCCAGAATGATGTCATGCAATGACAACATGTTATCTTGCACTGCTAATGTTGATAAGTCTGAACAGGGTTTGAATACCTCTCACTACAGAAATACCATAAACTGCCCACACAATGAGAGATTTTTCTGCAATCTGGCCCACCAGTGAATTGCTGTAACGTGATCTGGCCCACAGTGGCCAAACCAAAGTTGGACAACCCTGTTCTAGTGTACCAGTCATGAGAGATGGCCTTGGCCCACTGTACTAGGGAGCTGCAAAAGCAGAAGAGGAGGTGGAAGAGAAGGCGAGATTGGAAAAGGGAGAGAAATGGGAGGGAAGTAGAAACTCGGGGGACAATGATGAAAGAGCAGAGGAATGGGTGAGCATGAGGAGAGGAAGGACAGAGGGAAGTAGGGAAGCCCTAGAACAGGGCTGTGAACCTCAGGCCTAGGGGCCAAATGCAGCCTGTGGCAGGTTTTTATGTGGCCCCTTTCTGGTTCCTGATCCAGGGTGTTTTTAAATGAGATGCTATCACTGATGGACACGCATCAACCACTCATCCAAATGCCTGTGTGAAGGTGGTGTGGGGGGATGTGTGCTCCGATGACCCATGGAGCACCCACACATGGAGCACTGCCAAAACTCCAGAATGTACCATGTGGGGCAAGCCAAAGAGATGTGTGGGGACAGGCACCCATGAATCCCCTGCCTGTATGAACTGGGGCACCCATATGAACACCAGAAGACAGGCCCACGGCCAGCTGCCTCCCCAGTCCCACCCACAGCGCTGCCGGGAGCTCTCTAGGGTGCTCTTAAATACACGAAATACAACATTACGTTGACTCAAAGCACACCCCTCCTCGCGACACACGAGAGAAGAGCTAATGCCATAGAGGGCAGCAGCGCTGACAGCAGCTTTGTGCATGGTTAGCCTGGGTATGTGCCTTGGACTGCCAGCAGCCGCAGCAGTTCCCAGGTCATGGGCAGGAAGGGGTAACTGGCTGCTGTGGCTTCATGTTTCCAGGGTGTCTGTGGTTGTGTCATGGCAGATGGTGAGCAGTTGGCAAGGCTTGGGGTGGGGGGGTTACCAGGTGGGGCAGAGGGGGAACAGCTGCCCGTATGAGTTGTTTACAGGGCCAGTTCGTGGTAGCAGGAGTGCGTGGAGTCTACCTGCCTGGCCGCAGTGGCCACCCTGGGAGGTGCCTGTTAGAATCTCTCTCTACTCACTCCATGTGTGTGGCTGCTCCACAGCTGTGCCACTCAGTGGCCATGGACCCCACACCTCTCAAGCCTTGCTCATTTAAAAACACCCCCAGTTCCTACCTCCAACCACTGAAAAACTGAGTTCAGGAACAGGAAGCAAAGATGAGGGTATGCACACAAAGCTAGGGGACAAGATACATGACAAAAATCCCTGATGTGGTCTGGACCCTCCTTTTCTTGGGGACACCCCTTAAGCACCCTTGTCCCCAACCTGTATGTGGCCCTTGGAGCTTGTACTTATTTTCAAAGTGGACCCTGGGGTGGAAAAGGTTCCCAACACCTGCCCTAGAAGGATAAAGACAGCCTTGGACTTACATTTATCAGTGTGTGCAGCAGTCAGAGCGAGAGCAAGAAGGGAAAGAAAAACTGCAGAAATGGAAGGGAGAAGGCAAAGGGGAATGGAACAGCTAAAAGGAATGGAACAAGGAGAAGAAATCAGAGGGATAGAGAGAGAGAGAAGGGCGGGGCATGGTGCAGGATGGCAGTAACAAGGAAGGTAGAAGAAGTGAGGATGCTCAGCCTGTAGGGCAGGCTGGGACACACCATGGCCTGGGTACTTACACCTTTTGATGATCGCTAATGCGGTTCCGTAGAACGTTTATCTGCAAGAGAAATACAGAGAGGAGGTGAGGCCTCCGTGTGCCGCCTCGCACTGGGGAATAGCAGAGGCTGCCACAGGGCAGCATGTGGGACCAAGACTCTTGGCAAGAGAAGGAGGTGGATCAGGAAATAACCTCTGTGGCGCAGCTGGACCATGGTTTCCGAGTCCTAGCAAGGACAATTGGAGCCAGGTGATGAGTGGTGGTGAGCAGTCTGGAAGCCAGAAAAAAACACAGTGTCTGCCTGTGTCCAAGAGCCTCAATGCCTAATCCTTTCCATTCATTACAGTCCTGGCATGGCTCTTTTCAGGGGCAGCCCTAGGCATGTGCAGCATGTACGGTCGCACATGGCCCCGCACCAGCCTAGGCCCCAAGTCTGGGGGTGGCAGCACCGGCAAATTATTTAAATTATGCAAATTAGGCCCCGCACCTAGACTTTGCACATGGTCCCGCAAATCCTGGGGCTGGTCCTGGCTCTTTTCTGCCATGAAGATCACTCCAGGCCTCACAAAGAACACAAAAAGAGGCTCACACATCCCACTGGCTTGAAGGAAAGGCAGCCCAACGTTGCAAGTGGGATGTGTCCTCTTCCCTCACGTCTCTAAAAACTTGGGGTCTGTTCTTCATGGTGCCTTGTGTTTTCTTATCAGGGTTTTTGGGTCAGAGACTAAACAAACAGAGCCTTCTGCACAGAGATGAATAGGGAACATCCTCCCTTCCATGGTGACATATGCTTGGAAACAAGGATGTGCTGACTGTGGTGGTGTTTGTAGGGGGCAGTACATATACTGTCCTGTCCCCTTGATCTATATGTTGGATGTGCTTCCTTCAGGTTCTCTCTCTGTGGTGTCTGGACTTGATGTTTCCCGTACAATATTTCTTGAGTCTTAATTATTGTGCTCTGGCCAGGTGTGCCCTACTCAGATGAAGCAGGGAAGGGAGATGACAGGGTATGAGCTGGAAAGTAAGTCTGTGGCTGGCTAGGGACACAGCCAGTTTGGTTAATGGAGATCCAAGGATGCTAACTCACTCCAGGTCTAAGCACAGGGATGGGAAGGAGAAAAAGGTTACTGCTCATCAAAGAAGAGCTTGAAAGGCTCCATGCACTTACCCTACTGAGCATCATAGCAAGGAGTCTGGCTGAAGGAAGGTGGCTGCCCTCCATGAGTTAATCTGAGTCCTAGAGAGCATTTCAAGCCAAGCAGAGTAAGCATATAGACAGCACACCGCAGTCTCGAGACTGATGGCATCCAAACTCACCCAGACCATGGGAGGGCAAGTTCAGGGCTCTACCCATCCATATACTACCACACACACTCACGTACTCCTCCCAAATGCTCACAGCTAACACCCACCCAAATACCAACACATTCAAAAACATATCCCTCAACCACTCATTCACTCAAACACACACCATTAGGGGTGGAGAAATCCAGACTCATTCACACATGCACAGCACACCCAGGAACACTAACACGTCTCCTGCCTCAAAATATTCTCACTCACACACACACACACATATGCTCCTACCCCACCCAACACTCTCCCGCATGAACACCCATTTCCAAACATGCCCCTCCACATACACATTCATGCATATATAAACCTGAACAAGCACGCATGTCCATCCTTCTCTCCAAAACCTACACACCCATTCCCTTAAACCCACTGTCCCATTGCTCTCAATATAACAACACCCCACTAGACTCACATACCCACTCACATTGGACTCTAATTCACCCACTCTCTTTCCATCCCCAAACTAATTCTTCAGTTACCCATCTGCTCCCAACTCTTCCTAGTATCCACAAAACTCCCCTCTCGCCCACCTGAACCCATCTCTGGACCCTACCTATTTCAGGTATATTGCAGAGTAGAAGGGGTCTGGACATATAAAATATAAAATGTTGCTATGTTGTAGGCTGAAACATCCATATGGCAGAGAGATTGCAAAGCTTGGTCTGTTTAATTTAGAGGAGATTTGTAAGAGCGAACATGACAGAGGTACATAAAACAGTGAATGAGATTAAAAGGGAAATCTACACCCTGTTTATCTCCTTCCTTTATACAAGAATAAAGAGGCAGCCAATGAAATTGAACGGCAAATTTAAAGCTAGTAAAAAAAAATAATAGATATGGAATGAGCCTGAGGCACTCACTGCCACAAGACCTCGTGGGAAGTACAGGCATCACTAAAAAAGTGGCTACTGATTCTTGGAGGAAAGGGTCTCAAACCAAGATAGAGACGCATAACATCAGCATTAATTATACGCCTGGAAGAGCTCGTAGTATTTTTGAAATGGGATATTTCTGTGAGTGTTGTAAACCTCCATAGCTACATTGGCTAGGATAATTACGGATATAAACAGGAACAGCCTTAGAATTTGTAGAGCCCGGGGTGAAGATAAAATGCAGGGTCCCTGGTGGCCCCGCCTCCTCCTCCATGATTCTGCCTCCTTAGGGACACCCTCCATGGGGCCATAGAGGGGGTTGTGTTTGGGCCCCTCCTGGGGGGAGTGAAGGCCCTGCATCCTGCCCTGGTGAAAACAGGGGACACTGCAGACCCCCCAGAAGAAACAAAAACAGTGGGGCCCAGAGCAGTCACCCTGTAGTAAGGTCAGCCCTGGATAAAACCCAGCTACTTTAGGACATGAACTGCCCGGGGGCACAGACAGACAGGAAGCAAGTTACGTGCTGTTGTCCACTAGGGAGTTCTTTGACCCTTCCTCTGCAATAGCTCCTGCTGAGCAGTGTTGGGATAGGATATTGGGCTAAATGGACTATGGGGGTGAGGGTTACTGCAAACCCAATGTTTCTGCTCACCTGCCTCTTCAACTTTCTGGTACTTTTTCACTAACTAGCCACCAGTCTCATTCCATTCCACCTTCCTCTATAGTTCCTGGGCATTCATCCCTGCATGCATTGCAGACAGCCCTACATGAGGGAGCTTGGACTCCATCCTCCTGTCAAAGGTCAAACCCAAGCAGGCAGCTGCTGGCAAGAGCCATGCTGTACTTACTACTTGCTTAACTCATTGCAGCGCACCGTGAGGGTGACAATCTGGTGGGAGTTAGAGAGAAGAGACTGTTAAACACAGGGAAGCACTTGGAAAGGGAGGTTAAAGGAGAGACTCTGTGAATGGCTGACTTCAGTGTGAGTTGAGGGACCGATGACTTCACAAGGTCATGCATTGCCCAAGCTCCATAAGGAGAAGGGGAGCTGTAGGTGTTACAGTGCCCACATCCTGCTCATGCTGCCAGGTGTATCCATTTGGAGCAGGGTTTGAAAGAAAACAATAGGGTTCCATCTGCCCAGTGTCTAAGCCACATTCTAGGCCAGTGTTCCTCTTGTGGTTTAACACATAGCCACAGGGGCTTTGTTTGTGGCAGTGTGTGTGTGTGTGGAGGATTAGCCAGTATTAGTGACACCCGAGTGCTTATAGGCCCTAGGGAGGGATGAATGGGAAATAGGACATATGGAGTTAAAGAGTGCAAGAGATGGCATTCTCCAAGCTCATTCAGGTGCAGGCTAGCTGAGCTGGGACAGTGTTTAATTGGATCCAGCAATGCCAAGACCAGGAGTGCATACAATAGATGGTGCTGCTGATAGAGGCGCTTCTCTCAGCATGAGCATGTTTGTTTGCTGTTCAGAGAGCCAGGCTTGGTAGATGAACCACAGCAGTCAGGGCCATTGCAGCTTGTGGTGGGATCCAAGGCGTGTGTGGCCAGATTCTGTAAATAGTGCAAGCCAGCATCTCCACTGGTGTAAACTGGGTCATACTATTGACTCCAGTAGAGCTTCACCCATTTACACTGGCTGCGTAACCTGCGCATTGGCCTTTCAGCTCTGCCCATGTCATTCTCAAGTAAGAATAAAGAGTGTGCCTAAGCTTTTCCGGCAACAACAAAGGTGGCTGAGTGCAGCAGCAGCCTCAGATGAGCCTCCCCACACAGAGATGGAGCAAGATCTGGGGAGAAAGAGTGGGGATAAGAAGAGACTTCAAGCCTCACCTCGTATTTCTGTCGCTTGAACTTCTCCTGCAGGTCGAATTTTTCTGCCTCCAGGTCATGGATGGACTGCCACAGTTCCTTGGCTTTGTCCCTGAAGTGCAAACATGGGGTGTCAGCCAGGGGAGTGAGGGCAATAAGGGTGGTAGAAAGAGGAGTATGTGGGGGGTGAGTGTGTGTGGCATGTGTATGTGCTGAGTGTAAATGAGTGTGTATTAGGTGGTGCATGAGTGTGAGCATGTGGTCATGTGCACATGTGTATATGTGCACGAGTGAGTGTGGTGTGTAACTGTGTGGATGAGCATGGACATGCATTTCTGAGATTTAGCTGCATGATTCCCTGAATCATACATAGCTCTCTGAATTCCATTCCTCTTCTCCCCTCTACTTTGTGTACCCCCAAGCCAGTCCTCTACCCCTGAAGAGAGCTCTCCAGATACACTCCTACCTCAGCGGGTTATATATTGATCCCTTGTGCTGGAACAGGGCCTTCTGCTCCCTGACAAGGTGGGCTGAACAGCATTAAGGCAGCAGGTTATACAGACTGTGCCCTCAGCCTGTACTTTTGCAAGGTGTTGACTCAGGTATGTGTGCTCATGGCACCCTCTAGTGACCTGGCAGCCTGCTGCTTACTTGCAACCCCACTCCTTAAGTTTGGAATGCCAGAGTTGTGTCCTTCTGACAGTTGGGAGGAAGCATGAATGTAGCCTTGGTGCCTTGTCAGTGTTGCCAACTCACACATTTATCACATGATTTAATGATTGTAAGCCACCCCGAGCTGCCTGTGGCAGGAGGGATGGGGTAATAAGTTCTTTTAATAAATAAATAAATTAATTAAATAAAATCATTTCTAAGCCTCACTCATGATAAGCGTCACTAATCTCGTGAGATTGTTAGTAGGGCAGATTACTCCAGGGCTGCTGGCCTCCAGTCCAGTGTCTACTCACTACTCCTGGACCCTGCCTCCCTCTGCGTTGTTCAGAGCTAAGCTTGCTCTCTGTGTCCCCAGCCACGCTGCGCTCTGCAGAGCTTAGCTGGAACCCGACAGTAAATTATCTGAGTGGGGAGGGGAGCAGGGAAGCCTCTTTCCAGCTGTGTGCAACACTCTAATCAGTCCCTGTTTCCAGGGGGGCTGAAATCAGGGCAGCACACAGCACGCCTTTGATTGGTGCCCACAGAAACAGGGAACAATTAGAGCGTTGCTGGGAAGAGGCTTCCCTGTCCCCCGCCCACTAAGATAATTTACTGTCAGGTCCCAGCTATGCTTTGCAGAATGCAGCACGGCAGGGGATGCAGAGAGCAAGCTCAGCTCTCTGTAGAATGCAGTGGGAGAAAGGGAGAGCGAGCAGCCACCGGACCAGAAGTCAGTAGCCCAGGATTAATCAGCCCTACTCCCGATCTCATGAAATTAATGACACTTATCACAAGTGAGACTTAGAAATTGTTTGCCTCGTGATAAATGCATGAGAGTCAGCAACACCGACAAGACACCAAGGCTACATTCATGCATCACCACAACTGTTAGAAGGACACAACCCTGGCATTGCAAACTTAAGGAGTGGGGTTGCAAGTAAGCAGCAGGCTCTCAGTGTCCTGAAGCATCCAAGAATGCCCCAATACTTTTTTTTTAAAAAATGCATTTTGTGAGCAATCTTGAGAGATCTCGCACTGGGACCGAAATTTTGGCAAGACCTTGGCTATGCTCTTAAACAGAATTTAATTTTTTTTAAAATTCTTGATTCAGCCCTAATTGGGAGGCTTGGTGGGAAGTGGACATTGGAAAATGAGCCACTGGTTGGGGTGGGCCCATGGCTTCCCATGACCTGGTACATTTCCCTAGAATTGTGTGAGACACTTTCTCACCATCCCTCTGCCAGCCTGTCCAAGAGCACTGCCCCTTGCTGCCAGTGTGCAGGACACACACCCATGCCTGCCACCAAGGACTCAGCAACAGCAGCAGAACAGTGAGTGAGCTCAGCTCCAAGGATGTCGCTAGGCCTGGGCTTCAGCCCCCAATCTTTTCCTCAGAGCCCCAAATCCTGCGCCACCTCGTCTGATCAGCAACTTTGTTGGGCCTCTCTGTTCCCTTCCTGGACTCTGAGAGGAGGAAATCAAGGAAGGAGGCACAGTGGGCAGAGCAGCCTCTCTCCCCAGCGCTGCCAGCTCTGAGGCTGCTGCTGCTGTTGCTGAGCTACTCGTTGGTTTATGTTTGAAAAAATAGTAACTCATGATTTATTAACCAAATGTTTTAGTTTTTAAGAGTTTGTCTCTTGATTTATGAGAGGGTGGGGTCGGCAACGCTGCTTGTGTTTGCCGCTTCTGCTGACAGTAGAGCTCAGGGTGTGGGGATGGAGATATGACACAGCTCACAGTGATGTAGGATAGATTTAGCATCATTTTGTGGAATCGCATTGTACCAGGCTGCTGCACCCCCAGGGCCTTTCATCCTCCAGCCCCTGAGCCTCAGTCCCTTTATCAATACAACCATGCAAACAGGATCGGCCTTAAGCAGGGCCAGTAGGGGCCATGGCCTGGGCCCGACAGTGGGAGGGGCCCCGCAGGAAGGCCATTCCTGGTAGCCTCTGGATCAGTGCTCCTGAGGCAGAGGATGAGCTATTTCTGCAGAGCCATCTCCCTTCCTGTGACTCTCAGCCCCTGGGTTGGCTGCTTCCTGTGGGGCCCTTCCCCCTCCTCACCTACAACGGTGGCGGAGCATGCCCCTGCAGGAAGGAGCTAAAGAGGTAGAGCTATGGAGGGCAGGAACATGGGGGCCCCGCATTGCCATTTTTGCTGTGAGCCCCCCAAAGTCTAAGGCAGGTCCTGCATGTAAACCTGATGCAGCCATGCAGGCTGCCTGAGTAGAGCTAATGCTATGCAGTGTTGCCCCCTGCTGGTGCTTCATAAAAAGACAGACTCCCTACTCAATCTAAACCTGTAGAAGAGCTTTTGATTGTCAAGGAGCCAGGGACATATTGCTTTATTGCTGCTCAGGTTTAGAGAAGCAAAGAGCTTCTGGTTAACATGTGGATCCCTGCCTACCTGCCAGCTGTGCTGCTATCCTCCCTCACCTCAGTTTATCCTCATTCAAGTGGTCAATATTCAAAGGCTTCCGTCGCTCACTGAGGATCTTTTTCTTCTTCTCTCGCTCTGTTTGCTTCTTCCCACTTTTCTTTTCCGTCTAAATAAACCAATTCACATGAGTGAGAACAAATCCCAAGGCTACCCTCTCCCCATACTGGTTAGGGTAGGCCCATGGCTTCCCATGACCTGCAACTGTTCCCCTGAAATGTGTGAGATACCCTGTCACCATCCCTCTGCCAGCCTGTCCAAAAGCACTGCCCCTTTCTGTCACTGTGCAGGATACACACTGCGGGCTCCAACTACCACTTGGCAGGGCCAATGTTGACTAGTTCCCAAAATATGCAGGCTGGATCTGTACCTTCTGCAGATAGCCTCCAAAGTGCAGCATGTTGGAGAAAGCCTTCTTCTTCCTGGCATCCTCCTCAGCCTTCTTCCTAGCCTCCTCTTCCTCTTTACGGGCTCTCTCTTCCTATATAGAATGAAAGCAAGAGGGTTTCAGCAGGGCACATAGATGAAGTGAATTTGCAGAGAGGCCAACAGATAGCTCATCACTGCTGAGAGGCTCAGTGAGTTGATTTGGGCACCGCCAAGCCAGGAGAACATTATGATGCCACAGGAGACTAGACCAAGGTTATGGATTCATACAGATTGGTCAGAACTTACAGTAGGGTAAAAGTAGTCTCTCCCATAAATAGTGTTTTGTCAGAATCAAAAGGTTTCACTGGGAAAAACTCTTATTCAATGACATTTTAAAAAAAGTTGGGCAGATGTTTTTAAAGATGATGTTTCCCCATTTTATTACATTTTTTTACTGTTTCATAACTTTGGTTGTTATCAAACATTAAGCTACGTAGCACAAGATCTGTTCGTCCCCTGCTACATGTCCACCATTCACCTGTTCTGCACAGTACTAGTTGGAATTGCAGAGGTGCAGCCACCTGCACCATGTAGACTACAATGCACATTTTGCAATCGATAAACTTGTCAGTTTGAGATATCAAGCAAGATTCATTGTAACCACACAAACTGGAAACTGGCTAGGACAAAAGGGTTTAATCCCACACTGTAATGACTAAAAGGGGTCCAGGCCTCTTTCCTCCCCCACATCCTAAATAAATACAGACCTCCTGTCAGCACACCACCTCTTAGCAGCATGCTGGAGTTGAGTACCCCTTAATGGAGCACTGTCACCATTTCAGTGCCACCTCGATGTTTTGTTTTCAGGGTTTCCCAGGCAAGGACTAATCCAGCCCAGCTGCTTGGTTTTTGAGTGCCTCATCACAGCCAAAGACAGTACATGGCTGCAGCTCTTGCTAGAATTTATGGCCCTTTGTTACTTAGGATGCTGTAGAGTCTGCATGCTAAATCCCTGGGTTGTCTGGGACTGCTTCAGTTGCTCTAGAAGCAGCACTCACGGGCTCTGACCCAGAATCCCACTGAGTTCTCTCAATCTGGAGAGGCTACTGCACTATGAAACCTCATGAGGGGGAGGCAGCAGCTGCTTCCTACAGCAAACTTAGCTTGCTGCATCCCCAGAATAAAGGACATCTTACTTACTGCAAGGGGAGAGTGCCCCCACCCCAAAATCTCCCATCCTGCTCTCAGCTGAGAGGCACTGTAAGCGGGGAGTAGCCTTTGAAACTTACAGGCTCTGACTGGGACCATTGCGGAGATGGGTTCTGCAGTGGTCCTGGCTGGGGTCTGTCATTTTCAAAGGTCTGCTGGTGCATTCGAGCCCGGGTGGTTCAGGCACCCCAGATTTGTTGGGGGTGCCTGGATCTTTGGGTGCCCGGTTGCAGTTTTAGTGGTCAGCGCTGGAAGTGTCTCAGAAATACTGGACAAAAACACGACCGGCCCAATTCAGTAATAGACAAGGGACAAACCCTTCACAAAATAGGACTGTCCAGTATAAAATTGGGCCAATGGCCACCCTACTCACAGCCATGCGGGTCTGGCGCTCCTTCTCCCACTCGCTACGAATCCGCTGCTGCTCTGCCCGCTCCGCTCGACGCTGCTCCTGCAGGGAAAGAATGAGACACCTGCTCAGGGGCCCTTGTGAGAGTGACCCCTTCCTCTAATCACAAACTGCTTCCTCCGGTGTGGCTTTGCGTGCAGGCAGCTACCAGGCCCAAGGTCAATACAGCTCTGAGCTCCCCATTTCCCACCACACTACTATATGAGCAAGAACCAGGATATGGCTGGTTCTCTTTGGGGTGAAACATGAAAGACAATTGAGCTATGTGGGATTAAATCAAAGGGAAGGAACTCAAGATCTGGATACCTCCAGGATCTGGAATCATTCATATCAGTGTTCAAAGCCTTATTTGGTTCATCCTCCCAACAAGGCTGAAAGGTAGGTCATTATTATTCCCATTTTATAGATCAAGAACTGAGGCTGGGAGACAGGGACTTGCCCAAGGCCACCCAGTGAGTTCATGGCTAAAATGGGACTTGAAACCCTGATCTCTCAGGTTCAAGTTCTTAACCACTAGACTACGCTGGCTCTACCCTCTTGGAAGTTGTATTTCTTCTGCTATTTCACTCTCTTGGGGGTCAAGACCTGATTCACGCATGAACCCAGAGGACACATGGTTAACTGGCCTGGGGATTCTGGACGTACGATTCTGTCCTTTAGTGATATCAGCTCTTCCTCTTCCTTCTTCCTGTTCTCAAAATGGGATTCAATCAAGGCCTGCAGCTCATTCAGATCCTTCTCCATGCGCTTGCGGTGAATGTCCTGCATGGCAGGGGGAATAGAGTCAGAAACTCACTTTATCCTCAGGCCAAGAGCAACAGTGGCCCCATGGAATATGAGGGAAGCAGGGACTGGCAGACATGGCATTTGGCAAATACCCACCGAAGAACAAGGAGATGGGACACTTTCTCAGTGGGTATTTGCCCAGTGCCATCTCTGCCAGTCCTTGCTTCCCTCATACCCAATTAGAAATACCCAAATAAATACCCAGTGAGAAACAGGTAAACGTGGCACTCAGTGCTGGGTAATTACTTACATCAAAGTCCACTCTCTCCCCATCTGGGATCTTTGGAGGCACCAAATTTGGCATAAAGAGCCTGCAATTAATTAAGAAAGAATGGAGTAAAACCATCAGTCCTAAAAGTTTGTCTTTTGTTTCAGCACATGTGCCTTTAATGGGGTCAGTCTCTATCCATCATACAAACAAACAAACAAAATTTAGTATCTGGGCTTATCACTGAGTCTTTGACTGAAGTTTTGGGGAAACAAACTCAATTTGGTTGAATAAATGCAGATTACTTACCAGTAACTGTGTTCTTTGAGAGAGCCGTGCATATTCTCACTTATGGGATTTTCATTTTCCCACTGCTCTGCAGTCGTCCATAGCACTCTGTTGTATCAGCAGTAGCTAAGCAGACTGTACAGAACAGTCCAAAAGAGGTGAAGTTCTTGCCTCCCCCGCCCGCCCCTCTCCCCCCCCCCCCCTTTCTCAGCATGGAGCTTTTCTTCTTGCGAGAGGAGATAAAGAAAAGGAGGCAGAGCCTCCCCACCTTAGTTCCTTCCAACCCCTACTGAGTACACCCTGAGTAGAGGGGAAGGATGGGCGGGTTGTGAGAATACATGGAGCTCTTTAGAAAAACACAGTTACTGGTAAGTAACCTTCATTTCTTCTTCGAGGAGCTCCACTATTCTCATGGATGGGAGAGTAGTAAGCAGTAAGACACTTGCTGGATATGGGTACAAGGTTCAAAATTCTAGAAGAAAAGTTAAGACAGTACCACACTCCCCAACACAACATCTCGTCTGGCTGCCAAGTCTGAGCAATGTTTTGAGAAAGTGTAGAGAGAGAACCTTTTGCAGACCTGCATATCTGGTCAAGTGGGATACTGCAAAAGTTGGCTGCAGAAGTTGCCATAGCTCTGGTCAAATGTGCTCTGATGTCCCGCGGTGGGTCCTTACCAGCTGCCGTGTTAATGCAGGCACCCAAGGATCCATTTCAAGAGCCTCTGTGAAGATACCACCACATCAATGTGTGTCTCTCCATAGGAGATAAAAAGAGAATCAGTTGCCCTAATAGGCTTTGTATTTTCTGTATAGAATGGCAGGGCTCTTTTTACATCTAAGGTGTGAAGGGCAGCCTCCACCAGAGAGTTATGAGGTTTGAGAAGAAAAAAGACAGGGAGGGTTTGAGGGGAGGGTGTTTTTATTGTATGAATTTTAATGTTAACTTCTTTTGTGTGGATTGTGAGTCAGCTGCCCAGAGCCTTGTGGGAAGGGTGGCATACAATTTTTTAAAATAATAATAAATAAATAAGGAAGTGAAGTATCAGCCAAGCAGAGAAACGTAATGGCTCCAAGTCATGGTATAGGATCTCTCCGTTTTAATGTAAGAGCAGATCCCTGAAGAATAGCAGCAGGATGGTTTATGATTCCATGTGTAACAGTGTTGCATACCGTGATTGTCTGGGCCAGACTGGTGCTATCAGTATGATACGAGCCCTGTCTTTCAGTGTTTTGCAGATGACACTCTGGATTAAGGGCAGAGGTGGGAAGGCATAAACCAGACCCTTATTCCAGGGTACCGGGAAGGTGTTCAAGTGGAGCCCAGATCGTGTACCACTCTGTTGCATTCAGAGGACACTTTGACATTTTGCACCATTGCAAAGAGGTCTATCATTGGGATACCCCAAGTGCTGAAGGGTAGATGCATCATCTCCAGGTGGAGACTCCATTCATGGTGATCATAGCCTAACGTGCTGAGCTCATAATGTTAGAAGTGCCTGTCAGATGGATTGTTATTGGGGTAAGCCTGTGTTTGATGTACCAGTGCCATATCCCTTTGGCTTTTGTAGAGAGGGTCGAGGACCTGGCACCCCTTGATGATTCAGATATCACATAGCTGATGTGCTGTCTGTGATGATCTGAAAGGTCAATCCAGTGATGTACCAAACAAAGGATCTTAGAGCCCATCGGATGGCCCTCATCTCTAGTATGTTTATGTGAAGTCTGGCTTCTTATGTGTCCCAGGTGCCATGGGAAGTGAGAATTGGATTGTGAGCTCCCCAACCCTGAAAGAACACATCCATTTTAATCGTGACCATGCAGTCTGGTGGTTTGAAACGGATTCCTCTGAAAGCATGATGTAGTTTTGTCCACTAACAAAGGGCGGAAATTATCTCACTCAGGTATAGTGACTAGGGCTGCACTAACTAGTAAAAAAATGTGTGTATTTCTGAGTTTCCGAGGATCGGCCAGTCCTTGGTAACTCAGCCGAAAACTCAATAAAATACTTGGTAAAATAAAACCGAGTATCAAGTATTTTCCAAGTACCGAGTTCCTTTATATAGGAACAGGAAAAGCCCCGTATGTTGCCCAACCCAGGATTTACCTGAGTACTGAATACTGGACTGAGTACCAGGCCTATTCCTCGGTACTAGGTAAAACTGAGTCAAATGACGAGATACTCACTAAAAACTGAGTAATTTTTAATACTGAGTTTCAGCACTAATAGTGACCCTCTTGGCCATGGAGTGGAGAGTGAGTGTTTACACCAACACTAGCCAATGTTGGAGTGGTCAAAACTTAAGCCTGGCAAAAGGGACAACTCCTGTTGTTGATGTTAGAAGACCCTGTAGTTGGAGAAAATGATGCACTGCCTTTTGGGTCACAGGCTGAGATCTTTGATGATCTGTGAAATGGTCAGAAATATGTCTTCGGGAAAGAAGACATTTCCTACAGTGGTGTCTAAAATGGCTCTGATGAAGGGTAGGACCCTGGTAGAGGCAAGTCTTGATTTCTCCAGGTTTATTGTGAGGCCTAGACTCTCCAGTAATGAGGTGGTGAAGTCTATGTTTTGACAAAGGTGATACTCAAAATCTGTGGTTAGAAGCCAGTCATCCAGGTACGGGTAAACCTGGATTCCCCTTCTTCTGAGTTCTGTGGTCACAGCAACAACACACTTTGAGAATACTCTTGGGGCTGTAGACAAGCCAAAGAGAAGGATGGTATACTGGAAGTAATGGCCATCTACAACAAAACGTAAAAACCTTCTATGAGAAGGGTGAATCAAAGTATGGAAATACACGTCTTTAAGGTTGAGAGATGCAAGCCATTAATTTTTTCTCAACGTGGGCAATATAGAAGAGAAGGTGACCATTCTAGTGCTTTGACTATGATATGACCTGCTCTCGCCTTGACAGTGCAGATGGTCTTCTCAGAGAATGAACAAGCATCAATGGCACCATCGGACCACTCTTAAAGAGTCACTTGAGATTGTTCCAGGTCATCTCCACCTTGCTCTCTTAGGAAGTCTTGCTCCCCATACCACCTACTTTCTTGACACGGAATGATGCCGAGATCTGAGTATGGCTCTTGTTCCCACTCTCGTTCCCTGCCTCATGACTCCAGGGGCTACTCCCCATGCAGCTGCTGTCATCCCCATCCAGATCACACAGGGACAGATATTATTATGGATGGGGCTATCATTCCTGCTCTCGTACCCCTTCTTGCACCAACAGTCCCACAAGTGGACAAGATCTTACTCTCCTGTATCCTGTCAGCGGGATCATAGAGACTGCTCCAGAGACAGAAACCATGAATATAACCCAGTGATACAGCAGCAACATAGTCTCATCCCGGACCCCGCCACCCCCCTAACCTTGGCTCTGTGACCTATTTCTCTTCCATTCACTGAATTAACCTTGCCACCTGCTCTGCTGGCACCTGCTGGGCCCATTCAACCTGGTTCCATGAACATCCCTCTGACTCACCCAATGCTCCCCACCAGCCTATCCTTTTTCCAGTCCTTATTGGGCCAGCCTGGGGGGAACCACTTTTGATATCAAGCCAGCTGTCCCACATTCTGACCCAGATATAGAAAAGGATGCTTCCACTTCCTCTTCCCCCCCGTCCTGAAACTGTGGAACCCCTTCGAGGGATTTTATTTCTGACCTGTCAGCAATACTGGCCACAGAGAATCAGGACACACCTCCCTACCTATTTTTAAGGAACTCTTGGAACCATCTGGTAGCATTTGGGAGACCCCCCCTATTTGTCTACCCCTATCAACAAGGTGGCAAACTGTCTCTACATGTTCTCCATGATGGGCCAATGATGTTCTTCAAGTATCCCCCACCCAGTCCTCTTGTGGTGGCAGCAGCTTACAGATCAGAAAGAGCAGAAACTGGATTTTCTTGATCAAAAGGCCTTCTCCTCAGCCATGCTCTCTCTCAGAGCAGCTATCTATCCATCATCCATGTGCGGATACTATCATTGGCTCTGGTCCTATACTACTTCCACCTCTGACTCAGCACATCTGGCAGCGTTGCAGAGAAAGGGAACTCAGGTAGCTGTCACCCCAGGAGGGGATCACACTCACTTGCAAAAACCAGGCCCATGCTCTGCTGGAAGGAACCTGGGAAATAATGCCCGTCAGGATAGTGTTGTGGCCCTTGGGTCTCAGCGAGACCAGGCCCCTATCATCATAGGGCGCAGAGCTGTTTTGTGAGCTTATGGTCTCATGCCACACACACACTCCACATGCTCTCATACGGAAGGGAAGGGACCGGAGAGGCAGGTGATGGGCACATGAGGGGCATAGGGGCAGGGTTCCAGGTCTCAAGGTGGAGGGGAAAGGACACTCACTCTCCAGGGAATAGGGAAGGACCCCCAGGGAGGGGACAGGGCTAGCACTCTTCTTGCTCACCTTGCATGCACACAGATAAGTAACACGATCTATCCCATCACAAGAACACAACACATAAACACTATAGCAATAAAGGAAACTTCACACTTAGCTTTCACAGGGACCAGATTCTCAGGCTCTGATTACCGCCGCTGTGTGTTCCACAGCACCGGAGGTTATACTCCAGGCTCCGCCCCCTTGAGTGCCTGCAGCTGCACGGAGCACTGCGCTGGCTGTGGCACTGACCCCACATTGCGTGAGATCAGTGGCTGGACGTCTGCAGGGCCGGTGTGGGGGCGGGTTGCCCTAGAAACCCGCTGCAGCGGGGACATTGAAGGCACCACAGTGGATGCATCTGAGGCCAGTGGTGCTGCATCTGTTTCTGGAGGGGGGGAGCGGTGTCCTGGCGGTTTCCGGCGGGGTCTATGGTTGGCGGGAATGACAGTAGCACAGTTCCAACTTACAGCCACAACACATATCACAGTCTGTGCAATAAGAAGTGTGGCTTCAGCCGTAACTGTCTGCAGGCATGCTTGGCTCAGGTTTGATGCCTAAGAACAAGACAAGAATAGAGAACCTTCTGTTTGATGGTGTGGGTCTGTTTGCCAATTCCACAGATGAGACCCTACTGAAAATCAAAGAGACCTGTCAGCTGACCAGATCAGCAGGTGTAATAAGATTTATTAAGCGGTGGTACTATGTGGTTCATGCCTCATACTCAGTTGACACAGGGCAGCCTCCTTTTGACACCAGGTGCTTTTAACAGCAGCAACAATTCCAACCCTTCCCTCTGGCCAATAGAAGGTTCATGAAGCCTAAGCAGAAAAATTGCTTGCAACTGCGTTTGTCTGCGGTTTAGAAAAACCAATCTTGGGTTTAGTGATGTTGAGGCCGAGGGAGAACAACTACCCCTCCAATTTTCCAAGCATCTCTGCAAATTTTATTTTGTGGGGTACAATATTACCACTGATAGGTGGATAAGAGAAGTAGTCACCTAAGGCTACTCTATTCAATTTCCATCGTACCTCCCCACCTCCTTTCCCCATCCCTCTTTAGGGACCCATCTCACAAGGCAAAACTGTTACAAGAGGCAGAATCTTTACTCCCAAAGAGGGGCATAGACAAGGTTCACCCGTCTAGTGTGAGCAATGGCTTCTATTCCAAGTACTTTATTGTCCCCAAGAGGTATTGGAGTGATGCCTGTTCATTCTCTGAGAAGACCATCTGCGCTGTCAAGGAGGGAGCAGGCCATATTGTAGTCAGTTCCATTTGGGAATCTGAAGAGAAAGAGGGGATCTTGATTCTTCTCCTTCTCTTCCTCCTTTTTTTCTGGGTTGTTCGTTCCGGGGCTTCTTCCTGTGGAGGGGAATCTCAAGAAGGCTGTGGTGGCTGAGTGTCTCACTCTAAGGTCAGGTCAGTGCTGGGAACAGTCCCGGGGGAGGTGCCTGGAGCAACAAGTGTGGTGATGCTGAAAGCAGTGCCATCAGGAGACATGCTGACAGGTGTCGTGGGAGCTAGTGTGATGCCAGCCAGTAGGGGTGTGCATGTCATTTTCGTTATTACAATAACGATAACGAAAACTGTCGTTTTCATTTTCGTTATTGCAATAACGAAAACAACCAAGAATAACGACAACGATAATGAAAACAACAACCGAGAATAACAATAACAGTAATGATAACGGTAACATTAACGGTAATGAAAACTATAACAAAAATGATAATAACAAAAAACAATAAAAACATTAACAAAAATGATAACAAAAACTATAACAAAAACCAAAAATGATAATGTTGTTATTGTTGTTATTATTAGTGCTGTGGCAGTTGGGTTTTGGAGGGGAAATGTGGAGAGGGGAGGAGGGAGCAGACATCTCGGAGCCCTAAACAGGGTTGAACTCTTGAACTGTGCCTGTGTTGGGAGGGGCGAGCAGCTCAGCAGTATCTGATGGATGTATCACTGGCCAATGAGCACAGTAAACAGGTCCCACCAATCTCATGACACTCTGTGATTGCTCAATGCCTGCTGCCTCCCACAACCAATCAGGGGGGCTCTGTTGGAGGGCACTGCAACCCTTTACAAAGGGTGGGCCAGGCTTTTTCTCTCTGTTCTGTGAGAACAGAGAGGGCCAGGCTTCTGTGAGAACAGGGAGGGCCAGGCTTTTTCTCTCTGTTCCAAGAGAAAGCGAAGCGCCGATTGGCAGAAATGCTATCCCTGGATGGCCAGCCCTTGTCAATTGTGGAGGACAATGGCTTCCAGCGGCTGACTGGGTTCCTTGCCCCCAACTTTAAGCTGCCTTCTCGGACTGTGGTGCCATAGCTCTACAGGGCTTTGAAGGAGCGGGTGAGGGAGCAGCTGTCAGGGACTGGGGGGCCACGGTCCACTTCACCACTGACCTGTGGTCCTCCAGGAATGCCCAGCACGCCTACCTGGCAGTGACTGCACACTGGTGGCAGGACCCAGAGGCAGCACTTGGCAGTGGCAGGAGGGGTCCTGAAGCAGGGTATACGTGGGCCCTGCTTCAGGCACAAGTCATGGACAGCTCCCACACCTCCAGGAACATAGAGTTAGCCCTGGTCGCCATGGTGAGGGAGTGGGTCACACCAGGCGCGGCCTTCACCAAGGGGTGTGTGGTCATGGACAACGCGACCAATATCATAAAGGCAGTCCATGACGGGGACTTCACAAGCATCCCTTGCACCGCATACACCCTCAATCTTGTGGTGAAGGACGCTCTGAGCTTGGGGGAAAAGGGGATTGGGCCAGGCACCCTTAGCTCCCTGGTCGAACAGGGGAGGAAGCTGGCGGGGTTCTTCAACCGCAGCATGATGGGCAGTGAGCTCCTCTGGGAGAAGCAGGCCGAGCAAGGGTCCCCGGTGCACACACTCATCCAGATGTCTCCACCAGGTGGAATTCCACCTTCCTGATGCTCAAGCGGCTTCTTGAGCAGAAAGCCACCCTGCATCAGGTGGAACTGAAGTCAGACATTGAGGCACCTCCAGGGTACAACAGGGAGGAATGGGAGATTCTAGCTGACACGGTCTTCATCCTCAGACCATTCCTGGCCATGACGGAGAACATGAGCAGCTCCACCGCCACCCTCAGCCAGGTGACCCCGCTGGTCCATAGTCTCAAGATGAGCCTGGACGAGATTCTCGGGGGGCAGGATTGTGGCCCTCCGGGCAGGAAGCTCTCTGATGAGGTGCTTGACCTGGCACGGAAGCTGAAGTGTGCGCTTTGATGAGCACCTGCGCCGGGAGGAATATGTTCTGGCAACCATGCTGGACCCCAGGATCAAGGACAGCATGGCATGTGAGACAGCAGTCTATGGCCTCTGGAAGGGTATGCTGGTGCAGAAGGGTACGCAGGCAGAGCGGGCCATGCAGCAGGACGCCCTGGGGATGGTGGCAGTGGGATCAGCAAGCCCTTCCAGCCATCTGGGTCTATCCCTGCCCCCAGCCCTAGCGGTAGCAACTGCACCAGCAGCAGGATGAGCAGCAGCAGCAGGACTCCTACTAGTGCCAGCAGCTCCTCCTGTGTGCAGGTCACTCTGGGGAGCATGGGGCCCAGCACAAAAGGGCAAGCAGTGTGGCTGAGGGTAGTGGGGCAGGTGGTGCCCACTCAGAGCTACCAGAGGGAGTATGATGGCGCCTCAGCAGCAGTGGAGACCTACCTGGAGGAGGAGCCATGCACTGATCCCAGCAGCGATCACTTGGCCTACTGGGCCAGCAAGGCCAACGTGTGGCTGGCCCTGTCGAAAGTGGCCAAGGGTATCCTGTCCTGCCCACCAACCAGTGTCCCCAGCGAGAGAGTGTTCTCCATGGTGGGGGACATTTGCTCCCCGCACCGCCTGAGACTGGGGGCCAAGTTGGTAGAGCACTTGCTGTTCCTGAAGGTGAACCTTCCACTTCTGGGATTCCCTGAGCTGCCCCTGGACAAGGAGTGATGGTGCAGTGGCACACGCCATCCCATGCCAGGGGCAAGCTTGGAATGGGGCTCCTCCTCCACCTCCTCCTCCTCAATCTGGACTAGGACTACTGCTCCTGTGCTGCTGAGGTGCTGTCCCTCCCTCCCAATGCCTGGCACCCGCCCTGACTCTCTCTTTCTCTCTCTCTCATACTAGACGGCCTCGGTCACCTTATTTGACTGACCTCATGATGCAGGGTAGCATTGGGAAACAAACTGTAAGCCTGCCAACTGACCTATGGCTAGCTACACAATCTCGGCTCACCTATGTGACACTGACTGGCTCTCACTCTCTCGTGCTGCACAGTCTTTGCTAGCCTATCTGAGTGTCCTGCTGCCAATGTCCCAGCCTGCCTGCCCTACACCCTCTCATGCCACGCTGCCTGTCTGCCCACCCAGCTTGCCGCCAAGCTCAAAGTATGCCTCAGTCCGCCTTCCTGCCTTCCATGCCAAGGTGCCTGTCTGCCCACCCAGGTTGAATAGCTCAAAGCCTGCCCAAGCCCGCCTTCCCTACTGCCTCTCATACCATGCTGCCTGTCCACCCATCCAGGTTGCAAAGCTTGAACCCTGCCTCAGTCTGCCTGCCTTCTGCTCATGCCGTGCTGCCTGCCTGCCAGCCCACCTGCCTGCCCAGGTGGCCTAGATCAAAGCCTGACTGAATCTTCCTACCTCTCATGACACAGTGCCTGTCTGCCTACCCTGGCAACCCTGGGTGATGTGCACCACTTGTCAGGCCCTGGGGCCTGAGGAGATGGGGGATGCAAAGGGGGCACCCGCCTGCCACAACGAAGGGATCAGACCCTGTGCCATACAAGAAGGGATAAGGGGGCCTGAGTAAGCCGCACTACCAACACGGCACCCCCCCCCTAGCAGAACCGCGTTCCCCAGGTACCCCGCCGGCTGAAGCCTCGTCAGCTACACCCCCACTACCGCAAGCAGCACGACGAACCCCGAGCCCCGCAGCACCACGGGCGATGCAGCACGCGGCCACGCCCCCCTACGCATCACAATCTCAGGCAGGGGAAACCACGGGACCAACCACGCCCCCTGACAGCACCCGCACCAGAGCCCCACCTACGCAGGCACCACTGCGTCGCTCAGCACGCTTGCAGCGGCAGACACCGGCCCCACCAATATAAGGAAGGAATGCCCAACCCTTCCTTGCTGGTGATCAGAGCCTTGCCTTTGTGAGACTGGCCCGTGAGAACCTGTGACTGAAGCATGTTTTGAAGCAGAGTATGAGCAACTTGAGTGAGGCACAGAGAGAGTGAGAGAGAGAGAGAACGAGTGAGTAGCCCCGTGCAAGCGTGTGAGTGTGTCCAACCTTACCCCCCCCCCCTTATCAGCACGTAGTGCCCTGGGAGTCTTGGTGTTGAAGGAGCCCTTACCTCGTGCCCTGCGGCTTCCCTCCCCCCCTGGGGGCTCGGCACTGGGGAACCCCACTGCCCTCGTCACCTCCTCCTGGTTCCCGGGGACCGTGTGCGTGACACCCACGAGAGAGGGGCATTCCCCGGTTGGGAATCAGCTTGGCCTGTGTCCCGGTGATGAGCTTGGCAGGGAGCGACTGAGTTCCTCCATACTGCCGCATAAGACCCTGAGGGACCCTTTTTCAGGCATGCTACTTCCTTCCCGGGCCCGGTCTACACCCTGGCTGGGTGTACCACCCCGTATTTCCTGATTCCTCCTTCCTTCCCCCCATGGGGTTTGCAGTCTTTCCCCCGCCAAACCCCACAGAATCACCAGCACATATTCTAGGCCATGGAACAGGTCCTGGCCAAAGTGCAGGAACTGATCCATACGGTGCAGTCCCTGGCGATGTAGGTCAAGGACCTCAAGGAACAGCACAGTGGTGCGGCGGCGCCACTGGGAGACCAACCCCGCCCTGCCGGAGCCAAGGGCCCCGACCTTAGACCCCATGAGCCGAAGGGACCGTGCATTTCAAAATTTACGGGGGACCGGCGGCAGTTTCGGGGGTTCCTTGCCTTATGCGAACTCACCTTTAAGACGCAGCCCCGCACCTACAACATGGATGCCAGAAAAGTGGCCTTTGTTATCGGGCTTTTAGAGGGACACGCCCTGGCCTGGGCCACCCCCCTTCTCACCGGCAATAGCCCCTTGCTGGAAGACTATGATAACTTTGTTAAAGAATTTAAATTTTTGTATGACTACCCCCATCGCCTGCAGGAAGCAGAGACCATCATTACCACATTGAAACAAGGGAAGGGCCCCCTCTTAGAGTACGTGACCAAGTTCCAGCAAGTAGCTGTGGACCTGGGCTGGCCAGATAACGTCCTTTGGGTAATGTTCCGGCGAGGCCTAAATGATGAGATCAAGGATCAGCTGGTCTACGCTACTACACCAAAGACTTGAGGGGAGCTGGTAACATTGACGGTGCAGATTGACGAAAGGCTGAACGAGCGACGCTGAGAACGCCGCACCGAGACTTCTCGGGGACCACCCCCGTGTGCCCTCCTGCTTGGAGCATTTAGAGGGGAACTACCACACAAAGATGAACCGGAGCCTATGCAGGTGGGAGCCTCCCGGGGACCCCTCATGGCCGCGGAGCGGGAACGCCGACGATCCTCCCGATTATGCTTCTATTGTGGGGAGGCCTCCCATTTCGCCCGCAATTGTCCGGCACTCCCAAAAGGTTGAAGGGAGGCAGGAAATGTACCCGGCTGGGATGTATAGGGGGCATCCTGGGCCGACCACAGAGACCCGCCCCTCGAGCCAGCCACTCGGGGCTTGCCCGGCGAGAACGGTACCCGCATTTGCGGATTCCTGTCATGCTGGGACTAAGCCCCATGCACACGTTGGTAGGATGGGGACTCACTGACTCAGGGGCATCGGGAAATTTTGTGGATACAGGGTACCTCCGGCGCCACCAGATTCCCCGGCAACCACGGAAAATGTCGGAGATCATCCATTCGATTGACGGATCCCCATTGGTCTCGGGACCACTTACCCTCCAGACGCCCCCTTTACCCCTGATGATTCAGGGATGTACCCGACCGATACAACTCGACATCGTATGTACCCCCATTGTACTTGGACTCCCCTGGTTGAAGCAGTGGAATCCCACCATTGACTGGCAAACCCTGAAGCTTCAGCTCCCCAGGGCAACAGGGGCACCTGGTATGCCCAGCATGATGCCAGTGTGTGCCACCACCCCAGACCTCCCCCCGGAGTGGCTGCCCCAATGTTACCAGGATTATGCAGTTCTTTTCGACAAACAAGAAGCAGCTATTCTCCCCCCACACCGCCCCTACGACTGCCCGATCGAACTCCTCCCGGGCCACCAACCTACCTATGGGCACATCTATGCCCTCTCAGGACCCGAGCTCCGGACCCTGAAGGCCTACATTGATGAAAATTTGCAGAAGGGGTTCATCCGCCCATCCACATCGCCAGTGGGTGCCCCGCTCTTCTTTGTGCCCAAGAAGGACAGGGGGCTCCGGCCCTGCATCAATTACCGGAAGCTCAACTCCATTACAATTAAAAATCGCTACCCCCTCCCTTTGATTCCAGAACTATTAAACCGGCTACAAGGAGCACGAATATTCACCAAATTGGACCTCTGAGGGGCCTACAACTTAGTACGTATACGGGCGGGGAACGAGTGGAAAACCGCATTCCGCACCAGATATGGACATTTTGAATATTTAGTAATGCCCTTCGGACTAGCCAATGCCCCCGCCACGTTTCAGCACTTCATCAATGATGTCCTGCGGGAAGTCCTGGATGTATACGTCATAGCCTATCTGGATGATATTCTTATTTACTCCCGCTCCGAAGCGGAGCATGTGACCCATGTGCAGAATGTATTATCCAAACTCAGGCAACATTGTCCGTTTTGCAAACAGTCAAAATGTGCATTTCATACCGCCTCCATTGCCTCCCTAGGTTTTATAATTTCCCCAGAGGGCTTAAAGATGGACAAGGCCAAAGTACAAGCCATCACAACATGGGTTCCGCCCGCGTCAGTGAAGGCCCTACAACGGTTCCTGGGAACAACCAACTACTACCGACAATACATCATGCGATACGCGGCAACCACCCAGCCCCTGACGCAGCTTCTCCGCAAAGGGGTACCCTATGTATGGGCCACAAGGCACCAACACGCCTTCGAGACCTTGAAGGCCGCATTCACGCGGGCACCCCTACTACGATTTCCAGACTTCAACAAGGCATTCGTGGTAGAAACCGACGCCTCCAGCAGTGCCATTGGGGGCGTATTACCAGTCCTCATGTCCTGCGCCTACTATTCTCGGCAACTTACCAGTGTGGAGTCCAACTATACCATACTGGACTGGGAACTATTGGCCATTAAGGCTGCCTTCACCACCTGGCGCCACTACCTGGAAGGGGCCAAGTGGCCCGTTCGGGTGATTACCGACCACCGGAACCTGCTGTACCTGCAGTCCGTCAAAATTGCCAACGCACATCATGGGCGCTGTTTTTCTCACGGTTTTCCTTCCACATCCAATACCGGCCGGGAAAACAAAACATTTTTGCCGATGCCCTCTCCCGATCCCTGGAGGAAAAACCTGCCAGCTACAATCACGGGGAACCGATTGTAACACCCTGTGCAACGGCCTGCGCCCGGTTAACCCACGCTCAAGTACAGCAATACTCCACGGTCGACTGGTCCTTGCTCCCCAAACCTCAGGGAGATGCCCCAGCCCACGCCTCGTGCAACAAGATCCTGGTTCCCCAAAAAGCCCACCAACAAACTCTCTGGAGTCATCATGACGCCCCTCTCGCCGGACACCCAGGAATCAAACGGACCTATGACCTCCTGCAAAGGCAATTCTGGTGGCCAACCATGCGAGCCGACACAGAACGCTACGTCAGGGCCTGCGAGATTTGTGCAAGGACCAAGGTTCCCTGAAGGAAGCCGATTGGGTTGTTACATTTGGCGCCCCTGCCACAAGGACCCTGGCGCCGTATAGGCATAGACTTTATCGTCGACCTGCCCCCATCACAAAAGCAAACCACAATTTTTGTGGTCATCAATCACTTCACCAAGCTCGCCCACTTCGCAGCCTGCCCCGGATTACCCACAGCCAAACAAACCGCAAGACTGCTCCTACAAAACATCGTCCGTTTGCATGGCGTACCCCTCGACATTGTTTCCGACCGAGGGTCACAGTTTACCTCGCGATTATGGAAGACCCTGTTACAAGCACTAAAGATCCAGCTGAACCTCACGACAGCCTATCACCCTCAGGCAAATGGACAAGCAGAGCGGACAAACCAAGCTCTAGAACAATACCTTTGATGCTATGTGGACCATCTACAAGACGACTGGTACGATTTACTCCCCCTGGCCGAATTTGTGTATAACAATACCTCAGCGCCTCGTATGGGGCCTCCCCCTTTTTTGTTACCTACGGGTTCCAGCCACGTATATGCACACCGAAGTTAGCTTTGCCCCATATTCCCACCGCCGGGGCTCTGATAACCCAGATCCACCAAGTTCAGGCTGCAGCACTGACATTCCTCCAAAAGGCTCGACAACGCTACAAGAACTTCGCAGATCGACGCCACCTCTCAGCCCCCTCCTTTAATGTAGGAGCCCTAGTATGGGTAGATCGTCGCCATTACCTGTCAACCCGGCCATCGTCCAAACTGGACTACCGCTTCATGGGACCGTTTCCCATCAGCCGAAAGGTAAACGACATGGCCTATACCGTGACCTTACCTCCCCAATACCAATTCCACCAGACCTTCCATGTCTCCTTGCTAAAACCGGCAGGGACTCAGCACCCCCCACCGCGGCCAGGGCCGGTGCCCGTACGTGGCATGGACGTCCCCGAGTATGAGGTACAGGCTATCTTGGATATACGCTGGCACCGCGGCCAGCTACAGTATCTGGTCAAATGGAAAGGGTATGATTCCTCGGAGAACTCTTGGGAACCGGCCAAATATATCCACGCCGCCGCACTGCTTCGACATTTTCATGCCCGACACCCTGCCTCGTTCGCACCTGCCCCCGGGCACCCACCTGGACGGTGGGTACTGTCAGGCCCTGGGGCCTGAGGAGATGGGGGATGCAAAGGTACCCTGGCAGGCGGGGCACCCGCCTGCCACAACGAAGGGATCAGACCCTGCGCCATACAAGAAGGGATAAGGGGGCCCGAGTAAGCTGCACTGCCAACACGGCACTCCCCCCAGCAGAACCGCGTTCCCCAGGTACCCCGCCGGCTGAAGCCTCGTCAGCTACACCCCCACTACCGCAAGCAGCACGACGAACCCCGAGCCCCGCAGCACCACAGGTGACGCAGCATGCGGCCACACACACCCCTACGCATCACAATCTCAGGCAGGGGAAACCACGGGACCAACCACGCCCCCTGACAGCACCCGCGCCAGAGCCCCACCTATGCAGGCGCCGCTGCGTCGCTCAGCATGCTTGCAGCGGCAGACACCGGCCCCACCAATATAAAGAAGGAATGCCCAACCCTTCCTTGCTGGTGATCAGAGCCTTGCCTTTGTGAGACCGTCCCGTGAGAACCTGTGACTGAAGCTGTGACTGACCTGTGTTTTGGAGCAGAGTATGAGCAACTTGAGTGAGGCAGAGAGAGAGAGAGAGAGAGAGGGAGAGCGTGAACGAATGAGTAGCCCCGTGCAAGCGTGTGAGTGTGTCCAACCTTACCCCCCCCACCACCACCACCCCCGCTTATCAGCACGTGGTGCCCTGGGAGTCTTGGTGTGGAAGGAGCCCTTACCTCGTGCCCTGCGGCTTCCCTCCCCCCTTGGGGGCTCAGCACTGGGAAACTCCACTGCCCTCGTCACCCCCTCCTGGTTCCCAGGGACCATGTGTGTGACACCCACGAGAGAGGGGCATTCCCCGGTTGGGAATCAGCTTGGCCTGTGTCCCGGTGATGAGCTTGGCAGGGAGCGACTGAGTTCCTCCATACTGCTGCATAAGACCCTGAGGGACCCTTTTTCAGGCGTGCTACTTCCTTCCCAGGCCCGGTCTACACCCCGGCTGGGTGTACCACCCCGTGTTTCCCGATTCCTCCTTCCTTCCCCCCGTGGGGTTTGCAGTCTTTCCCCCACCAAACCCCACACCACTGGTCTGGTAATCCTGCAGCTGCTGTCTGCTGGTCCATGGGTGCTCTGCCCTAGCCAATCCAAATGTGCCCACACAATCCTACTGCTGTCGTCTGCTGCTGTATGGGAGCTATTCCCTGGCAAATCCAACCATCCTGGCTCCACATGGGTGCTGTGTATAGGCAAATCCTGCTGCTGCTGTCTCTGCTGTTCCACGGGTTCTGTGCCCGGGCATCCCAATGTCTGCTGCTGCTACTGCCAATGCTGCCTCTGCTGTCCGTGTCACGGGTCCTGTGCCCGGGCAATCCAATGTCTGCACCAGCTGCCAATGCTGCCTCTGGGAAACCCAATGTCTGCTGCCATTGCTGCCTCTGCTGTCTGTGCCATAGGTTCTGCATCCCAGCAATCCAATGTCTGCTGCTGCTGCCAATGCTGCCCATGCTGTCTGTGCCACGGGTTCTGGGGCCCGTCATTCCACTGACAGAGAGCCATCATTTAACTGCATCAAGAAACAGTCACTCCAGCCCCAGGACCCACTGCCAGGGTTCTCGGGCCAAGTTACAGGCAGGGAGGGCTGTGGCCAATACCTAGAAGCTGCCACCTTAGCCCCAGGACCCACCATCATGGGTCTGGGGCCATCATTCCTCACACAGAGGCGATGTCTTTCAACTGCATCAAGAAACAGCCACTTCAGCCCCAGGACCCGCCATCAGGGTTCTGGGGCCAAGTTACAGGCAGGGAGGGCTGTGGCCAATACCTAGAAGCTTCCACCTTAGCCCCAGGACCCACCGTCATGAGTCTGGGGCCATCATTCCTTGCACAGAGAGCTGATTTTCCAAAGCATCAAGAAACAGCCACTCCAGCCTCAGGACCCTCCGTCAGGGTTCTGGGGCCAGGTTACCGGCAGGGAGGGCTGTGGCCAATATATTTAAGCTGCCATTCTAGCCCCAGGAACCACCGTCATGTGTCTGGGGCCATCATTCCTCACACAGAGAGCCAATTTTCCAACGCATCAAGAAACAGCCACTCCAGCCCCAGGACCCACTGTCAGGGTTCTGGGGCCAAGTTACAGGCAGGGAGAGCTGTGGCCAATATGTATCTAGAAGCTGCCACTCTAGCCCCAGGACCCACCGTCATGGGTCTGGGGCCATTATTCCTTGCACAGAGGCGATGTCTTTCCACCGTATCAAGAAACAGCCACTCCAGCCCCAGGACCCACCGTCAGGGTTCTGGGGCCAAGTTACAGGCAGGGAGAGCTGTGGCTAATATCCAGAAGCTGCCACTCTAGCCCCAGGACCCACCGTCATGGGTCTGGGGCCATCATTCCTCGCACAGAGGCGATGTCATTCCACCGTATCAAGAAACAGCCACTCCAGCCCCAGGACCCACCGTCAGGGTTCTGGGGCCAAGTTACAGGCAGGGAGGGCTGTGGCTAATATCTAGAAGCTGCCACTCTAGCCCCAGGACCCACCGTCATGGGTCTGGGGCCATTATTCCTTGCACAGAGAGCCTTTTTCCGAACGCCCGAACCGAACCAAACACGACCGAACCGAACAGCCAAACCGAACGAGCAGACCGGACCAAACCGAATGACCGAACTTGAACCGCGATCTGTTCGCCCATCCCTAGAAGTGAGATGTCATCAATATGCTGACAACACCCAACTATACATCTCTTTTTCATTGGATTTAGGCCGGCAGTCTCATTGCTTACCCAGGGCTTGTTAGATGTGGGGGATTGGATGCAGGCAAGTCAACTGAAACTGAATCCCGACAAGATGGAGGTGATGGTTATGTGTAAAGCAGGGGGTGGGACCCGGCCCCCACTGATGGGGTCTGTTCCCCCTTGGTGGCTCAAGTCCACAGCCTGGGGGTGCTTCTGGACCTGCAGCTTCGCTTGGATGCCTGGGTGATGGCTGTGGCAAAAGGAGCATTTCGCTAATTACATCTGGTGCGTCGGCTGAAGCCGTATGTCTCAGATGCGGATCTTGCCACAATCATCCATGCTTTTATTACCTCGAGACTAGATTACTGCAATGCGCTTTACATGGGGCTACCCTTGGTGACGGCCCAGAAGTTGCAGCTAGTGCAGAATGCGGCGGCCCATCTCCTGACTGGGCCAGGCCGGCGCAAGCACATAACACCTGTGCTCCGTTCTCTGCACTGGCTGCCAGTGATGTACCGGGCCCAATTCAAAGTGTTGGTGCTTACCTTTAAAGCCCTAAACAGCCTTGGCCCGACATACCTCAGAGACCGCCTCAACCCCCAGGTTCTGGATTGGCCCCTGCGGTCATCGGGGAATATCCTTCTGCAGGTCCCCTGAGTGTCTCGGGTGTCGACCATGCGGAGGGTGTTCTCGGTCGCCGCACCACGGCTGTGGAATGCCCTCCCGTCGGAGGTCCGTCTGTCTGCAGACCTCCCCTCTTTTCATAGACAATGTAAGACCTGGCTGTTCTGCCTGGCCTTTGGGGAGGGGGAAGGAGAGGGTGCGGGTGGGTTGTTAGATGGGGCATTATTGCTGCTTTTATGTATTATTGTTTTAAATGCTTTTTATGTGTTTTATTGTTGCACGCCGCCCCGAGCTGTCTATGGCAGGAGGGGGCGGCATAAAAGCTGAATGAATAAATAAATAAAATAAATAAATAAATATAGATACTTGATTAGATAATAGTTTTCCTTTTCATTTCCCCTGACTCTCTTAGATTTAGATAGATATTAGTTGCGCACAGGAATTGATACCAATATAAACAATAAAATCGTTTGAAATGGTAATGATAACGAAAACAAAAACGACATTGTCGTTAATAACGATAATGAAAATGACATTTTTGAATAACGAAAACAAAACGACATGGGGGCCTGGTGCACACCCCTACTAGCCAGTGCTGTATGAACAGGCGACTAGCACTATGAAAACTAGAGTCTGACAAGACAGGACTGGGGCACTGAGTTGCCATCCCTTTGAATAAGAGCAGGCCCTCATCACCTCCTTGTAGGGCTTTTATAGTTAGGAAGTCCGTCAGCCTGAGCATTCTGTCCTACTTGGCTCAGAAGGATAGGGCAGCACATGCTCTGCAGTTTTGTGTATTGTGTCATTCACTGAGACAAACTACACATTTGTCATGCTGATCAGTGATGGGTAGGGTTGCCAGGCAGAACTGGCAACGCTTGAAGCCTGACTTTTTTGACATGTCAGGAAAGTGGGGCTCCTTCCTACTAGGGAAGGAACTAAATTCTGAATTCCATACTCTAAATTGTAGATTATACTAACTAACTAGAACATTTTAAATTTTTTTAATGACACAAGAGCTTAGATATTAGCTAAGAGCATTTCTGCCTTTTTGCCAGAGGTGGCTAGAAGGAACTGAGGTGGGGAAGCTCTGCCTCCTCCTTTTATCTCCTCTCACAAAAAGAAAAGCCTGCACTGAGGAGAGGAGATGTGGCAGGGGGAGTGGGGTGGGGAGGTGAGAGCCTTGCCTCTTCCAGACTGTTCTACAGTCTTCTTAGCTACTGTTGATACAGTAGAGTGTTCCGGCCAACTGCAGAGCAGCAGAAAAATCCCATAGGTAAAACTTGAGGAGCTCCTCAAATAATAACAACTTGCTCCATATAAACCCCTATTTTACTTAAGCTAGGTTAAGGTAACATACAGACCATCCAGTGTGCAATACCGGGTGATTTCAGACGTTACACCGTCCCAATTCGTCCCAGTGAATCCCCGGCGGGGGTGAATGAAATAACCACCCCCCGTGGTCAAAAAATGGCCCAAATAGATGTGCCGGCTGATCCCGGTGGGGAATCGGGGAGGGGGTGGGGCCGCACGGCGCAACGTGTGGCCGCACGGCCCCACCCCCCCACGTTCCCCCGCCGCCCGCCCTCTGGGGAGACAGGCGGGCACCGCAGCCAATGCGGCCGTAGCGCCCAGCCGCTTTGACCATGGCCCAGAATCCCACCGGGGATTCTGGGCCATGATCGCCGGCCAGACATTACTTTTTATTGCTTCCCACTGGGGATCTCTTTCACCACGCTTTCGGGGATTGTCCGGCGGGGAGCCCCGGAAGCGTGGTTGAAATTGACCCCATGTGGGAATCGGCCGTGGTGAACATCTGGCGGCCGCCAAACAGACGTTCAGGACGCTTTGGCCCCGCAGCGAAATTGACCGTGGTTCACTGTGGTTGACTGTGATCTTGTAACATCTGAAAATACCCACCATATAAGATAAGTTACAAAAATTCATGGTATTTGATGTTTTGTTTTCCTTAGAGCCCTACCACTTCAAGTTAGGTGAGAAGCTGACAAGTTAAAATCTTTTTTTTAAAAGTTCATTGTTTGCTGAGAGAAGATGTAAAGTATGAATCATAAACATTTTAAAACCAAAAGACTAATAAAAGGATCCAAAATTAATTTTAAAAAATTCATGATAAATCTAAGCTAACAGCATTATTTTTGGGAGCCTAAACAAATATTTTTTATCACTTCGGCTTGACAACAGAATTTTCTTAAACTTATTAAAAACTTCCTAGGATCATTAGGTGTTCAGGTAACAGATAACTAGATTTTGAGAGTTATCTTATATCAGCAGGATTTATATACCATGGATCCAATCCTCCTGTGAAAAAAGATCCGGCCCTGTTTTGCACAATAAATGAATAAAATCCCCAATTTTCTACCAATGCAAATCTGAGATAAGGTTGCAAAAGTCATTCCCAGACCACTCTTTTGCAGATCGTATTTAACCAGGGAATCAGTTTGAGTATAGTGCCTGACCAGATAAATGTATAGCTTGCTTGCAGGGCAGGAATTACAGTGTAACTTGTTACAATAAAAACAAAGAGCAAACAGCAGAAATGCTAATCAACAGAGAGATGAGGGTAAGGAAGATCCAAGCAGGCTTAACCCTCATCCATCCACACTTTGAAAGTAGCATTCCAAGGAAAGACACCAGAAGGACCCCTAAGAGCCTGAATTCATTTTCAAACTTCATGGCCTAAGAGGATGATTTTGTTGGGCACAAGACAACAATTCCAAGAGACACCTGTCACTATGGACTCACTTCCCCCGCTCACTTTACATTGGTCACCGAACAGCTGTAATAACTTCATGTCTGATCGCTGCCAGCTCAGGCTGAACTGGAAATGTCAGTCTGGACGGAGGTGAAAGTCTTTACGTCCCACTGCTAGCCCCCAGAGCTACTCAGACTCCTGCAGTTGTTGTCTGTGTGAAAAAATAGGTGGAGAGTAGAGGAGGTTCACAAGTTCATCAGGGGTGGAATATACCCTTCTGAAGAAACTTGTGCAGTACTTGGATATTGTTTTCAAAACCAGATTTTTCCCTCACCCTGTCTCAATAGTCCAGTCAAAACAGGTTACATTCAGGTAGCTGGTCCTGTTATCCAGAAAGGTTTGACTGTGCAGCAGAGTGGAGAGGAGGGGAAAGGGCCCTGTGTGGCCCAAAAGTTTGCTCATTTTCACCAACAGCAGTTGGTCCAATAAAAGATACCATTCAAACTACTCTGTCTCCATCGTTGTTACTTGGAACCAAGACGGCAACCACACAGTCTCTCTGGAGCACAAACAGGGAGATCTATCTGCCTATAGCACCCCTCCCTTTGTTTTTCTTTCACTCTTTAGTCACTTCTGTCTTTTTCTTCTCCTCTTTCCTTCCCTATGATAGTTCCCGTCCCAGTGATGGTATAGCAGCCTTGCACACAATCTCATACAATCAAAGGCAGATACACTTACTTGGGCTTGGGCTTGAACTCGCCTGCAGGTCCATTGGAAACCAAAAAGGGAAAAACAGGATGTTACTAAAACAGTTACATTCACCTCCCTTGCTTAAAGATAAGCCCAAGTGTTGGCTTATCTTTTTATATTCTTTTTATACTCCTGTCACTGAGCCCCTCCGAGCCACTCACATTATTATTATTAATTATTATTATTAACAAACATTTATATAGCACCAGCAGTGTACCTGGCACTTTACAAAGTAATAAAATAGACACGGTCCCTGCCCCTAGGGCTTACAATCTGAGAGACAGGAGCTGGGGGAGAGACTTAGGAAGGGGAACAGAGGGAGAGACAAGGGGTCTAACATTCATGAAGATGCGAGGTCTCAAGTGCACGTACTTACATCTCTTTTGCTGTGAAAATAAACTTTCAGTCAATGGTGTAGCAAGATTGTGGAGGCCTGGGCTCATGTCCAAATTATGCCCCCCCCTCCCCCCAAGGAAAAGGGGCAGGGTATACAGGGTGGGAGGACAGTGGTGGGGTCTCTAGGGTGGTGAAAGGGTTTACTTATGAAGTACTGCCCCAGTTCCCAGCTAGCCCCCCATGGTGTAGCAGCAATGCCACTAGGAAAGAAGTCTGAGGAGTGAATGGGGACTTTACTCTTAAACAGAATATAACACCAAATGAAAACCTTTCTTGCATGCATCCAAAGACTAAATTAGCTGGACATTAGTTGGGCTAATAAATTATCGATTATATTTATAATATTAAATATTACTCAGTATCCATTAGAACATTAATAATGTGCCCTTGAAGGGTCACGGTTCAGGTTCACTGAGCCAGGGCCAGATCTATGTAAGTGCAGATTGTACAGACGCATGGGGTTTCAATACATGGGATCCATGAGTAACCTTGAAATGACAATGTGTGTGTGAAAAGCACTGGTGTAAAAATACAGAACCTCAAACACAAGGACTGAGCCCCAGCCTATGGCAATTCAGGAGGGATAAGTAAACTAGAATTAAAGACACATAAATAGACTAGAAATAACCATGTCTTTGCAATATTGCAGGTCAAAGGGCCTGCAATGTAGGAAGCCCTGTCCGTGACGGGGATGTTATGAAATGATTAATTAAGGTAATATTTTCCTCATTCTAATGGACGAGTCAGTGTGTGTCCATCAAAAATATTCCTATGGGGTGGACCACATCACCATCTCAGACAGGGACCCCAGGTTCCCTGGATGTACTGAGCAACTCTCATTACCTAAACTGACAGGTACACCTGACAAGTTCCTGCTGAGACACATCAGGGTGCCCTGGCACAGGGCTGTCCCACATTCCCAGCTCCCCCATGACACAGAGCTGTGGAAATTAGGTTCTTAATAGTGCTACGTCCACAATAACTCTAACCTATGTTCTTTTTACACAAACACACACACACACACACCCTGTTCTCCACCTTAGGAAGGACTCTATGCCTAGTGTGTGAGAAAGTGCTCACTTCTTTCCCCAGCTGGTCAGATCCTCTCCCCTGCAGCTTTCCACTCTTATCATGCCAGGCACCTGTGGTTTGTAAAGAAGGGAGGTAGAAGAGAATAGGTACATTACCTTCCCCAGGCTCTTGCTCTCGTTCACCCTCTCCAGCTGTAAGGAACACAGAGAATTAGCCCCCAGCCATGTGCCCATGCACCCCTCTACATCACTGCTCAGAGTCACAGCACAGAAGCACACAGAAGAACTAGTTGGACTTCGTGGGTCCTCCTAAGTCATGTTGAGAACTTGTGGCAGCCCTGTCCACAAGGGTAAACTTCACCCTGGATGAGAACTTTTTGTATTGCAGTAGTCAGGAACCCCACTGTAGGAGCAGGAGACTTTAACCAGGAAAACCTACATGATGTGATAGAAACATTTAGCACAATTCTATGGCTGTTTAGTGCCGGCATCAATTGGACAGCTGGAAATTTGAGATCCACTGGGAGAGGAATGGGAATGAGAGAATGAAATCTAGCCATAAATTGACCATGGTGTGAACAGATCCTTCTCCCTCTTCTTGCATTTACCTTCTTCTGTTTCTTTAGCGTCTTCGTGTTCTGTTTTAAAAGAGGAGAGAAGAATTTGATGAGAAACATGATATGCAGACAGAGTTACATCTCACATTCATATTCTCCCAGTGGACACAGCATCATCCCTGAAAGCAACTCCCTATAGGACTCCTAGCATGCTTCACATGGTCAGTGTAGAGGGGAGCTTGCATTCCTGACAGTGCTGGTATTCAGTGGCCATAGCTAGTCCTTTCTGATCAACTTTTATAATATTAGAGTCTAGGAGGCAGATTCTGATGTCAATCAATCAATCAAATTTATTTGGGTCATAGACCATAACAAACTACAAATAAAACTATAATAAGCAACAGTATATATAACAAAAATAAAAATAAACCTAAAAACAGCCTTAAAGGGATTCTGATGTCAGTTCCACCAATGTAAAGACACCAACGCTATGAGCAGTTTTACTGAGCTGCTGTGGGGGAAAGGCCAGTTGTTTTTTTCCTGAAAACTGCTTTGTTAAGTTTTTTCTATAAAAATTTAAATAATATGTTAAATGAAACACTTGTAAACCAAAACCTATTTTTATTTTTTAAGAAAAAAAAATTAATCTAAAATTACACTTTAACAAAAAAATTGTTTACACGATTAAAAAAAGCAAAACTTTTCCCCCCCCTAAATTACTATTTGACAAAACATTTGTATTGGCTGTGGAGTTTTATCATTGGGTATTTTCAGACGTTACGGGCGGCCGGTTCACCACAGCGAACCACCGGGGGGGCGAACAGCGCAACCACGGCCGGGGGTGGGAAAACGACCCAAACAGACGTGCCGGGACCGGGACCACGGGCCAGAACCGGGCCGCACCATCGCAGGCCGCGGCAGCACAACAGACGTGCAGCCGAACCCCCGCCAGGCACTAAACCCCCACAAGGCAACGGGCAGGGGCGGGACACAGACATGGCTGCCTGAGGGCAAACGAAGCCACAAGGCACACAAGGGAACGCCCACACAAGGGAAACGGGAAGGGAGGGGGGAAGAGCGAGAACAGGCTGACAGCCGGCACACACAGCGGACCCGCAGCGGGGCACAATGCACGACCACACGCCCGGGCACACACACACACACACCAGGGAAAGGTCGGGAAGGGGGGGCAGGGGCGCCCGGAACACCCCACCAGGAACAACGGGAGGGACGAGGGGGGGCACCACCAAGGGGCAAGGCACAGGCAGCAGCAACCCCCACCCCCACACCACCCCAGTCCAGTCCAAGGAGGCGCCCCCACAGGAACAGAGGCAGTCTCGGAGGGGGGGGCGGACCCCCGGAACAAGGCACGTTGGGGGCCCCCAAAGCACAGCGAGGCCGGCGGAGAGGCTCCAGGAGGAGGAGGAAGGGGGCCCCACAGTCAAAGGGTGGCACAGGCAGGGCAGCCGGGTCCAGCGGTGCTCCTCCGCAGCACCAGCGACGCTCAGGCAGCACCCACGGAGTCACGGGGATGGAGGGGGCCCAGGACCACGGCCAGGGGCAGCAGCAAGCAGCGAGGCGGGCGGGAGCTCACCGAGGTGGGGTCCGCAGGTCGGGAGCGGCCAGCGGGGACCAGGCCCCCCCCCGGGCCGGGGCGGGAGCCCACACGGGGGCACCACGCCGGGGGGGGCAGGCCAGCGACGCGGGGCTCACGGGCCGCTGCCGGGGGCCCCGCTGGCCCCAGGGCCCGGGTGGCCCGCCCGGTGGACCAGGTGGGGCCAGTGCAGCATGCCCCGGCGGTACCCCTGCAAGGACATGTAGTGGGCGATCAGGTAGTAGGCCTCGAAGGGATCGGGCATGGTGAGGGCCAGCTGCACATCCACACGCGCCCACACCGCCAACAGGGATGACATCTCCACCGCGGAGGGCTCCGGCACACAGCAGGCAGCAGAAGGGGGCCACGGAAGATGCCCCAGCTCCAGAAGCCGCTGGAACGCCGCCCCACGGGTGCGCTGGTACCCACGGGCCCCGTGAACACAGGAGAAGTAGGTCACGGCCAAGGCAGGGCCACCCTCGGCCAGGCACTCCGAGTAGGCGCCCAGACCACACACCACCAGCGCTGACACGGTCTCCGAGGCGCTCCAGGGCACATGGGCGCACAGCACCTCCGGGATGCGCCCCTCGGGGAAACGAGCCAGCCCCAGGGCCTCCGCATGCAGCCGGCAATCACGGGCGCTCACCACATGGCCAAAGTAACGGAGCCCGGAGCTCAGGCTCTCGTAGGCACCTGCACGGCTCCCCGGCCCGGCCAGGAGCAGCTGCACGGCAGGGGTGTGCCACAGGTCGCACAGAGACATGGTCTCGCGGAAGGCCCAGATATGGGGGGCCCCTTGGGGGCCGGACAGCGGGAGCCCCATGGATGGGCAGCCAGCCATGGTCCAGCACAACAGGGAATGGGACACGGAGCCCGGAGGGCACACAGACTGCCCAGGGCCGGGAGAGGCTCGGCCCGGCCCCCGGGACAGGGAACACGGGCCCGCACCGCAACATTGTAGCACAACAGAGCGAGGCGTGGGGTGCGGGCCCGGCACAGCTGCAGAGAACAACAGCGAGCTCTCTGTCTGCCTAATCGCACCTTCAAGGCCATCCCGCTACAAACAGCGAGGGGAGGGGGCCCGGGGTGCTGGGGGCGGGAGCAGCCGGAACGCACCGGCACAGGGCGCGCGCAGGCCCGCGAGGCCGACCCCCGGGCGGAGCCACCAGCACCGGGCCGCCATAAGCGCTCCCAGCCCCCACCGGGGCCCCAGCACCATGGAGCGCGATAGGGCAGGTGGGAACTGGATGTTCCTCGCGCTCGCGGCTGAGTGGCACCGTGACCACACTGAGCAGCTGTGCCTCCTGACCGAGAGGGTGCACCTGGCCGTCCGCCTGCGCTATGTCCTGGCCCTGCGGGCTGGCGTGCGCCTCCGGGGCCAGCAGGCCCGCAGGAGAGTCCGTGGCCGGCTCAGGGCTCGGCGCCGGGCCTGGGGGGCGTGGCTGGCCGCCTGCCGGAGCCTCACCCGGCCCGCTGCGCTCCGAGGGGCCGCGAGGCGGTTCCGCTGGGCAACGCAGACCCTCCGCCGGGCAGCGCTGCTGGCTATGCCCATAGCGCGGAGCCTATGGGTCACGGAGCGGCCCCAGGCCTGGTGGGAGCGGGCCCAGGCCCACTGGGGGGAGGCCGAGTGGGGGTCCCACTTCCGGATGGGCAAGGCCACCCTGCTGCGCCTAGCGGAGCTCCTCGCGCCCTGGCTGGAGCGGCAGCACACCTCCATGCGGGAGCCCATCCCCATGGTCCAGCGGGTGGCCATAGGGGTCTGGGCCCTCGCAACGCCCGACTCCTGCCGCTCCGTGTCCCAGCACTTCGGGGTGGGGCTCAGCACGGTCGCCTGCATCGTGCGGGATGTGTGCGAGGCTGTGGAGGGCGTGCTCCTCGACAGGACCATCCAGCTCCTGGACCAGGGCGCTGTGATGGCTGGCTTCGCGGCCGGGGGCTTCCCGAACTGCATCGGAGCCGTGGACGGCACACACATCGAGATCCTGCGCCCGGCCGCGGGGGAGGCCCTGGAGTATGTGAACCGGCACGGATACTACTCCCTGCACCTGCAGGGGGTGGTGGACCACCGGGCCCGCTTCATAGACATCTACACGGGCAACTCCGGCCGGAGTCACGACGCCAGGATCATGACCATCTCCCCCTTCTATGCCCGCATGTACCGGGGGGACTTCGCGGACATGGGCATGAGGTGGATCGAGGGTGTTCCCATGCCCCCCTGCATCCTGGGGGACCCCGCCTACCCCCTGACCCGCTGGCTGATGAAGGTCTACCCTGTCCCGAGCACCCCTGCGGAGCAGGTATACAATACCCGCCTGTGTGCGAGCCGGACCGTGGTGGAGCGTGCCTTCGGGGCCCTGAAGCAGCGCTGGAGGAGTATAGCTGGCCGCCTGGACTTCACCGTCCCCACCTCCGCCCTGGTGATCGGTGCCTGCTGCGTTCTGCACAATGTGTGCGAGACCGAGGGGGCGGCCCTGGAGTACCCCGAGCCCCACCGGCCCCCCGGTCCTGTTCCCCTGTACGTGAACGCAGGGAACCCCCGGGAGTACCGGTATGCCAAAAGGATCCGGAACGCCCTTGCAACCCACATCGCCCGGGGGGGCCCGCTGTGAGGGCCTTCCCGCCCCTGGGGGCCCCTCCCCCCGTTCCGTGCCCATGCCCCTGTACACGCGGTCCCACAGCCCTGTCCCCCCCACAAACGGGCCGGGGACAACTGTCTCTTTACAACACTTTATTGCCCACACAGTGCACACAATCACCCTGTGCCCCCTCCCCACCCCCGTCCCCGTGACCCCGTCCACCACCCGCCCTCATGTGGCCCTCCCCCTCCCCCCCCTTCCCACCATCCCCCCGCGTTTCCTGGGCCGACCCCTCGTGCGGCCGCTTGGGCCCACCGAGCTCTGGGAGCTCCCCTCCCCCCCACTGTCCGTGTCCCCTGCCGTGTCCTGGGCCGGTCCCGGCCCCGGCAGGGGGCCGGGCGGCGGATGGGCAGCTGTGCCCGGTGCCCCGGTCGCGCCCCGGGGGGGCTGGACCCTCCGGAGGCCCGGGGGCACTGGGAGGCGCATGCGAGGGCCCTGGGGCCGGGGGGGCGCCAGGGGCGGCAGGGCTGGGCCCGGGGGCGCCGAGGGGCCCGGCATGGGGACCTGGGCGGGCAGGGCGCCCGGAGGTGCGCCGGCCATCACGTAGGCACACATGGTGCCCGCATGCAGGAGCAGGGAGGTCCCAATGTCGTGGGACCTGTCCATCTTGGCACTGTGCTCCCGCACCATGCCCTGTATGTCCTGCCGGAGGCCCCTGAGCAGCCCCTGCTGCCGCTGGTGCTCCCGGCGCTCCCGCCTCCGCTCCAGGCGCACCTCCGCCTCCAGCCGGCGGTCTGTCTCCAGGGCCTTCTCCATGGACCGCTCTATGGCCGCCTCCATGCGGTCCACGGAGGCGATCATGCGCTCCCCCTGTTCCTCCGCCCTGCGGACGATGTCCTCCGCTTGCTCCTCCCTGCGCCTGCGGACCCGCGCCCGGTACTCCCGCATCCGCTGGGCTGGGGCTGCGGCCGGCGGAGGCGCCGCGCGCGGGGGCTGCCCTGTGGAAATGGGCGGGTGGGTCAGTGCAGGGCCCTGTCCCCTAGCGGGGTCGGGTCCCGGGGCCCCCTGCCCCCCCTCCCCCACTGAGGCCAGAGGCCCCCCTGGGCTGGCGCCCGGGGGGCCCTCCCGCAATCCCAGCCCTCCCGCCTTACCTGGGTCCGGCACCTGCTCTCCTGTGCCCTCCGCGGGGGCCTGCACCGTCTCGCTGGCCCGGTCCTGGGGCTCCCCATGTCCTGCGGGCGGGAGAGGGGGGAGCGGGTGAAGGGGGCTGGTTGTGGCCCCTGCAGCAGGGCCCCCACCCCCGCCCCTGCCACCGGCCCCCTGGTCGTGCCCCCCCCTGCCCTGGGGGCCCGCTTACCCTCTATGTCCGTCTCCGAGCCTTCGGAGCCCGGCGCCTCACCCTGGGAGTGCTCCCCCTGGGACCACTGGCTGAGGGTGGTGAAGGTGCCGACCTCCGACTCCGCCTGGCCGGCCCGGCGTTGGGATGTCTCCGGGCTGCTGCTGGGGGGGGGCCTTGGGGCTTCTGCGGGTCCCGGGTGGTCCTCCTGGGGGTGGGGGTCCCCTGAGCTCGTGTCTACCGGGCGGGCGGCGAGGGGAGGGGGTACCTCGGCCCGCTCCCTGCCCTGGACCACAGCGCTGCCCACCAGGCGTGGGGCAACTATGGAGCCCTTCATGTGAAGGATGCGGTCCAGGGCATCGTAGTAGGGGGCGGTGCGGGCCCCGTGGCCGGAGCGGCTGTTATTGTCCTTGAGGGCCTTGTACCCCCTCTTGAGCTCCTTGGCCTTCGAGCGACACTGGTTGACAGTGCGCTCGTGCCCCGCCGCCTCCATGTCGCGCACGATGTCCCGGTAGACATGCTCGTTGCGCTGGTTTATTGCGAGCTCCACCTGGTACTCGAGGGTCCCCCAGATCCGTATGAAGTCCCGGGTCTCCTGGAGGCCCCACTGTCCCCCTCTGTGATAGGCCTTCCTCCGGCTGGGCCCCTGCTGTTCCTCCTCCCGGTGCAGCTCCTGCTGCACCTGCCTGTGCTCCTCCTCCACCTCCTCCTGGGGGTGCGCCTCCAGGGGCCGGGGGCCGGGCTCCTCCTGGGGCTCGTCCGCCCGGGCCGACTTTCGTGTCTGGGGGGGGGAAGGGGGGTGGTTGGTTGCTGGGTGAGGGTGTGGGCCCTCTCGGGGGCCCCCTGCCCCCCTGCCCTCCGCCCGGGGTCCCCCTGCCCCCCTGCCTTCCGCCCGGGGTCCCCCCGGCCCCCTCCACAGGGGGTTCCCCTGTGCCCCCTGTTCCCCTCCCAGTGGGTGCCCTTACCCGTTTCCTGGGTGCCTCCTGTGGGCCTGTTCCGGCCGCTGTCCCCGGGGCGGCGCGACCCGGCTGCAGCTGTGGTTGGTGTTCCCGGGGCGCCTCCCTGGTCGGGTGCTCCCGTGTGCGCCCTTCCTGCGCCTGTGCCCCCTCCGCCTGCATCGCTGGGCCTGCCTGCACCTCCTCCGCCTCTTGTCCCGCCGCTGTCGCTGTCTCTGCCTCCGCTCTCTTCCGCTTCCCTCCTCGCTCCATCCCGCCACGCTTGCATGCTGCTGCTCTCGCTTTAAATCTCCCTCCGGTGTTTGTGTTGATGCTGGTTGCCTGGCAGCGACGCTGCGTGCCTTGTCCCCGGCTGGGGCTTGTTTTGTTTACTTCCGCTCGGGGATTGGCGTCCAGACGTTACTTTTCCTTGGTTCCCTGTGGGGGTTCGTTTGACCACGCTTCCCAAGACCTTCCCCCGGCTAGCCCGGGAAGCGTGGTTGAAACTGACCCCATGTGGGTATTGAGCGTGATGAACATCTGGCGCGCGCCGTTCAGACGTTCAGGGCCCTTTAGCCCCACGGGGGGGTTGAGCGTGGTTCAGTGTGGTTGAGCGTGATCTCGTAACGTCTGAAATCACCCATTGACTCCACTGGGTGCAGAGTTAGGCTAGCATCAAACTTTTTGTAGCTCAGTTTTTAAGCATAGCTCAGATCATATCTACCAGAACCTTTGAAACTTTATATCTTAGAAAAGAGAGGACTGATGGGAGATATAATAGAGATTCACAGAATCATGAAGGGCATGGAGAAAGTGAATGGGGAAACTACTATTTACTGTTTTTCATAATACAAGAATTAGGGGACACAATGAAATTATTGGGACCAGATTTAAAACAAATAAAAGGAAGTATCTTTTCAGAAAACAAAGCATTAACCCGTGGAACTCATTGGGTGTAAACATACAGACAGAAGCTCCAGAGTTGCACATGGATGCCCCCATCATCCCTGAGTTGACCAGTCCATCTATAGGGTGCCCACCAGATGTGCACCCCTGTACAGGCTGGAGCTGCTCCGGGGAGGCCCAGCACAGTATGCTCCACAACATTCAGGAGCATGCTGTGCGGAGCAGGCTAGCCAAACCTGGGGCAGCAGCCAAATGTGGCACTACAGCCTGTCTGTTGAGGGGGGACATAGTGCAGATCTGCATCCGTCCATCCATTGCCCCATTCACTATGGAGCCAGGGGTACCAGCCTTATAGTGTCGGGTGAGCTCCCCCAACTCTATGGTGCGGGGGGCACTGTGCAGGCAGCCCGTAGCCACTGCTGGTCCATCTGATGTGGACCCAGGCAGAGGTGGTAACTGGTGGCCATGGGGGTGGGCCCCTGGAGCAGCTCCAGGCTCCTACAGCCTCCCCGTCTGTCTAAAAACACCCACTGTCATGGGATGATATAAAGTCTAATAGTTGGGCTGGGTTCAAAACGTGATTAATAAGTTCATGGAGGGCAGGTCCATAATTGGGTGTTAACCAAGACAGGCATAGGATGCAACCTCTGATTTCCAGAAGCTGATGTAAGTGACAAGGAACAGATCATTCCATATACACCCTGTTTACTCTTCTTCTGAAGCATCTAGTCCCGGTCACTGTTAGAGACAGGTTACTGGCTTAGATGGACCCTTCATGGCAGTTATGTTTTATTTATTTATTACATTTTTACCCCGCCCTTCTCAAAGAACTCGGGGTGGCTCACAACATTGAAAATATAAAATACAATAATATACATTTTAAAAATCCAACTTTAAACCCCAACATCATCTCAACTACCCCCCACCCACTATCCCTACCTACCACCCATCAACCCCCTTCCCCAAGCCCCATACCCAATCCCACCCAATCCTATCCCTGCCTGCCAGATGCCTGGCCAAACAAAAAGGTCTTACATCTCCTCTGGAAGATGAGCAGGCTCAGGCTTAGGCGGATCTCCAAAGGAAAGAGAGTTCCATAATTGTGGAACACGTTCTCAACCTGTTCAGTAGGATTCCACAACATACCTTCTGCCATGGCTTCCTCTGCCTTTTCTTCGACCTCCTCTAGCTCTTCTTGGTCTGCGGAACAACATGCAGCATGAGGTGAGTTGCTGCAATTTTCAACAGCTCACTGGCAAAAGTGTAATCTGTTATAGACAGCCAGTTTATGGGGATGTCAGGCAAAGAGGGAGTGAAACACAGCATTGCCCCAGAGGAGATTCAACAGACACTTTAGAGAATAGGAATGGGCGAACACAATGGAGTTTGGAAATTCGGTTCGGTTCGGTTCAGTTTGAAATTTGAGTTCGGAAATTCGGTTCAGTTCAGTTCGGTTTGAAATTCGAGTTTGGTTTGGAAGTTCGGTTCGGTCGACCGAACAGACCGAGTTCGGTCGAATTCCGAACTTCCAAACCAAGTTCGGCCATTCAAAACCAGGTTTTGGGGTATGTGTTGCCACTAGGGATGGGCGAACAGAACGGAATTTGGAAATTCGGTTCGGTTTGAAATTCGAGTTCGGTTCGGAAGTTTGGTCCAAACTCCAAATTTCCGAACCGCGTTCGCCCATCCCTATTAGAGAACATTCGGTTCACTGTGGAACGTTTACTGAGGCTTAAAAAGAAAAGATCCCGGGAGCACTGAATAGAGTCACAACTCTCCTCTGAGAAGAAAGGGGAAGTTAAAAAGGAGAGCCTTCCACTACCCTCTAGCACCAACTCTGGACAACTGAAAAATCTAAGTATCAGGGGAAATTAATTGTCTATAGGTCACAATCCTGAAGCCCGTTACTCCAGAGTAGTCCCACTGGCTTGTTCTGGGAAAAGGGGTTTTAGGATTGCAGTATTGATACCACATTAATCGCTGATGTGTCTGATTCCTTTCACTGGAGAGACAGTAATTGTATCAAGAGACCTTTGTTGGTGTAAAAATATATAGGGGCCCGTGGGTCTCTAAAAAGGGATTTATGACTGGTAACCCCAGGATGAGAGAAAAAAGAAACAGTCTCTGATTTTCAAAGTACAAAGTCAGTTCCAGTCCCTTCTCTTCAGTGAGGCTTCCGATGGCTTTACTCTCAGAGTAGCCATAGACTGAAAGAAGCAAGCAGCTGGTGAGGTTTGGATAAATATTGCATGGGAAGTACAGGAAACCCAGTGATTTATATGAAATCTTAGGGTAGCAGGAGAACAAGCCCTATAAGGGACAGAGCAGCTTAAACTGCTCCAGAACTTGATGCTATAGGATTTGCAATGGAGCAATTGGAAACTGTTGGCCTGAGTCAAGATCTAAAGGCCTCACCCAAGGGAGCTTTTAATTTATTTATTTATTTATTTATACTTATACCCTGCTCATACACCCTGCCCTTCCCCTAAGGCTCAGGGAGGCTAGAGAACAAGGAGTGAGAGTGATTGTTGGGAGTGTTTTATATGGATGAGGGTTGTGAGAAGGAAGGTGACCACCACAGTCAAGGATGCTTTGGATCCCCAAAGGATGCTGACAGTCACTATAATCTATATAATAATGAGAGGAAACTTCTCTACCCTCAGTGTTCTTGGAACTGTCAGCTTGGCTCTCAGCACACTACAGTTCAAAAATCAACTGAGTTACTGATGAAGGTGGAAGCTGAAACGTTTAGCTAGTAAATAAATCTCTGTTCACAGTCATTTTCCTCTCATTATTATATAAATGTGTGTGTGTGTAAAACTGGAAATGGATATGTGAACAGCTGGAGTATTTCCATGGAAAAATTGCAACTTCTTGTGGTCATCCTGGTAAGTAGGTAATTCTGGGAAGTACCTGAGGCTGTTATCACTCAGAAAGACAGGCTGGACTTGAGGAGGGGTGGTGATGTTTTTAGACAAGATGCTACCCTGCATTGCCATGCAGGATCCATGGAGCCCACCACCTGTCTGAAGATGGAGCGGGGAGGTGTGCGCTCCCGTGAGACACAGAGCACCCACTCATGGTCACACATGGAGCACTGCTGGGAAATCCAGAGTGCTTCATGCGGGGCACGCCAAATAGCTCAATGGCAACTTGTGACCACGGAGCCCCTGCCCGTATGAACTGGGGTGGCCAGCCACGCCAGCAGACTGGTTCACCACTCATAGGGACTGTTGGCGAGGGGCATGACCTTTGCAAGTCACAAGGACTGGCCAGGAGTGCTTGGGAACCCGGGTTCCCCAGAGCTCACACCAGGAACATGTGCATTTCAAGGTCAACCTGGTGTACTTCCCCCTCCTCCATGGTCCGTGGCAGAGGAAGTACAAGGCAGTTTGCTTCCATGGCTGAGGTAGCCACGCTGGGAGTCACCCATTTGAATCCCTCCCCACTCACTCTGCCTGAGTGGGTGCTCTGAGGCAGTTCAACTCAGTGGTCGCAGACCCCCCTCATTGCCCTGCTTGCTTAAAAATACCCACAGTGAGGCAATGGCACTTAGAGATCACATCCCAACCCAGCAATAATAACATATAGTACTCTGACGGAGATACAGAGCATGCATATTTTGTGTGTACAATAGATCAACAAACTTTCTGAGTACATAACATTGGTAAGCAGTCGAGAAGTGAAATGAGAAGAAATTTTAGTACCGTCTTCCACCTCTATCCATTCTTCCTCTTCTTAAACGTGGAAAGCAGTGAGTGAAAGGGAATAAGGGGAGAAGGTTAGTCAGGGATCGTAAAGCTGTGGCATCCAGCAAGTGCATCTATAGATACGTCGGCTCTCCCATGCCCCAAGTGTTGCCACTCTGCTACCATTAATCATTTTGTGCTGTGAAGGTGCAGCCCAGGTATTAATAAACCATAGTATAATAAAACCAGCATTCACACACTCAATACGCACACAGAGACACTCTCACAAGCATTCTTGCTCACACAAACGTGTAGACACACAAACATGAATGCACCAATAAAGACAGTAAAACTGCCTGGTTTTCCACTTTCAGTCTGTGGTGACTGGTAAAGAAGCGGCAAGGTCATACGGGACAATCAATCTGTGGATTCAGTTGAAAATCCAGCTTCTAGTCAGTTTAAAAATTCCTGTTATTGAACACAGACCCACAGTGGTGCACAATTCTGGAATCATGAACTCCTGTCCTCATCCCCACCCTCTCCCCCTGTGATTCCAAGCTCAGCTCTGTTGGGGCTGGGGCTAGTAAAGTCTTAGGATGAAATTCACCCCTGGGCAAAAGGGTCAGCACAAAGATTGATTAATTAATTAATTAATCAGAGAAAGTTAACTCTCTCTGATTAATTAATTCCTGTTATTAATGGAACAAAAAGGGGCCTGAACACAGCTGAGAAAAAAATTGTTTATTGATTAGAATGAATCATTTTCATAAAAAATATACGTAGTATTTATCCCCATCGGTCCACTGGCAGCAAAAAACAGATATCTGTGAGAACAGCAGCAAAAAAAGACCGTTTAATACAACCAATAGCAGCTGCCTCCAGACTCTTCCAAACAAAACCCTACCTTCTTCGATGCACTCTTCTGCATCAAGCATCGAGGGAGGAAGAGAGAAAACATTATTGAAGTTACACTGATCATCTGAGAGCTTCATAATCAAAGTGTAAAGTGGTTCTTTTCCTCTTACAAGAAAACTTCTCTTCTTACCTTCCTGTTCCCTGCAAAGCAGAATAAAAAAAAACGATCAGGTTAGAAAGTTGACTCCAGAGCAACATATGAGCAAAGCAAAATTCAGCTTGTGGCTGCCCTCTAGGGCAATGGTTTTCAAAATCTTGCCTGACACCTTATTTTAAGACCTAATATAAACCTGTGACCCCAGAGACATACAAAGTGTATAAAATGTCAATCGGAATCATGACCCCATCTGCAGAAGGTGTGACCCCACTCAAGGTTATGATCCACACACAGCACTCCTCCGAACCTCTGCTCTAGAGGCCAGTATGTATTTGTGTATAAAGCATACACCAGTGTCTGCCAGTTCCAATTACATTGTCATCCGATTCTATCCAGCAGAGGGCAGTAGTTGACATCCGACCCAAACCTGTATATCACAACAACTCACCACATCCATGCGACTAAGTATCTCTTCAAACAAAATCTGCATTAAGGTATCTACTGATGAAAGATTTATTTCATCACAGAAAAATGCCTGTCAAGGCTGCACTCCTGAATTTCTGGCTAGTGGAAGCTACGGTCAACAAATATAAGCTACATGCTTGTCTGTGCCAGTGTTTGATCTAGGTGTGATTAGGTAAATCCTATATTGCAGGTTTTCGGACCTTTGTGCTAATGTTTAACTGAAGCTGTATTTTGTCCCTGTTTTTATTACATGACAGCAGAGATAGAACCAAACTCATGGAGAGATTAAAGGATCTGATCACCATGTTAAGCTATACTGCCCATCACCTACATATATATACTTCTGTAAAGAAAATGGGGTACTAAAAATATGTGGCCTACTAAACTATTAATGCCAGTTTATTGTCATAGGCAATGAAACACTATCAATTAAATCTCATGGTTTATAATGAGTTTTAGGCTAGGCGGACATGTACATGCTGACTGACCCTAAGTGGGAGGTTCCTTTAGGCTGCAGGCCCTAACACTGCAGCTTAGTAAGCAAAATGGCTACTCGTCCTTTCATGTGGATTCCTGGATTCTGGGTGTGCTCAAATCTGTAAGGTTTAGACTGGCCCCATGTTGGTAAAGAAAAGCATGCTATCACAACACTTTGGCAATGCCCTTTATTTTCTTTATTTTCATGTGAGAGATGGAAGGATGATCTCACTGAATGGGATTTGGGTGACCTTGGTTCAGTTCCTAGCTCTTCCTATGTGGTTCTGGGTAACAATAGGTAAGCGTCCATTACATGCTACCTCTGATCTAAGGTACTTATATGTCTGCCTCCCTTTTTCCTTGCAGTTAAATCTGAACAGCTCATGCTCGTTAATACATTTATCCTCACAACTCTTCTATGAGGCAGGAGTGGTCTGACACCCTGAGCCTTTGGGGAATTATGGGATATAAATGTGAATAAATAAATAAATTTTGTAGAATGTCACTGTCATTCCGTTCCCTTGGTGACTTGCCTAATGTCATGCAGGAGATCTGTGGCAAAGCAGGAAACTGAACACAGGCCTCCCAGGGTGCCATCCAAACCACCAGACCCTCCCTGGCCCAACTGTTGCCTAAGACTACCTGCTATTCTGTATCTTTTTTCAGTGTCTGGCACAATAGGGCCCCATGTTTGGTAGAGGCCTCTGGGCACTACTGTAATCCCACAACTGCCATTAATAAAAATACGAATCACTCCCACAGTGTCTTCATGCTCTGGTTGCCAATCCCAGACCACGCTGTGTAATGAACAAAAATAGAAGGCCCACATGCCAATGTGGTAACACCAAAGATGCGTCATTGGCAGTAACAAAGTGCAGCGCTCTAGCAGCGTGGTGTGCTCTTGAGTTAGGGGTAGAAAGGTAGAAAGGAAGGAGTTAGAGATGAGAACTTACTCTTCATATTCCTCAATGACTTCTTCAGAGTCTGACATGTTCAGTTACCTGCCATCAAAAAATCAGAGGTCATATTAAAAGTGGCAAACCACAGCAGTGCTTCTTAATTAGAGACCAGAATAAGATTTCTGCATCGGGTGGGATGGACTCTGGAGCCCTCCTTAATACAAGATCTCAAACACAGCCCCTGATATGGGGGCCTCAACTTTGAGGGACTTGTCTGGCAACAGCCTGGGCCTGATTTTTTTTCCAGAGCTATTGAGCACACGTGGTTGCAGGGAAAGCCAGTGGGAGCGATGGATACTCAGCACCTCTTCAAAGCAAACCCAAGATGTCCCAGGCAGGGTACCCTAACCAGCAGCCACTCTTGCCTTCCAAGACACTCAGAGACATTCAGACATTCAGCTACTAAGACATTCAGAGAAGCCAAAATTATTCAGGTGAAGAATAAAGACAAACTGTTTCTAATCACTTCAGTTTTGTGTTGTCTTGTTTCTCACCTCTTCCTGGTACATCCCCACTCACTTCACCAGCCCATCTGAGCAGCTTAGCAAGATACAGATCCAGGAAATAATGGGCAATAACTAGAGAAAATTCTATTGACCGTGTTATAGAAGAGGCCCAACTAGATGGTCTGACTTGCCCCCTCTTCCCTTACCATCTACGAATTACTGTTCCCATAGCAATATCGTAGAGACAAAGTAGTGTAGAAATATCTTTTATTGGACCAACTTAGGTTGGTGGAGGTTTGCAAGCTTTCGGACCTCACACGATCCTTCGTCAGGCAAGTCAGAAATCCAAGCTGTACACTGAGCAAAGCGAGGCACGGGGGTTATATGCAGAGGCTGGGGAGCATTACATCATGGGAGGGTAAGGACAGAGAGGGGTGGGGGAAGAAGTATGCACCTTTAATCCCTCCACTCCCCTTTCCAGGTATTTTATTTTATTTTATTTTATTTATATTTATTAGCCACCCCACTCATGCCAACGGCATCTTGGGGCGGCTTACAAAAGGCCAAAAATATACAACAATAAAATTCAATAAAAAATACTAAAAACTACAACATCTTTTTTAAAATCTTTAAACCCCCCCCCCCAAATTTACCCCCAACTACCCCATCCTCCCCTCCAAAGGCCTGGGCAAACAGCCAGGTTTTGCAGGCTCGACAAAACGCCAGCAGACCTGGGGCCAGGTGGGCTTCCTCCGAGAGGGAGTTCCAAAGTCGCGGCCAGCCACTGAGAATGCCCTCTCCATTGTAGCCCCCCGTTTTATACGGGGGACCTCCAAAAAGGCGCCCCCGGTGGACCGAAGGAATCGCTCTGAGGTGCGGAGGGCAAGGCGGTCCCTGAGGTATGAGGGGTCCAGACCGTGTAGGACTTTATAAGCCAACACCAACACCTTGAATCTGGCTCAGTACGCTATAGGCAGCCAGTGCAGAGTACGGAGCACAGGCGTTATGTGATCCTGCCGACCCGTCCCTGTGAGGAGACGGGCCGCCGCATTCAACACTAGCTGCAGCCTCCAAACTAGTGTCAAGGGAAGTCCCACGTAGATCGCGTTGCAGTAGTCTAGCCTCGAGGTGATGAAGACGTGGGTGAGGGTGGCCAAGTCGGGCCTGGAAATGTACAGACGCAGCCCCCGCACTAGATACAACTGGCAAAAGGTGACTTTAGCCACCGCCTCCACCTGTTGATCCAGGCGGAGGTCTGAGTCCAGAAGCACTCCCAGACTCCGAACATGCTTGGCTACAGGAGGGCGGATCCCCCCCTACAAGGGAAGCCAGCACCTCCCTCGTCCTGCCCACCACCATCACCTTCGTCTTGTCAGGATTGAGCTTCAGTCTGCTGTGTCACATCCAATCCGCCACGGCCTCCAAACACTGGGAGAGTAACAAGACAGCAGGACCTCTGTTGGTTGAAAATGAGAGGTACAGCTGAGTGTCATCAGCATATTGGTGACATCGCACCCTGAACCCTCTCACGATCTCCCCCAAGGGCTGCATATACACATTAAATAATAATGGAGACAGGACTGAACCCTGCGGAACGTCACAAGTCAGGGCCTGGGGGCTTGATGTTTCCGCCCCCAGCACCACCTGCTGGCTTCTCCCCAAGAGGAATGAGCGGAACCACCTGTCCAGGAAAGTCCCGTCCAGACCCCCTAGGACTAGCAGCCATCTCAGCAGCAGCCCATGGTTCACTGTATCAAAAGTGGCCGAGAGATCTAGCAGGATCAGAAATGTTGAACATCCTGCATCCATCTCCCGGCGGAGATTGTCCACCAAGGCCACCAACGCCGTCTCAGTACCATAGCCGGGACAGAACCCGGACTGAAAAGGATCAAGGAAACCGATGTTATCCAGATGTGCCTGGAGCTGTATTGCCACCGCCCATTCAATAATCTTCCCTAAAAAGGGAAGATTAGAGATGGGTCGGTAGCTGGTGCGTGTGTCCACATCCAAAGATGGCTTATTCAGCAGGGGGCACACCACAGCCTCTTTGAGACTGGGTGACAATCTCCCCTGCCGAAGGGACCCGTGCGTTGACTACCCTCGCCAGCACCGTCCCCAAAGTCTCCCTGGAGGCTTTCACCAACCAGGACAGGCATGGATCTAGTTCACAACTGGTGACTCTAACAGACCCCCAGGACATCCACCGCATCAGCTGGCATCACTTCCTGAAACTCAACCCAAGAAGGTAAACCAGACAGTGCATCGATAGCCTCGCACTCCTCACCCACTGCCTCCAATCTGCTGTCAAAGTTACTCTGGATCTGAGCGATCTTGTCAGGCGGCGCCCCGGCAGGATCGCTGCGGCGGCGGCCTGGGGACGCGCGGTGGGCTGGAAGGGGTGGAGCAACGCACGGCGTGCGACGGGGCTGGAGTCCCGCCCCGTTGCGCATATGATTAGGCACGCCAGGCACGCCCTGTAAGGGGGCGTGGCCTATCTGACTCACATGGGCCCAGAGAGCTTGGAGAGGGATAAATAGTGCCGGCGGGGCCTGGCCTCCCCGCCGGTAATCGAGTCATCGAGAAGCTGGCCCCTGGATTTCCCTTGAATCCCTTAACAGTGAAATTGCAGCTTGAGAGCGAGAGAGAGAAAGAGAGCGAGTGAGTTCTAACCGTGGTGCCTGGAGTGCGTGGTGAGTGTGGTGAGTGGGTGTGGCCATTTTGATTCCCCTGGAGTGTTTGTGGGTGAGTTGTGACAGTCCTTGGTGAGACCCCCCAACCGGGTGTTGTGTCCATTAGCATTCCCTGCTTCCCTAGTTCCTTCCCCTGTGAAGTGCAAGCCCTTTCTCCCTCCTACCCTATCTATTCTCAGTCCTTGGATCAGGCACCCCTTCTCCTGGACCCTTCCTTCCCTGCACTTGAGAGCACTAGCCTGGGCCCGAGTAATTCCCCGAGTGATAGATTCCCGTGTGTTTCCTTTCCCCTTCCCTTGGGGCAATTGGCTTGCTCAGAGAGTCCCTATGATGAAAAGGGTTGCCTTCCATTAACGAGGGAAAGCCCACCCTACAACCTGAGGGACATTATTACCGGAGAGGGCCACATTCGTGAGAGCAAGCCGCCCTATTTTCCTTGGTGTGAAAGTGGTAGTTTCCTGGCCCCGAGGTTGGATCCCTCAACCCTAGCCCCCACCCCCTTAGAGCCAGTGACAGAATTACCGGCACCCCTCTTGTTCAAGAGGCATCCTTTTGTACCCTTGAGAATGGCCTCTGAAAAACAAATTAAAGATCTCATACACTCGGTTCAATCCCTCACTATGGAGGTACAAGATCTCCGGGAGGAAAATAAGGAATTAAGGGCCCGGTGCCAAATCCTCCAACAGGAGCGGGGAGCAGCTGCAATGGAGGAGGGAGATAGCCCTATGGGGGCTTCAGGTCCCATGCCTCCTCCTCCTTTTCCCCTTGCTCCTTTTCCGCGGGAACCTAAAGCACCCCGCCCTGATAAATTTTATGGAGATCGAAAGGCATGTCAGGGGTTTTTGGCCCTATGTAAATTGACTTTTCAGGCACAACCCCTGACTTATAATACAGATCAGGCTAAGATAGCCTATATTGTGGGCCTATTAGGGGGTACAGCCCTAGATTGGGCTACCCCCCTCCTTGCCACTGATGATAAACTGCTGCATGACTACTCAGGGTTTTTGCAGCAGTTTCTCTTCCTATTTGATTACCCTCATAGGAAAAGGGATGCAGAACAGGCTATTTTGCACTTACGCCAAGGACGTACTCCTCTCTTAGATTATATCACGCAATTTAGGAAACTTGTTTTTGACCTTGGCTGGAGTGACGCAGCATTGCGAGTAATGTTTCGTCAGGGCCTGAATGACGACATTAAAGATCAGTTGGCATGTTTTACCACCTCCCCAGAAACGTTGGAGGAGATGGTTAATGTTTCCCTCCAAATTGATGAACGTCTGACCGAGCGGAGGCGCGAGAGACGGAGGGATCAGGGTAGGGGAAGTTGGGTATCAAGGGGACCGTTTGTTTCAACCCCTGTACCTAGACCTACTGATGAACCTGAGCCTATGCAAATTGGGGCAGTAAGGGGCCCCCTCTCTCCTGAGGAAAAGGAGCGGCGACGCCGGTTGCGTCTCTGCTTTTACTGCGGAGCTAATACTCATTTCTCCCGAGACTGTCCCGCTAGGCCATTCCAGGGTGGGCCTTCGGGAAACGCCAAGGACCGGGAGTTGGGGGGAACCTCCCGGTAAAGACAGTTGCCCCCGTGTTACACTTCGGAACCTCAAAGGCCTTCATCCCTCAGCTCCGTATACCTCTTTCCCTTCAATGGACCAGGAGTAAATCCCTTATAGTTTGGGCCCTGGTGGATTCCGGGGCATCAGGAAACTTTATGGATTCCTCATTTGCCCAGACGCAGGGAGTTCCCCTTCGATCTAGACCCTCTATAGAGGTAGTCCAGACCATTGATGGGTCCCCCCTATCTTCTGGCCCTATCCTAACTCGTTCCTCCCCAATTCAATGTGTATATGGATCCCATAAGGAGATATTGACATTTGATATAATTGCTTCCCCCCTATTCCCTCTTGTATTAGGATACCCATGGTTATCTGTTCACAACCCTAATATTAACTGGGTTTCAAAGACGCTTCTATTTCCTTCTCCCTTATGCACCTCGCACTTGATCCCCTCACCCTTATCATCGGTGTCTGCGGCCTTAACAACAACCCCCCAAGCCCTCCATCAAATACCGTTTCCCTACCGCCATCTTTCTGCGGTATTTAGTAAATGCGAAGCCGCAGAACTTCCTCCCCACCGCCCATATGATTGTCCCATAGACCTCATCCCCGACAAGGAACCCCCTCACGGGCGGATTTATAATTTATCCCCTAGTGAGACCGAGACTCTCCGAACCTACATTAAGGAGAATTTAGCAAAAGGTTTCATTCGCCACTCCACTTCCCCTGCGGGGGCCCCCCTTTTCTTTGTACCTAAGAAGGAGGGCGATCTTCGCCCTTGTATTGATTATAGGGGTCTAAACCTCATTACTGTTAAGAACAGATACCCCCTTCCCCTTATCCCCGAACTTTTGGGAAAGTTACAAGGTGCCCAAATTTTCACAAAGCTCGACCTCCGGGGCGCCTACAACCTGGTTAGAATCAGGGAGGGGGATGAATGGAAAACCGCTTTTCGTACGCGGTTTGGACACTTTGAATATTGTGTTATGCCCTATGGTTTGGTGAATGCTCCTGCTACGTTTCAGCATTTTATCAATGATATTTTACGAGACCTATTGGATATATATGTCATAGCATATCTTGATGACATTCTAATTTTCTCGAACTCCCTAGATGAGCATATTCCACACGTACAGACGGTATTGAACCGCTTATTACAACATAAATTGTACTGTAAATTGGAAAAATGCGTTTTTCATGCTTCTTCTGTTCCTTTCCTGGGGTTTATTATCTCAGCTCAAGGAATTCACATGGATCCGAGCAAACTCGAAGCCATTAATAAGTGGCCAGCTCCTACGTCGGTGAAAGCCTTGCAGCGCTTTCTGGGAAGCGTGAACTATTACCGCCAATATATCCCCAGGTACGCTGATCTGACTAAACCCCTTACAGGACTCTTAAAGAAGGGCGTTACCTTTTTATGGGGCAGGGATCAAGATCATGCCTTTAGCGGTTTGAAACAAGCCTTTATGTCGGCTCCACTATTACAGCATCCTGATGTAACCCAGCCATTCATAGTAGAGGCTGATGCCTCGGATGTGGCCATCGGAGCTGTATTGACCCAGGTGACTTTCCCTTCTGGCAATCGCCTGCCCTGCGCCTTCTTCTCACGTCAATTAACTCCCGCTGAACGTAACTATCCAATATTTGATAAGGAATTACTGGCCATAAAGGCCGCATTTGAAGCCTGGAGACATTTCCTAGAGGGGGCTCCCCATCCAGTTTTAGTATATACTGACCACAAAAATTTAGCCTATCTCCAGTCCGCCCGTATCAACAACGCTAGACACGCAAGATGGGCTTTATTTTTTGCCCGGTTTCAGTTTTCCATCCAATATCGCCCAGGTACTCAAAATACAATGGCTGATGCCTTATCCCGCTACCATACTCCCTCCGGTAACGAAATTGATCTCCATGAACCCATCTTAACCCCTCAGGTCTTTGCGGCCACCCTCCCTTCCTTCAGCCAACTCACGGCCGGAAATACAAAAGAGCCGCCTCAAGCCAACTACTCGTACCAACATGGGTTATATTATCATAATAATAAGATTGTCATTCCCCCCCGGTGGAGACCCCACATCCTGTGGGCCCATCATGATTCTCCACTTGCAGGACACCCGGGTAACCAGCGTACCTTCGAATTGATTCATCGATCGTTTTGGTGGCCATCCCTGCGGCAAGATGTAAGACGATACGTCTCTGGATGTATGATATGCGCCCGTACAAAGACCCCACGTACCCTCCCGGTTGGGTTACTTCAACTGACTCCTGAATCCAAAGGACCATGGCAGAAAATTGCAATGGATTTTATCGTTGGCCTTCCTCCATCTCAAGGTAATGACACCATACTAGTGATAGTAGACTATTTTACTAAAATGGGACATTTCATTCCCTGTAAGGGTCTACCATCTTCTCCTGTAACCGCACGCCTCCTTTTCAAGGAAATCATCCGTCTTCATGGACTTCCAAAGGAGATTGTATCCGATAGGGGACCCCAATTTATATCCCGATTTTGGAAAGCTCTCTTTTCACTGATTCGTGTGAAACTTAGCCCCACCACAGCCTATCATCCCCAAGCAAATGGTCAGGTTGAACGAACCAACCAACATATTGAACAATATCTCCGATGTTTTTGCAATTTTCTTCAAGATGATTGGGCGGATCACCTACCTCTAGCAGAATTCACCTATAACAATGGACTTAATGCCTCTTTGGGTAATTCCCCTTTTTATGTGTCCTATGGCTTTCATCCCCCGCTTTGTCTTCCAGAGGCGCCCCGGACTATGGTCCCTGCTGCTGGTGCTGTAGTGCAAGAGATCCATAAGATCCAAAAAATTGCCCTGCGACATTTACAACAAGCTAGGTCCAGGTATAAAGCTACAGCCGATAAGCGTAGACTCCCTGCTCCTTCCTTTAATGTAGGAGATCTCGTCTGGGTAAGAAAACGACATTACCCTTCCTTACGTCCCTCCTCCAAACTCGATGACGCTTACATGGGCCCCTTCCCTATTACCCGTCAATTGAATAAGGTGACTTATACGGTGGGGTTACCCTCCCATATGAAAATCCACCCCTCATTCCACGTATCTCTCCTTAAGAAAGTTATCACACCTTCCTATGCCTCTCAAACAGGTACCCCTGGACCCCCCACGCTACTACCTGATGAGGAGGAGTACGAAATACAGGATATATTAGACTCTCGGTTTTTTGGGTCTCGTCTCTATTATTTAATAGATTGGAAGGGTTATGGGCCGGCCGATCGTTCTTGGGAACCTGCTGCTAGTGTTCATGCCCCCCGCCTCCTACGGCGGTTTCATCTCCGCCACCCCTCCAAACCTGGGATTCGTACCTCTCTGGGGAGGGGGGGGCTTGGACGGGGGGGTACTGTTAGGCGGCGCCCCGGCAAGATCGCTGCGGCGGCGGCCTGGGGACATGCGGGAGATTGGAAGGGGTGGAGCAACGCACGGCGTGCGACGGGGCTGGAGTCCCGCCCCGTTGCGCACATGATTAGGCACGCCCTGTAAGGGGGCGTGGCCTATCAGACTCACATGTGCCCAGAGAGCTGGGAGAGGGATAAATAGTGCCGGCGGGGCCTGGCCTCCCCGCCGGTAATCGAGTCCTCGAGAAGCTGGCCCCTGGATTTCCCTTAATCCCTTTGACAGAGAGTTTGCTGTTTGAGAACGAGAGAGAGCGAGCGAGTGAGTCCTAACAGTGGTGCCTGGAGTGCGTGGTGAGTGGGTGTGGCCATTTTGATTTCCCTGGAGTGTTTGTGGGTGAGTTGTGAAAAGACCTTGGTGAATTCCCCTAACTTGGTGCTGTGTCCCTTAGCTTTTCCTGCCTTCCTAGTTCCTTTCCCTGTGACGTGTGAGTCCTTTCTCTCTCCTACCCTATCTACTCTTAGACCTTGGATCAGGCACCCCTTATCCTGGACCCTTCCTTCCCCACACTTGAGAGCACTATCCTGGGCCCGAGTAATTCCCCGAGTGATAGATTTCAGTGTGTTCCCTTTCCCCTCCCCTTGGGGCAATTGGCTTGCTGAGAGTCCCTATGATGAAAAGGGTTGCCTTCCATTAACGAGGGAAAGCCCACCCTACAACCTGAGGGACATTATTACCGGAGAGGGCCACATTCGTGAGAGCAAGCCGCCCTATTTTCCTTGGTGTGAAAGTGGTAGTTTCCTGGCCCAGAGGTTGGAGCCCTCAACCCTAACCCCCATCCCCTTAGAGCCAGTGACAGATCTTGTCTGCAAAGTAGATAGAAAACTCCTCACAGCATGCCTGGGACAAGTCCCCATCCAGGCAGACCCGTACCCTCTCAATGACTCACCCATCCCTTTTAATTGGATTTGCCCCACCCTACATACTCTACACTATCATCTCACAATCACAGGCACCTTAATCCCTTCCACTCCCCTTTCCAGGCACCCTCTCAATGACTTGCCCCATAATACCACACCTACTCCCTTACAAATGCATACTTCTTCCCCCACCCCTTTCTGTCCTTACCCTCCCATAATGTAATGCTCCCCAGCCTCTGCATATAACCCCCGTGCCTCGCTTTGCTCGGGGTATAGCTTGGATTTCTGACTTGCCTGACAAAGGATCCTGTGAGGTCCGAAAGCTTGCAAACTGCCACCAACCTAAGTTGGTCCAATAAAAGATATCTCTACACTACTTTGTCTCTACGACCTATTTTGGGGACCAACACGGCAAACACACTCTCTCCATAGCAATATCGTCATACTGGGCACTTCACAGTCAGACAAGAAAAGATAGGTGGAATTATTCAAAAGCAACTGAGTGATTTGTGGCTCAAGTGCTGACATAGGCTGTTTTTACATGGACTGCTCCCCGCTCCCTACCCCCCCGCTGCTCGGTGTTCAGGCAGATGTGCGGGGAGGGGGGCAGTCCATGTACACGGCCAGCGGTGGGGGGGATGGGTGTGCGACGGGTGTGCACCCATGTAAAGACCACAGGCTGTGGGTGTTTGTGTGTGTGCACACTCACCTCCACCCACCGCACACCCACGGAGCCATCCAACAGAACGGAGGAGGCTTTGTGGGTGGAGATGGGTGTTGGTGGGTGGGTGGGTGTCCATGTAATAGGGATGGGCGGACGCGGTTTGGAAGTTCGGAATTCAGTCCGAACTCGACCAGTTCGGTCGACCGAACCGAACTTCAGAACCGAACTCGATTTTCAAACTCGGCTCTGTTCGCCCATCCCTATAAGATAATATTCCATTTAGTTCAATGAGGTTTGAATTTCCAAACTCTGTCTGGAACAAAGTTCGGAGTTTGGAACAAACTCGAATAGTTCGGTCGACCGAAACGAACTTCCGAACCGAACTTGATTTTCGAACCAAACCAAACCAAATTTCCGAACTCGGTTCTATTTGCCCATCCCTACCATGTAAACAGGCACACACCCACCTACACCTGCTGTGCCGAAACACCCACCCACCCCCGCCCATATATTAACGGTCTTAAAGTCACTAGGGGTTATGCTTTTAAACGTTTTAAAAAACAAGCCACCCAAAAAAAGCCTGCCTGGAAGAATGCCTTATTTTCCATCAAATTCCCCACACCCAGTGTTTAGCTATTATCCTGATGGCTGCATCAGGAATGCACAGGAGCAGATATCAATCACTCAGCTGTGGATTAGATGAGACTTTACTTAATAAAACAGTCCACAGTGGTGTATGGATAAAACTTGCTGTCTCCCTGCAGTCATTTTGGATTTCACCCCTCCCACCTGAAGAGATTGGGCTAAATCCTGAATTGAAGCTCGGGGCTGGGGCTGGGGCTGCTTCTACAGTCCAATTATGTCTCCCAAGGAGAGGTGGATAGAAGCAGAGTTTCTAGGAGCAGAGCAGAGTGGCCAAGGAACAACTGTGGTATATCTGGTGAGAGGACAAGTGGGAAATGTGATTTCTGAACCAAAGGAAACATTTGAGGTTTGGTGCTGAACTGGGTCAGTCTCTCAGTCTTTCCAACGTGCCTATTACCACAGTGATAAATTGTCCACAATAAAGTCCCTAGCAATAACACATTGCTGAGAGGATTTAAGCTTTCCACAAAAAAGGTAGGACCATCTATAATTAGCTGTTAAAGAGAGCAGGGGCGGGAAGCTTCCAGCTGTGAATTGTTGCTGTCAGCTTGAATGCTAAAAATGTTGTGTTGTTGAGATAATGCCCACTGAGCCTGCCTTCCCCCTCCATAGCCCTTTTGCTCAGCAGCATAGTTCTCCTTAAATGGGTCGCAGGCGATTAGGCATAGTATCACCAAGCACTGATAACTCTGAGCTCTCAATGCAAGGCAGGTTACATGACAAGCCATGATTCAAAGGAAGAGATATGCTGAGTGGAAAGTGATGGGTAGGTGAATAAACTTGAGGGGAAAGTTCATTTCACTTCCTAGCAGCTCTCACTATTAAAGGTATGTCCCTTGTCTATGTGCTTCCTTCCTCAGCTTCAGAAATGCTGGTCCCCCTGAGGATGGACTGCACACTCAACACTGACCTAACTCTGCCCCTTTTGAAGTCAGTGATGAAACTCCCATTGATTAAATCAACAGGATCAAAATTAGGCTAGTGCTTCTTCTGAGCACATTTGAAAATTGATTCTGTAGCACTGCAACACCTGCCCTGAAATCTGAGAGTCTTGAGGTATCATCCATCTTACTTCCCAATGTCCTCTCCCTGGCTTTGTAAGATTCCCCAGGAAAGCAAGTGTCACAGTCTTAAATTCACACCCTTTGCAAAGAAAACTAAGGGCAGCTGCACAACTTTTGCCTCTGACTTTTCCAAACATGAATGGCGTTTGGCAGCTTCTCTAGAGAAGAAGTGTGACCCAGTGAGGAAAGGGAGCTGAGGAAGCTTAAAAGCTACTGTGAAGTCAAAGCGAGTACCCACCATATGATTTATCATCCACATTGCTGACTCGCCAAGGTCAGGGAGGCAGTTAGAAGTTGTGACAGTTGTTATATTATTGTACATGGGTTACAACTAGAACTCTGGTTGTGCCATTCTGAACAAGGAATTAGAGCTGTGTAACTAACCCTCAGTGTTTTTGCTTTCAGCAGTCCATGTGGATCCTTTTCACTCTGAGATCCATGTTCAAAGCCAATCTCTTCCCAAACGCCTTCTTGTGTCTAGTTTCCACCTGGCATCATTTATCAGCTTGGACCATGCCTGACTGCAGGCTCCAGGCCTTGCCTGACACCCTCAGCTCACAGAAACATTCCTGAGCTTCAGCAACACCTTTGGCAAAGCCAGTTAGCCTATTTCAGGTTTGCAACAAAGTGAAACCTGGAGTTCAGGAGGAAAGTTTCATGCAGCTCCACAAATAACTCCCATGTGTCAAACCATCTGTTCCTCTGTTGTACGTCACTGCTCATCCTATGCTTCGAACAGCTGGCTAGGGCTGCATTTGTCAAGCATTTATTGCTCATGCCATGCTTAACAAGCTGCATGACAACTTCATAAATAACTGCCTCAGTTCACAATTGCACACGTCAGAGCTGGGAAAGGCCTATCACATCATAAAGCTCAGTGCAGGATTATTCCCAGTAGCACTGTATACTTTTTGTCCAGTCTAGATTTAAACCTTCCAAGTGTCAGCTCATCCAATGTATGCCTTAGGAGACTGAGCCAACTCTTCTCACTGTTTTCCAAAACTTCAGAGCTCCCAGTTATTGTTTATTTTTTTTCTGTAATGTGGTTGTCCCGGAAAACCAAGAGATCAGGGCTCAGTTTTGCTGGGGACTGGACAACACAGAGTATAAACAATCTCTGCGCCAAAGATCCTACCGCTAAATACACAAGACAAAGCAAGGGAGAAGGGAAGGACTACACTTCCCTTGTACAGATAGAGAATTGAACATAGACACCCAAGGTCACCCAGGGAGTATGTGGCAAAATGCACACTTGAATTGGGACTGAGTCCTCGGCCACTGCCTTAACCACAAGCCTGTCTAATCTCTTTCTACAAGATAGCCTTAACATTCACTTCGTTGGCTTGATTCCATTACTCCCAAGTCCCTCTTGAAACGCCATACATAACTCCTGCCCCCTGGGCGTTTTACTGTTTATATCTTTCAGTTAGCTGCAAATGTGTATCATATCCTGCCTTAGGATGCAGTCTGATGGCTGTTCAGCACTGACATTAGACCTTCGTGTCAGCACAAGTGCTATTGAAGTGAGTGAGACTCATTCAGGTACTAAGGGCTAGTGCTGTATATATTCAGAGGATCACTCTGCCCATTCTGGTTTACACAAGATGTACATAATCTAGCATAATTTTACTATACATTAGTGACCTGATCCAAAGAGCACTGATGTCATTAGGCATTTTTCAGTTAACTTCAAAGTGCTTTCAATTAGCCCCTAACAAAACAGCTGTAGTTGCATCTTTATTCTTTACTGCAAAGTATTTTCACAAAGTAAGAATTTGCCCTGCAGCCAGTCACATAAATTCTGAAACAAATTATAAATAAATGTGACTTCCAATCTTTAACAAATTCACTTGGGCATGCTCATGTCCATTCTGAGTTTGCTTTCACAAATACTCCAATCAATGAACTTTCAACAGCCAAACAAATAAAGAAGGAAGTCAATATTGACAAAGATGGTGGGTTGGAGTATTTGCACCAGGATTCTGATTGTAAGCCCCTAGCGAGAATATGGGAACATTTCATGTGATCTGCATGCCCAACTGAAATAGTTCAAAATGGGAATACCAAGGTTCTTAGTAAAAGAACAAAAACTAAAATAAGTTTGCAAAAACATTTATTGAATAAAGGAATGATTTTAATCTAGGAAAATATTCAGAGAAACCCTATGGACAACTTGCAAACAAATAAATCCATGTGTCCTGTGCTGCAGGTAATTCTCCAACTCAAATTGTGGGTTTCATAACCTGATGATTCTCCCATAGCTGCTTTGTGCTGTGCTCATTTTGTAAAATTAGATCCATTTTCATCTAGTTCTTGTTTAGTTAGTACATCATTGGCTAGATGCAGAATCAGTGACTCTTTGTACCAGCCATTTTTACTTTCTGCTTCACTTAGGCAAATAACAATGTAAAATTAAAAATCATTGGATAACTCTTGGGCAGATTTTAGTGATATATCCTGATTCCTGCAGCACAAAAATTCCAAACTTCCATATATTCTGCTTGCCACAGAGCTGAGGAGCTTGGTAGCATCTTACATTTATGTAGCACCTCTCACTCCAATGAGTCCCAAAGCACTCACCTACAATTGACCCGAGTTTCTTAACACTTATCCTGGTGTAAATTAGGGGTAACTTCATGAAGTCAATGAAGTTATACCAGTGAGAAACTGGTAAGAAGAGACTAACCTTTTAACAATTGAAATGCAGTCACTTCTGGGCTGGAGAATGATGGCTTGTGAGAGGTCCCCCAGAGTAAACCCCAGTTCCCTTATAAGATTATTAGTTTCCAGAGGCAGCAGACATTAAGGTCCCATCTTTAAAACACACCTATAATCAGCTGTGATCAAACTTGGCGCCTTACCTTTTGGCCAGGGAACAGGTGAGGGTCCTTTCAGTGGAAGCTGGCGCAGCGTCTGAGAAATGCAATTTGAAAGTGTGAGGCTTTAACAGGGCTCCTCAGTCACCTACCCTGGGCCAGACGCCTGATTGGAGGATTGCCAGCATGGTAGGGCCTGGAATGCTAACACTTGATGCTATGTTGGCTGCGTCAGTCAAAGTCTCTTGTGCAACTTTTTTTCCCCCCCTGAGCCCATATAAGCCCATGCTATTGTGGGGCCCTCAGAGAATTGCTATTTTAAACCCAGGGGACCAAGATCCACAAGTGCCCAAGAGTCTGACACAAGCTAGCCAGCTGTCACTCTCAAGTGGCCTGGAATTCTGGTATGAAATACTTTTGCCTACAAGTCTGGGACTGAAACACAGAAGGCAAGCAAATGAATTACGCAGCTCATGACTTTGTTCCCCTGCCTCATTCCTTTAGCTGGTTCATCACTTCTCCCCTTCCCTCCTCTGCAGCTGCCTTTGCCCTGGCCCAGACAGCAACGATAGGAAAATCTGAAGACAAGGCTTGGATCTTGGTATAGTGAAGCATCCTAGCCAAACCTCGCTGGACTGGAAATGCAAGAACTGTCTCAGGAAATTTCTGGCACTTATGCACATCTCCAGCTGGGTCAGAAACACCATGAGATCTCCCTCTCTTTGACCCTACTTCAGCAAATCTCTTAAGCATCCCTTATTCAGCAAAGCACTGAAGCACAGACTTAAATTTCAGCCCATGCCTAAGTCCCACTGAAGTCAATGGAATTTTGGTAAAAACAAAAACTGTGCTGAACTGGGAACTCTCTTATCTTAGGTTTGAAGCAAAAAGTGTGGGTGAGGTTTTTGATCACATCTCCTTAAGGAGTATGAGGGTCCAGATTTTGTCTGTGCTTACCTCTAGTCTCCTGGGGTATTTCAGAAGTGACATTACCATGCTTAACCACACTTAACCCCACCCCGGGGTTACAATCACTGTCACTTCTGTTAGGGGGCCGCAAGATGTTCACCACACTTTGCCCCGAACCATGGTAGCAGTTACCACCAGTTGTGATCTTGGAAAATCACAGGGAACAGCCAGTGGTAAGCGCTACCATGGTTCGGGGCAAAGTGTGCTAAGGCGCACCGTCATGTCTGTTCTGGGTACCGGTCTACCCCAGGGCGGGGGTGTGTGTGACTGTTACCCCAGATTGTGTCTAAGCGTGGTAGCGTCACTTCTGAAAATACCCATAGTCTCTTGAGATGCCTGTTCTCATCCACATAAAGGACCAGGAAGTGCAGAGGTGACGTCAAAGCTTAGGAAGCTTTAGTTCATGAATGTCAAGTCTGTCATATGAAATCCCAATAAAAGTGTGAAGATTTGCCTTCCAGTTAGAAGCCTCTTTGAGATGTTTTGTTTTGCAAGTAGTCAAAAGTCCAACCCAAGCCATGTGGCCCATTTGGTTGATGTGGTTATGGCACACCAGTTTCTGTGGCGTAAGCTACACAAGGGAGTGATATGGTCAGCACAATGCCTGGCCGCCTTTGACTTCCACAACCCAATGAATCAGGTACCCATTCACAGTAGGGTGGACTAGAACTGGTCATCCAGTGGGCTACCAAACACAACTTGAACCCAGAGCCTAAAGTGGAGTAGTTCGTTACTTTGATTTATTTCTATTTGTGAGAACAGGACCCAAGTAATTACTCTGATTTTATTACATTGAAGTAATTACTTCACTTCAGTAGTATCCAGAAGTACACCGCCTATTCCTGTTACTCTGCTATACCATTCACTGCATCACTGCAATCTGCCAGCACCCATCCATCATTCCTACCCTCCTGCAGTAAGTATCTGGTCTGCTTCCTCCATGTACCTATCTTCCCTTCTCCTCCTTTCCTCCTTATTTCCTAAATTCCTTATCTCCCAGTTCCACCCTTGGAGCAACATTCCACCTTCCAATCAACCCGCACCTCTACCTCCCCATATCTCAGCCCCCCTTCAATCGTGCACCCTGCTCCCACCACCACCTCCTCTCCCCAAGCCTAATCGCCATCCCCTGTCTCCCCCCATCTTAGCTGCCTTTCTGTGAGGGGATACGGGGAAAGAAGGGAAGCTCACAGATCTGGCAACACCCACACGCCTAACCCCACACCCGGCGAGAACTCCTGGGAAGGGAAGATGCTCAAGCTGTTGCTTATGTAAGAAAAGACCCCTCAGGCTGTAAGTTGGCCTATATGTTCCCCACAGGGAAGAGGTCTTGTCATTACAGGGGTGATGGCACACCACAGCAGCGTGTGCAAGCCTCCCCCCCACGCTCCACAGGGGGATCAATCCCTGCTCGCACCCGTTACCCCCACACATGCAGTGTATAGGGAAAGTGCGTAATAGCTCATCGTGTGTCAAGGGAATCCATGCGGTGGGACAGTAAGCACCCCGAGCGGGGAAGAGGGGAAGAGGGAATGAGCTCTCAACACCAGTACTAGGGAAGGGAAGGGGTACCACGAGACAGAAGGGGACAGTGCTTAACCCTAGACNCAGTACTAGGGAAGGGAAGGGGTACCACGAGACAGAAGGGGACAGTGCTTAACCCTAGACTACTCCTAGTATCACACAAACAAACTCGCACCTGTCACTCAGCTCACGCACTCACCTCGCACTCTCTGTTCACTCCTGCTTTCACCCTCTCTGCTACGTATCTGCAGTCGCTTCAAGCCACACACCAGAATCACAACGGGCCAGCTTCACAGCTTCGCTGATCGCCAGCATCAGAGTAAATGGGTCTCTCCCTTAAATCCCTCTAGCCCCCCCCCCCCATGCACCTGCAGACATTCGGAACGGCGCAACGCTAGTCCTGGCCCCTCCCCTTCACCCCGGGGTTGTGCCGGAGCCCCCACTGATGCTTGAATCGGAGACCCTGTGTGTGGCTGGGAAGACCCGTTCCCCTCACCCTCTGGCGGTGCATTGTTGCTCCCTTCACGGCTGCCAGGTGGTAGTGTTGTCTGCATGTGAAGTGAGGCCGTCCCCATCTGGGATCCCCTCCTAGCCCCCACCCTGCGTATGCGCTGATGGGTGTGTCCCACATGTCGCAGAGCCCAAGTCCTGACAGCACACACACACGCACCCCAGGGACTCCGCCGCCCCAGCCGCAGGCGGCCGGATCCTGGCCGGGACAGGTGGCGGGCATGGAAAGCGCGCACTAAGCGAGGTGCATGTATGGCCGAAGCGGGTTCCCAGGAGCAGTCCGCCACCCCATATCCCTTCCAATAAACCAGATAATATAGCACCTCGCGGGATACCTTGGAGTCCAATAGTGCCTGAACTTCATACTCAGGTTCGCCCGGGATGTCACATACAGGGCCTGGCAGGGAGGAGTCTTGGAATAAAGGAGGGCTGTGAGGTTTTAAGAGAGTTACATGAAACACTGGGTGGATGCGGAGGTTATCGGGGAGAGTCAGCCGATACACCACAGGATTTATCTGGTCCTGCACAGGGAAGGGTCCCATAAAGGGATTGTTTAATTTGGTGGAGGGGCGAAGCAATGGGTAGTGACGCCTATCCACCCATACGAGGTCCCCTACCTGATACTGAGGAGCTGGTAGCCACTTCTGGTCAGCACGCAGCTTGTATTGTTGTCTAGCGTGTCGAAGCATAGTGAAGGCATGGGTGTGACACTTCTGAAGTTGTTGTAGCAAGGCTCCTGCTGCTGGCACTTCTATTGCAGGTTCATCAGGTAGGGCTAACCTAGGGTGGAAGCCACAAGACACATAAAAAGGGGAGGTGCCTAAGGCGGCGTGTGGTGCATTGTTAAATGCGAATTCAGCCAAGGGAAGATATGTAACCCAATCATCTTGGAGGTAGTCCACAAAGCAGCGAAGGTAGTGCTCTAAGGTTTGATTTGCTCTCTCTACTTGCCCATTAGCTTGTGGACGATATGCTGTAGTTAGATTCAATTGTACTCCTACGGCTTTAAATAATGCCCGCCAAAAACGAGCAATGAACTGAGAGCCTCTATCGGAGGTAATTGTTAGTGGAAGTCCATGGAGTCTGACCACATTTTGTAAAAAGAGTTGAGCTGTTTGTTGTGAGGTAGGCAATCCCTTACACGGGATAAAATGCCCCATTTTTGTGAATTGATCAATTACGACAAAAATGGTGGTATACTCTTTGGACATGAGAAGTTCAACAATAAAATCCATATTAAGTTTTTGCCATGGACCTCGAGGCAATGGGGTTAATTGCAAGAGACCGATAGGCCTCCTTCGGGGCACCTTGGTGAGGTTACAGGTGTAGCGCCCTTGCACATATCGCATGGTGTCTTGTCACATGGTGGGCCACCAAAAATGCCGTCGCAGCAGTTGCAGAGTTTGGCGTTGTCCTGGGTGGCCCACTAGTAGGGCATCATGGTGATCGGACAGGATTTTTTGGCGAGCAGCCCTGGGTACTGCGATGACCTTTTGATGTAGAGGTAGCCCCAAAGGGGTCTTCTGTACTATCCCACAGAGATCAGGGTCCTTAGCTGCCCAGGCCTTAAGTTGTTTGGCGGTCAGGGCGGCGGCCATGAAGACCCAGGGGTTCAGGAGGGCTTCGCTGTGGGGCGCTTGATCTGTAGTTTCATAATAATAATGGGACAGTGCATCGACAAGGGTATTCAATTTTCCGGGTCGATAGATGATACGGAAATCAAGGCGGCAAACAAAAGCACCCATCGCGCATGTTGGGGGGGGTTGAATACGAGCCGTCTGAAGGTAAGTAAGATTCTTATGGTCCATGATAACTTGGATAGGGTGCCATGCCCCTTCAAGAAAATGCCTCCATACCTCAAAGGCAACCTTGATTGCTAGCAATTCTCTGTCCAAAATCATATCATTTTTCTCTGCTGCCGTCAATTGCTGGGAATAGAAGGCGCATGGTAAGGGTGAGGTGTCCTGTTCCGACGATTGTAGTAGCACTCCGCCTATGGCTACACTGGAGGCATCGGTTTCCACAATAAAGGGACGTGTAAAATCTGGATGTTGCAGAATAGGTGCCCTGGTAAAGGCATCTTTCAATTGTTCAAAGGCATCTTGCTGCGGCCGGCCCCATACGTACGGTTGTCCCTTTTTGAGGAGAGAAGTGAAAGGAGTGGTTAGATCAGCATAATGAGGAATATACTGTCTATAATAATTTACGCTTCTCAAAAAGCATTGTAACAGTTTTACCGCCGAGGGGGCTGGCCAGGCAAGGATGGCGGCTACCTTCCCTGGGTCCATCTTTATTCCTTGTGAAGATATAATGAATCCCAAAAAGGGAACTTCTTTTTGATGAAAAGCATATTTTTCTATTTTGCAGTACAATTGATATTGTCTTAACCGTTGCAGGACAATACGTACATGGCGGATACATTCTTCTTCACTATGGGAGAAGATAAGAATGTCGTCCAGATACGCAACAACAAACAGATCTAAAATGTCACGGAAAATATCATTAATCAAGTGCTGAAATGCTGCAGGTGCATTGGCCAGGCCGTAGGGCATAAAAAGATACTCAAAATGATCATACCTGGTACGAAACACTATCTTCCATTCATTGCCTTGCTTCACTCTTAACAGGTTGTAGGCACCACCAAATTCGAGTTTAGTAAAAATTGTTGCTCCTTGGAGACGATTCAACAACTCTGAGATAAGAGGCAAGGGATAGCAGTTCTTCACCGTAATAGCATTAAGACCTCTGTAATGGATGCAGGGGCGTAACCCTCCATCCTTCTTAGGTACGAAGAAAAGGGGGGGCCCCCAGGGGAGATTGAGGGCCGAATGAAACCTTTTGCTAAATTCTCATCAATATAGTCTTTGAGGGTTTTTAATTCTGGCTCAGAAAGGGCGTAGATTCTACCATAGGGTGGGGTGGTATAAGACAATAAGGAAATAGTGCAGTCATATGACCGATGAGGAGGGAGTTCCAGAGCCTGTTGTTCACGGAATACGTCTGCTAGGTCCTGATGGGGAAGACTCGGTGGGGAAGACAGTGGGGAAGACTCGGTGGCGAGAAGTAAGGTCTTGCTGATGGGGGGGTATCTCGGGTCTGGGAGGATTCGCGATTCTACAGTGAGTCCCACAAAATGGGGATGAAAGGGAAAGTACCTTATGGGTCCAATCAATGGAAGGATTATGGCGTCACAACCATGGGATTCCCAAGATGACCGGGAAGGCAGGAGTGTTCACTATATCTAACTGGAAGATCTCGCAATGGTCCCCAATCACTCCTGTGATGGCCTGCGTACAGCAAGTAACTGGTCCTGAGGTTAGGGGGGAGCCATCGATGGCAAACACAGCTTCCGGGCTGGACTTTTGTTGGATGGGGATGTCATACCATCTGGCAACCTGAGTATCAAGGAAGTTGCCCGAGGCTCCAGAGTCAATGAGCACCGGAAGAACCACTGAGCTGGAGGGGGTAAGACAAAGAGTCAGTGGAACTTGTAGTTGTTCCCCCTTGGTAAAAACGGTTGCTAGGGGCGGTAGATGTATACTAGGGGGGACATCTGGAGTTACTGGGATGCCCCCTGTCTGCCCCAGCCCCTGTCATTTCCCTGCCCCCTCCTTCCTGGTGGAAGTTGGGGGCAAGAGCTAGTAAAATGCCCAGCAGTGCCACAGTAGTAACATAGTTTTTCTAGTCTCCTACGTTCCTTTTCCTGAGGATCGAGTGGGCTGCGAGACACTCCTATTTGCATGGGCTCGGAGTCGTCTATCTTGTGTGTGTCGACCTTACCAATCCCTTGAAACACGTTTTGCAAACTCCATCTGCGACCGCCATCTTGTCTCCGTTCTCGCCGCCTCTCCGTTAAGCGCTCATCTATTTGGCAGGTCAGGTTGACCAATTCACCCCACTTAGCTGGCATGGTGGTGAGGGCTAGCTGGTCTTTAATATCATAATTCAAGCCTTTTCAAAACAGTACCTTCAGGAAATCATCAGCCCACCCTAGTTCTACGGCTAGATGTTGAAATCGAGTGACGTATTCCAACAATGGCCCTTTCCCTTGTTTTAATACCATGATAGATGCTTCAGCATCCCTCTTTCTGGGGATAATCAAATAAAAATTGGAATTCCTGTAAAAATCCAGAAAGGTCCTTCAATAATGGTCTGTCTTTGAGAAGCAGGGGCATGGCCCAATCCAAGGCAAGCCCTTCTAGATGTCCAATTACGAGGGTAACCTTGGCAGCATCAGAGGCGTATGTAAGGGGTTGCATTTGGAAAGCTAGTTTGCACAAGGCCAGAAAACCCTGAAAGTTGTCTCCGATCCCCCCCAAACTTTTGGATAGGGGGATGTCGGGGTTCCCTTACCAGGGGGTTGCTTACAGGCACTGGTGGAGGGGTAGGCTCACCCACCAGCGCTGGACTCTCAGCCCTTTCCTGATCCTCCATTCCCCCTACCACTCCCTGCTCCTTTAAATCTTTAAGCTCCATGGCAAGGGCCTGAATGACCCTGCCCATTTCCTCTACCTGCTGTGCCAGATCCATGGTAGGTGCCAGCGATACTGTGAGGGAATACGGGGAAAGAAGGGAAGCCCACAGATCTGGCAACACCCACACACCTAACCCCACACCCGGCGAGAACTCTTGGGAAGGGGAGATGCTCAAGCTGTTGCTTATGTAAGAAAAGACCCCTCAGGCTGTAAGTTGGCCTATATGTTCCCCACAGGAAAGAGTCCTTGTCGTCACAGGGGTGATGGCACTCAGCAGCAGCATGTGCAAGCCTCCCCACACGCTCCACAGGGGGATCAATCCCTGCTCGTACCCCTGTCACCCCCACACACGCAGTGTATAGGGAAAGTGCATAATAGCTCACCGTGTGTCAAGGGAATCCATGTGGGGGCGGGGAGGGGGGTAAGCACCCTGAATGGGGAAGAGGGGAAGAGGGAATGAGCTCTCAACACCAGTACTAGGGAAGGGAAGGGGTACCACGAGACAGAAGGGGACAGTGCTTAACCCTAGACTACTCCTAGTATCACACAAACAAACTCGCACCTGTCGCTCAACTCATGCACTCACCTCACACTCTCCGTTCACTCCTGCTTTCACCCTCTGCTATGTATCTGCAGTCGCTTCGAGCCACACACCAGAATCACAACGGGCCAGCTTCACAGCTTCGCTGATCGCCAGCATCAGAGTAAATGGGCCTCTCCCTTAAATCCCTCTAGCCCCGCCCCCCATGCACCTGCAGACGTGCAGAACGGTGCAACGCTGGTCCTGGCCCCTCCCCTTCACCCCGGGGTTGTGCCGGAGCCCCAGCTGATGCTTGAATCGGAGGCCCTGTGTGTGGCTGGGAATACCCGTCCCCCCTCACCCTCTGGTGGTGCGTTGTTGCTTCCTTCATGGCTGCCAGGTGGTGGTGTTGTCTGCATGTGAAGTGGGGCCGTCCCCGTCAGGGATCCCCTCCTAGGCCCCACCCTGCATATGCGCTGATGGGCGTGTCCCACATGTCGCAGAGCCCAAGTCCTGACACACTTTCACTTGTGTCCTGTGGAACTGCCACTCTTCCATTCAGAAAGCAAAGCACCATTCATCCATGATCTCTTCCTCTCCCAATCCCTCCAGCTCCTTGCCCTTACAGAAACCTGGATTCCCCCCTGTAACACTGCCACTCCTGCTGCCCTCTCTGTTGGCTGTCTTACTTTCACCCATTCACCATGCTCTGAAGACCTTGGCGACGGTGTTGGCCTGCTCCTTGCCAAATCTTGCCAGTTCCAACCCTTTGCCTCTCATCCCTCTCACTCTTTCTCTTCCTTTGAGGCCCATTATGTCCCCCCTCTACCTCCATGTGGCTGTCATCTACCACCCCTCAGACTCCTGCTCCTCCTTTCTGACTTTGATGCATGTCTTACTTTCTTCCTTTCTGATGACAATATTCCCACCCTCATTCTTGGGAACTTCAATATTCATGTGGACACCCCCTCTGACCCTGCTGCTTCCTCTCGCTGACCTCTTCATTTGACCCTTTGCCTGTGGACTACTGCCTGACGCATCATGACAGCCATTCCCTTAACCTAGTCTTATTGAAAAACTGTTCTCTCTCAGATCTCTCCTTTGATGTCCTTCCTGTCTCTGACCATCACCTTGTTTCATTCCATCTTTTCCAATCACCCCCTCCCCGCTTCCTTAACCTCTCGCTCTTTCTGTGGGCTTCTATCCATTAAACCGCTTGACTTTGCTTCCTCCCTCTCCCCCATCTCTCATCTATCTTCTTGTTTTTTTGACAGCCTCCAATTGTTTTATGGTATATTTATATTTCATTGTTATTTTTATTGTATTTTATTAATTGTTAGCTGCTCCGAGCTGCTTTGGCAGGAGGGGTGGGGTATAAATTTATTTAAATAAATAAATAAATCTACCACCTGCCTGGACTCTGCTGTCCCTGCCTTCAATTCATCCCTTTCTTCCACCATTGACTCCCTTACTCTCCTCTCGTGCTGTCCTATCCATTGCATGAACCCCCATCCTTCAGAGTTCTTTACTGCCCTCATAACAGCCATGAAGTCTGGTCCAGTGGAGCTTTTCCAGGTGACGAGGGAGATGGTTGGTCTGGCTTCCCTCTGCCTAGAATTGGAATTTTCCATTGCCCACTGTGACAGGTTTGTAGACTACTTTATGGATAAAATTGCTTGTATTCATCATGATTTCAATGCTGCGCTTATTACAGTGGGAGAACCAGAAGTAATGGAAGCCCCGCCTTGTCTGGTTTCGTGGAATCAGTTTCAGGGGGTGTCACCCACTGATGCAGAGGATGTTCTTGGGGCTGTTAGAATCACCTCTTGTGAACTTGACCCATGCCTGTCCTGGCTGGTCAAGGCCAGCCAGGAGATGTTGGGGCCATTGCTGATGGGTGTGGTCAATGCCTCCCTGTGGGAGGGCAGAGTGCTGAGCTCCCTCAAAGAGGCGGTGGTGCAGCCTCTGCTCAAAAAGCCATCACTTGACGTTGACTCCCTCGCCAGCTATCAGCCTTTCTCTAACCTTCCCTTTTTTATTTATTTGCATTTCTTAGCCACCCTCTCATGCCTACGGCATCTTGGGGCAGCTTACAAAAAGAATAAAAATATACAATATTAAAATTCACTAAAAAGCATAAAAAGAATTTAAACAGAATTTAAAATATCTCCCCCCAAATACCCCACCCTCTCATCCTCCCCTCTGAAGGCCTGGGTGAACAGCCAGGTTTTACAAGCTCGGCGGAAAGCCAGCAGACTTGGGGCCAGGCGGGCTTCCTCTGGGAGCAAGTTCCAAAGTCGCGGCACGGCCACCGAGAACGCCCTCTCCATGGTGACCCCCCGTTTTACACGGGGGACCTCCAAAAAGGCACCCCCGGTGGACCAAAGTGGTCGCTCTGATACATGGAGGCGAGGCGGTCCCTGAGATATGAGGGGCCCAGACCGTATAGGGCTTTATAGGTCAAAACCAACACCTTGAATCTGGCTTGGTACGCTATCGGCAGGCAGTGCAGAGCACAGAGCATGGGGGTAATATGCTCCCATCATCCCGTCCCCATAAGGAGATGAGCCGCTGCGTTCTGCACTAGCTGCAGCCTCTGAACCAGCGTCAAGGGAAGCCCCACGTAGAGCACGTTGCAGTAATCTAGCCTCGAGGTGATGAAGGTATGAATGAGGGTAGCCAGGTCGGGCCTGAAGATGTATGGGCGCAGCCTCCGCACCAGATACAACTGGCGAAAAGCAGCTTTAGCCACCGCCTCCACCTGTCGATCCAGGCAAAGGCCCGAATCCAATAACATCCCCAGACTCCAAGCCTGCTGGGCTACCTGAGGACAGACCCCCTCTACGAGGGGAGCCAATACCTCCATCATCCTACCCACCATCATCACCTCTGTCTTATCGGGATTAAGCTTCAGTCTCCTCTGCCGCATCCAATCCGCCATGGCCTCCAAACATTGGGAAAGTACTGAGATGGCAGGACCTGGGTCGGTTGAAAATGAGAGGTACAGCTGAGTATCATCAGCATATTGGTGACAACGCACCCCGAACCCCCTCATGATCTCCCCCAAGGGCTGCATATACACATTAAACAATAATGGAACCTTGCAGAACACCACAATCCAGGGCCCGGGGGCTAGATGTTTCAGCCCCCAGCACAACCCGCTGGCTTCTCCCCGAGAGGAATGAGAGGAATGAGCGGACAGTAATGTCCCAAGGCCCACCCAAGGACAGTAATGTCCAGGCCCCCCAGGACTCACAGCCATCTCAACAGCAGCCCATGGTCCACTGTATCAAAAGCAGCCGAGAGATCTAGCAGGACCAGAAATGTTGACCATCCTGTATCCATCTCCCGGCGGAGATCATCCACCAAGGCCACCAACGCCGTCTCTGTACCATAGCCGGGGTGGAACCCAGAGTGAAAAGGGCCAAGGAAACCGATGTTGTCTAGATGTGCCTGGAGCTGCAGTGCCACTGCCCGTTCAATAATCTTCCCTAAAAAGGGGAGATTAGAGACAGGTCGGTAGCTGGAGAATGCGTCCACATCCAAAGATGGCTTCTTCAGCAGGGGGCACACCACAGCCTCCTTGAGACTGGGCGGCAATCTCCCCTGCTGAAGGGACGCATTGATTACCCTCGCCAGCACCGTCCCAAAGGTCTCCCTGGAGGCTTTCACCAACCAGGATGGGCATGGATCTAATTTGCAACTGGTGGCTCTAACAGACCCCAGAACATCCACAGCAACAGCTGGCGTCACTTCCTGAAACTCATCCCAGAAAGATGGACCAGACGGTGCCTCCATAACCTCACGCTCTTCCCCTACTGCCCCTAATCTGGTGTCAAAGTTACTCTGGATCCGAGCGATCTTGTCTGCAAACTGGATGACAAACTCCTCACAGGGGGCCTGGGACAAGTCCCCGTCCAGGCGGAGGGAGGGAGGCCGGACTGACCAGCCCCCGCACCACCCGGAACAGCTCCGCTGGGCGTGACTTTGCAGACGATATGAGGGCAGCAAAGAACTCTTTGTTTGCTCTCCTCACACCTTAAACATAGAACCACAAATGGGTCCTATGGAGAAGTCGGTCAGGTTCAGAGTGAGTCCGACGCCAGTGTCGCTCTAGTCGCCTACCTACCTGTTTCATACACCACAGCCCCTCAGTAAACCAAGGGGCCCTGCGGTGTCGAGACGGAGGCAGGGGACGTCTCGGTGTCACCCTGTCAATGGCATCCCCGAGTAAGATGTTCCAATCTCGGACAAGTTCCTCGACAGAGTGACTGACTGTCAGGGTCTACGGTTAACTCCCTCAGAGCCTCCTGGAACCGTTGCGGTTCCATCAGCCTCTGAGGGCAGACCAACCTAACTGGTCCACTCCCCTTCTGGAGGTGGTGTGCTGAGAGGCTGGCCTGCAGGAGATAATGATCCGTAGTGGCTCAGCAGCTACAGGGGCATCTTGACCGCAACAGGTATCTGGATCCCTCACAGTCCGGCTTTCACCTGGGTTATGGCACTGAGACTGCACTTGTGACTTTGATCAATGACCTTCAGCATGAATTAGACCAGGGTAGTTCAACCCTGTTGATTCTGTTAGATCTGTTGGCTGCTTTTGATACTGTTGACCATGAGATGTTGGTGACTCTCCAGCGGGACCGTGCGTGAGTGGGTGAGATCATTCTTGAATGGGTATGCTCTTTCCTGGCTGGAAGAACCCAGCAGGTGATGCTCGGGGATTATTTTTCATCACCCCGGGACCTGGAGTCTCACAGGGTTCCATCTTGTCCCCTCTCCTGTTCATCGTGTATATGAGAGGTCATGAGACGGTTTAATGTTCGATATCATCAATATGCTGATGACACCCAACTTTACCTCTCTTTTACATCTGACCCAGACCCGGCAGTCTCAGTGTGGCTGTGGGGGACTGGATGAGGGCAAGCCAACTAAACCTGAATCCCAATAAGACGGAGGTAATGCTAGTGGGGAAGGCATTGGGTGTGGCATCTCCCATCATTGATGGGGCTAGCCCCCCGTTGGTTTCCCAGGTTCAGTCTGGGAGTGCTCCTTGCTTCCCAGCTCTGCCTGGATGTTCAGGTGGGGGCTGTGGTGAGGAGTGCATTCCACCAATTAGATCGGATGTGGAGGCTTCGGCCATATGTCTCAGACTCTGACCTGGCCAATATCATCCATGCTTTTATCACTTCAGAACTTGACTACTGTAACACACTCTATGTGGGACTACCCATGACGATGGCTCCGAGACTGCAACTAGTGCAGAATACGGCCCCTAATGGGGACAAGCCACCGGAAGCATATTACACCAGTGCTCCGTTCTCTGCATTGGCTGCCTATAGTCTTCCAGGCCTGATTCAAGGTGTTGGTGTTGACCTTTAAAGCCCTATACGTCTTGGGTCCTAGTTACCTGCGGGACCGCCTCACTCCCTGGGCTCTGGATCGGCCCCTGTGGTTGACCGGGGGCACCTTTTTTGAGGTCCCTCTGGTTTCCTGCGGGGCCACTATGAAGAGGATGTTCTTGGTGGCCGACTGGCTGCATCAAAGCTGTGGAATTCCCTCCCGGCAGAGGCCCAGGTGGCCCCAGACCTCTCCTCTTTTAGGCAACTTTGTAAGACATGGCTGCTCTGTCAGGCTTTTGGCGAGTAAGACAGGTAGGGTGAGAGGGTGAGGGATAGGGAGGGAGGGTTTTTGTTTTGTTTTGTGTAAGAGTTTTTATATTTGTATTTGAATATGTTTTTAGATTGTAAGATGTTCTGAGTTGTTGTGCAGGAGGGGTCAGGTATAAAGTTTTCAAAATAAATAAACAAATAAATCCTTGGCTGACCCCTACCATCTGCCACCTCCAATCCTGCTTCCGAGCCCTTCTGGTGGAAGCCTCATGAGTTCGCTGACTTCCTCCACTTTAAGTTTGCACTCTCTGCATTTAGTGATGCCCTTTCCCTGGCCAAAGACCCTGGCCCTACTTATCTGCAGGACCGCCTTACTCCCCGGGCTCTGGATTGACCCCTGCGGTCAACTGGGAGTGTCCTTCTCAATGTCCCCCGGGTACCTCAGGGGGCAACTGTGGAGAGGACGTTTTTGGTGGCTGCACCAAGGCTGTGGAACTCCCTTCCGGCTGAGGCCCGTGTGGCCCCAGACCTCTCCTTTTAATGATAATGTAAGACCTGGCTGTTCCACCAGGCTTTCCACCAACCCTATTACCCATCTAATAGGGTTGGGGGTTGAGGGTTAGGGAGGGAGGGGTTTTGTACTTGTTGGCACTCCACCAACTGATTTTTACATTGTTGTTTTATTTCATATTATGTATTATATTTATTTTATTGTATTTTATACTTTATATTTTAAATTAAACATTGTTAGCTGCCCCAAGCTGCTGATAGCAGGGGGGGGGGGCGGAATATAAATGTGTTAAATAATAACATTACTCCACAGTAATTGAATCTCACTCCTGCAACGCCCGCCATCTCTTCTCAACATTTACTTCCCTTCTGAAGCCTCCCTGTCATCTCCCAACCTCCTCTCTCTTTGCACAGAATATTCTCTCCTTCTTCAACAAGATTGATAAACTCTGCCTTGCAATTGCTTCTCAACCCTCTCCCTCCCCCACTTCATTCCCTGCTGTTCCCCTTCCTGCCTCTCTTCTCTACTTCTTCCCAACTTCTCTTGATGATTGAGGTCACATCCCTCTTCTATTCAGCTAACCCCTCCACTTGCCCCTTTGACCCCATCCCCTCTCATCTCCTAATAGCAATTACCCCCACTGCTGCACTTTCTCTGCTGCATATCATCAATCTCTCCCTCTCTGCTGGGTCATTTCTATTGGCTTTCAAACACACTACTGTCTCCCCTATCCTTAAGAATGCCACTCTTGACTCCCCTAACCCTTCCAGCTATCTCCCCATTTCGCACCTACCCTTCACTTCCAAGCTCCTGGAGCAGGCTGTCTACATGCACTGTCTTGATTTCCTCTCTTCAAATTCCTCCCATGACCCCCTCCAATTCAAGTTCCGCCCTCTCCAATCAACTGCTACTGTCCTCACCACAATCACTGATGACCTTCTCTTAGCTAAGTCTAAGGGCCTCTACTCTGTTCTTGTTGTCCTCTGCCACCTTTGATCTCTCTGTCGCCTTTGATACTGTCGATCATGGCCTCCTCCTGGATTCGTTTTGTTCCCTTGGTTTCTGGGACTCTGTTCTCAACTGGTTCTCTTTGTATCTCTTGAACCACTCCTTCCACATTTCTCTTGCTGGTACCTACTGTACATCACTTCCCCTCTCTGTGGGAGTTCCCCAAGGCTCTGTCCTGGGCCCTCTTCTCTTCTTCCTTTACACTCTTTCTCTGGGTAAACTCATTGAAATCCATGGTTTCCAGTATCACCTGTATGCTGATGACACACAACTCTATCTCTCCACTCCCACGCTTTCCCCCTCCATACAGTCTCTTATTGCTGACTGTAGGTCGGGCCTGTAAAGATATCCAGTAAAACAGTCTTCTTGCAACAGTGGAACTGAAACTCAGCCTGGGATTCCTGGGGACAGACAGTCCCAGAAAGCAGCAGCTATAATGGTACCAGATAGGAAAGGGCATGTTCATCCCATTTGCCAGAACTCGTACCAGGGAGACTCCACACAAAAACTTAGTGCCCCTTCCAGACCTGTTGGACACATCCAGCTTGTGCCATTGCACTGGAGCAAGAGATCAGAGGGGCGGAGTCAGAAGACAGAGCCCGGACTTAAAGACCTTGGCCGCCGGAGCATGAGCGTGACGAGCGGGATTGCTGTCCCTTGGAGCTGTGCTTAGTGTAGCTGACTGGACCTGTGGGAAATTGGAGGGGCGGAGTCAGAAGGCAGAGCCTGAACTTAAAAGACCTTGGCTGCCGGAGGCAGCGCCGGAGGCATGCGCCTGGGCAGCGCACCTAATGCCCTTCGCTTCCATTTTTTGCTTTTTGTTGTTGGATAAACTTTTGCCAGGCCCACCGGGCGATTGAATTTGCCTGATGATGCAGCCTCAGAAGCGTACCCGGGCTGATGCTGCCAGTGTTTCTCCCCCTGCATCAAAGTCTTCCAAACAAAGGAAAATAGAAAGTTTTTTCCTTTGTACGAACTCTAACCCCCATGCTAAAGGAGCCGGTGCCCTAATTATTGTTTCTACCTCTAATCGCTTTGCTCTATTGGCAGATATACAGGATGAGACTGTTGATCCCTTCAGTTTGGTTGTGCATTCCTCTCCTAAGCAACTGCCGCCTGACACATGTGGATCAGGAACTGCGTCCCATAAGAACTTATCTGGGGGAAGTAAGACTAAAAGCTATGCTTCATTGTTAGCAGAGCATGTATCACTCACATCACAAATTTTACGTCTGGTGTTTGCTCAGCTCAATAGCTTTAATGTTAGATTTGATGATCTTGCACGGCAGCTATCCCTCCAAAAATCCACTTCAGTATTCCAGTCTGAACAAGCCCTTGTTTTGTCCAACACGGAGGCTACTGCCAACAGGGATAATTTGGTTCATTGGGCGGCTTCCCTGGGTGTTCCTATAATGAATCCTGGTCCATTGGGGGAATTTCCTGCTTCGTTAATGAAATCAAGGATGGTTGCTCCGTCAAGCCAGAGTAAAGCAGGCCAGGTGTTGCTGACAAAGGAGGGGAAATATTCTAGAATGGCCAATAGGGTAATATTTACTATTCTCCCTCTTCCCTCGGGCAAACTGCCTTTTTGGAACACTCCTTTGGACGCGGCAGAGCATTTGAGAGTATTGCTGAAAATTCCTATTACCAGCAAAAATATCTGCGCAGTTGATCATCTGGCCGTGTCCAAGGGTCATTGGACTGTAAGCATTTCCTTTGACTCTGAGCGCTGGGTTTCTCTGATTTGTGACAAGGAGCTAATTTTTAGGGATAAGGCTATTTATATTTCAAGAGTCTATGGTATGGATTTTGGCCCAAACCCTTCTATCCCACAGGCCCCTAAGGATCCCAAGCCAACTCTTTTCTCCCAGGGGCACAATAGCCAACCTAATCAATTAGCCAAAGGGAAAGGTGTGAAATTTTCAATGCTGGCTCCATCCGAAAAGCTGATTGAGATTTCCATTGGCGACGCAATGGAGATTGCTCCATGCCCTAACACGAACTTGGTGGCTGACCCTATAGAGATTCTTCCAACTGGCACTTTACTAGCCCTGGATGACCACCTACAGGTACTGGGGCACATGGATTCCCTTTTTGTCCAACTGGAAAGAATGGACCCTGGGAAGACCAACAGCCAGTGGCTACAGGCCACTCCAGAGCGGCCCCATGCCCTGGCCTGTCTGCAATCTTTTGGCCCATTATCAGAAGGGAAGTTGCCTGGTTCAACTCTCTTGAAAGGGTTTTCTGATATATCAATCCCCACCACCACCTCCCCCGGACACTTTTTCCAGGGATGAGGATAGTTTGACCGGTGCTTTGCCCCTTAATTCAGGTAATGATCTCACCATTACTCACACTCGTATAAGTGTTAATTCGAAGGTGATTCTGTCTGTATTGTCCCCAGTGGGAAAACCCCAGAATATAGCATCTTCTGGGGCTCCAGCTGGGGTTTCTAGGGTTGTGCCAATCTCTAGTGACTCTCCTAAAGCTCAGGTTACTTGCAAAGATAAATCTTTTCTTGTACCTCTGTCGACCTGTTTAGGCCAGGCGGGTACATTTTTGGAAGTCCCTTTATGCCCAGAGTGAATGGGCCCTGGGACCCACTTCTGGTGTCTGTACTCTGTTAAAATATAGCAGGTTGGCCGGCTCACAATAAAGATCCGTCCTTTTGTGCTTTTTTGAAAACATTTGCTATTATTTTACTCCAAGAAACTTGGACAGATATTGATCTTATTTGTCCTGAATTTCAGGTTATAAGTGTTCCAGCTACCTCTTCTTCCACTAAGGGCAGGCTCAGGGGGGTTTGGCCTTTTTGGTGTCAACAGCTGGCAATATTAGAATTTGCCTAGTAAGTGCTTATAAGTCTTACTTTGTGATCTGTTATTGTTTATTTCCTTCTGGTTTTGAAGTCCTACTGGCAAATGTATATATTCCCCCCAGTTCCTCTTCCTATTATTTGGATGAGATTTGGCCTGCAATTAAGTCCCACTCTTGGGATGCACTGGGAAAATTTCCCAAGGCTTGCCTTATTTTGGGTGGTGACTTTAATACACGACTGGGGGCTCCTACACCAAATTTAAGTGATTCCATCTCTGAGGAATATTCAACTCCACCTTTCAATAACGTTCGCTGTTCAATGGACCCAGTGGTTAGCCATAGGGCTCCGCTATTAATTAAAACTTTAGAAAATCTTAATCTAGTTGTCCTTAATGGACTTATAACCAGTAATAATAAAGGCAATTTTACCTATTATTCCCCACTGGGCTCAAGTATCATTGATTATTTTGCCTTGCAGGCCGATTATTTATTTATTGCCCAGGAGTTTCGGGTGCTCCCTATGTTTTTGACAGATCATTTTCCCTTATCTCTATTTATTAGAGATCCTCTTAGTAAAATATTGATACAACCGGAAAATACCAATCGGGTTGCGAGAGATGGTGTCCTGGTTAACAAGGGCCGTCTACGATCCATCAAAGAGTTGACTGCCCTATTCCCCCCTTTTACTCAGCAAGAGCAGGTTACTGAGCTCATATCCGGTGTAAGTCTCATGCAGCCTGATTCTATTGATCACTTTGATGCCTTAATTAAACTTATTATTGCTTCCTTAAGTGTGTCTAATGTATCGCAACCATATCCCCATAAACTTTCTGGGTGGTTTGATAAAGACTGCTGGAATTTAAGGAATACTCTCCTCCAGCTTGCCAAAAGAGTATTTAACTCCCCTACTAAATCTAATCACACTTTATTAACCTCTAAGCGGAGGGAGTATAGGAATCTGCTAGCTAAAAAGCGATTGGATTATACTAGAACGAAATGGTTAGCGCTTATCCAGGTCACTCAGGGCAAAGATGCCAGGAAGTTTGGGGCTCTTATTAAACAGAATAAAGTTGACCCAACTAGGGAACCAGTAGTTACTAGGGGCAGGCCCGGTACCGGTACCGGTACACCGGATTTTACCGGTTACCGGTTTTTTAAAAACTGGATTCCCGGATTGAATCCGGTATACCGGTACCGGATTTATTGCATTGGTTTCAATGGGGCGCTGTGTCCCCATTGAAACCAATGCAATCAATTAAAATTAATTCCCTCCCCCTCCCAGGCTGCGCGGGTGGAAGGGGGGACACCCCCCACCCACCCTGCCCAGCCTGGCTTTTTGTTGTAAAAG
>QEPC01004304.1:4686054-4761905 GCA_003113815.1 Sphenodon punctatus | reverse complement strand
GGGAGGGGGAGGAATTTATTCCATTGGTTTCAATGGGGACACAGCGCCCCATTGAAACCAATGGAATAAATCCGGTACCGGTATACCGGATTTAATCCGGGAATCCGGTTTTCATGGAACCGGGAACCGGTAAATCCGGTAGCCGGTAATGGGCCCGGGGTCCCACCCCTAGTGAATACCCAACGTGTCTGGGGTACCTCCAAAACCACCCCCTTGGATGACCATAGGGGTCGACCCAAGACCCGGGGAGTGAGACAGTCTCATAGATAAGTTCCCTCACCTGCTGCTCCCATCTGCAAGCAACATAATTTAAAGAACCCCCCTGCAGGCTCCACCCTAGCGGTTTTCCCCACCACCTGGAGCAGCACTCGCTCCGATGAAAGCACACTCAAGTTCCCCCTCCCGCTGCTCCGTCTGCAAGTGCCACTTGCAGACGGAGCAGCTGGAGGGGGAGTGCCCTAATTTAAAAAGTTCTCTGCTCCAGCAGTTTCCCCCACCCTGCCCTGGTGGCATGACATTTTATAAGTGAATGTACTGGGTGTATTCCAGTACCTCAGGGCAATGAGACGTGCAGTATTTAAACCTTTTGATGTCTGTATAGAGAAAACCAGTAGTCATTGAAGTAGAAGAAAATCAATAATTTATTAAATAAATACTAGTACAGAGATTAATAGTTTGAAATACATTACATCAGAAAGCTTCATCTGATGTTATCAATTAAATTCTAACTAGGACTAAACATTTTCTTGGAGAGGGAGCAGTTTTTTAAACTTGGCGCTCTGCAATGCATTGTGGAGCAATGACAGAGGTAATACGATCACTCCACAGTCATGTGCCCATTTGTACTATAGAGCAGAATATTCCCAGTGTAGGTAAAGTCTTTACACTGAACTCTGTATCTTTTATCAGAATTAATTGACTAATCCTGATTAGTAATTCACACAGACACTAATCAGGATTATTTTGACATCTGGATGTTGTAAACCCTAGCGGCTGAGGGTTTACAAATACCTAATTTTTCACTAATCTGTACTGCTAAACTAGGATTTGTGGTATTCACACGGACAGCTGAAATAGGAATTAAAGCCTAAATTCCTAATTAAATGTCCATGTGAAAACATCCTAATGCGATATAATGAAATAGATGTTACTCCACTTCTGTATCATTCTCACTGCAGCTCTAAACTGAAGTAGTCTCTCCTCAATTTCCCTCTAACCGTCCAGGCACAATACAGCCACCCAAGCACTGAAAAGGTTCACAGTACAGTTACTTCAAAGTAAACAATATAGGGGAGTATGCACTCTTAATTTTCAGAAGTAAATACTTCTCTTCCTACTCCTAAATAACTTTGATTTAGTGCTCTTGATATATGAGCAGCTGAAGAAGAAAGCGGTTCAAGGCTTAACTACATCAAAGTATCTGTGGGAATCAATTCCAAGTGTCACTAATCCTGTTTTTGTGTGCCTTCCACCAGCACATGCAATACTTGTTCTATGGGTGTTTTTAGACAGGGAGCCTGCCAGCCCCTAGAGCTGTTCAAGGGGGCCCATCCCGAAATCTGCTTGTTCCCAGCTCCACCTGGGTGTGCAACAGATGAACTGGTGGTATCCCTGGGCTGTGGTCTACCTGCATGGTGCCATTTCCCTGCCCCCCCCCCCCCCCCCCCCCCCCCCCCCCCCCCCCCCCCCCCCCCCCCCCCCCCCGCACCATAGAGTTGAGGGTGCTCACCCAATGCTCTAGGCTGGTGCCCATGATGCTGTGGTGTTGACCAGGGCAATGAATGGATGAGTGCAGAGCTGCAGCATGGGCCTGCGCAACAGACGGACAGCAGCTCCATGTTCCGCCATTGCCCCAGGTTTGTCCAGCTTGCTCCACATGGCATGTTCCTGGATGTTCTAGAGCACTACTGGCAGGGCTGCCCCAGAGTAGCCACAGCCTGCCCCCCTTTGAACATCTGGTAGGCACCCTTTAGATGGACCGCCCAACCCGGGGGTGACAAGGGCACTCCTGGAGCTACCGTCCATCTGTTTACACCCTATGTCTTGTGCTCAGCATTACAGGTTGAGTCTCTTCTCTCCCCCTTTTACTCTAAAAGAGAAAAGTTCAGTTGTCTTCTCACTGAGAATGGCCCAAAACAATGAGACCTGTCTATAACTATTGATTGTACAGTGCCAGTTACACTGTTTATGCTATATAAATAAAATAATAAATAATAATAATTAATAAACAGTCAGAAACCAGAAGTGTCTGAAGGAAAGTAATGTTTGTTTATTAAAGAACTGAGAGAGAAACAAATTCATTCCAAAGCCAGCAGAGTCATACTGAATCAAGGGGGCACCAGGGTTAAGGTATACATAAACATGGAATCCTGTAGACAGACTCATTTAAAGCATTATTTGGTATAGTGTTTTTGTCTATAGGGAGGGTTGGCAGTTGGCTAGTTTTCATACTGGCCTGGTCAATATTTCTATGGACTTACTGGTTATGGTTGTCATCTGGCTAGGATTTTTAGTCTACCCACAGTGCTAAGCGACAGACTATTAAACTTGTATAAATCAGCCTCTGCAAATTGGCACTGACAAATTCTGCAAATTGGCAATGGTTTTCTTCCCTGGAAAAAGTGGCAAACCCACCTATGGGAATTAAGTGTCCAAATCCTGCTGAAATTCCCTTCACCTCCTTTGAAGTTCCCAGCTGATAGGCTTGTTGGATCTGTATGACCCCAGTGCTTGTACAGTTCTGACTCTCTCTTTCCCCTCCTCACCCACCTCAACTTTAAAAGAGGATGCTTATGAAAAATACACGGTGCAACCCTGCAATGTGTGTTTTTCATAAGTATCCTCTTTTAAAAGGGGAGGTTTGGTAACCCTAGTTTCTGGAGTCTCAGAATCATGGTCCTCAAAGGTGACTTTGTATGTATTTGGTTCTGAATTGAATATGTGCTCCTTGCAGCTTTCAACAGAAGTGTCCGAATCAGCCCCATCGCTATGGGTAGGGACTAGGGAGCTACCTCCTGCTTCTTTTCTACTCAATCCTTGGGAGCAACTTTGCTTTGAGTGGAGTACTTTGAGCAGCAGAGCTGTTCAGTTTCAAACAAAACCTTTTCCAAGGACCAAATGCATTTTAACCCAATGAAATTTTCCACGGGAAAAAGCTCATTTGCAACAAAATAATGTGAGAAAATATTAATTTGGTCCACAAGCATGTAAGAATGTTCAATTTGTTAAGAATTACCAATATGTAAAAAAAGCCTGCTTTGGACACCCTGTATGAATGTGTGTGGGGCACTGCACAATGGGTCCCTGGGGAGCTATGAACTCCATATCCCAGGTATCACGTGTGCATACAAAACAAAACTGCTACCTTTATTTCCAGTCCACAACTGAGAAAAACAAAAAACTTCCTTCTGCAAACTGTGACGTGAAAAGGAGCAGTTTTTCATCCCAATCTCAAAATATCTAATTTTTGGTTGATGAAAATTCTATTCTCATACAGCTAGAGTGAGCAGCTGCTGGCTTGTTGCGGCTGCTCAGCTTTGTCCCAACCTGTGGTTAGGGTTCCCAGCTCTTGTAGTTTGACCCAGAGGTTCTCATAGGACAAATGGGGGTCTCAAGATCAAAATGCAAGAAGCGGCTGGCAACCCTACCTGTGTCACTCCACAGAGCTTGTTCTATGTTGTTTGTTCTCCATAGTTTTTTGTTCTATTGGTGCCAACACAAGGCCTGCAGCATGTATTTTTCATAAGCGTTCCTTCAACATTTGCACAGGTGGCAACCCTAGTTGTGGCTGCTGTGGGCACTTGTGGCCCTTTGGTCAACAGGGAGATCTCATGTGACTTCTCAGTCAGTCAGAACTGAGGATGCATTCTTACAGCCCTTCCTGAGTGAGAGAAGAGGAAAATGGCATCTTCTTTTGTGAAAAAAATTGAAAGAAATCTCTGTTTAGTGAAAACTTTCTCCAAAAACTGCACTTGCTGGGAAACTAAATAAATTCTAGAGAATGATTTCACATAAAATGCCAGTATTTTTCAAACAAACGTGAGGATTTTTTACCAGACTGAAATTTTTTGCTTCATGGTTTTCGCCTGGTTGTCTATGGAAAGGCAGTGTGTTTTTCCTTGCTAGCTTCTTATCCCATAAGGCAGGCTTAGTCAAATTTGGCAGAGTAGCACAAGGTTCAAGTCAAGCATAAATAGAGGTCCAAAAATTCATCATGACAGGTGCACCCAGAAGTGAGATATTGTCCCTTTTGTAGCCAGAAGCGCCCATTGACTTATATTGAGCACCACCATTCCTTAGGAAACCAGACTTCATTGCAGGTGCTTGTTCCATGGGACTATAAATCTTGATTAAGCAACTTTGTTCATTTCTAGTTGGCCCTTACTCCTCCCATACAGAGTAATTACCATTCTCCCTGCCTCCTTCTTCCCCATGTCCCAAAGGTCAATCTGCACTCCTCAGTCACTAGTGAGCAGCACTGCCAGGAAAAGAGATCGGTGGTAGCACAGAACCCAGATGGGGACTGCAAGGAGATTTGGATCTAGGATTTGGTTCTGGCCCATCTTGACCTATAAAAGGGCCTTTCTTCTCTATACAATTGAGGCTGTGAAGTGAAGAGAAACATCTCTATAAGAAAGATGATAGAGAAGGAAGACAAAGGAATCTGTTTAGTCGGGGATACTTCAGGAGCTGTCCCAGGTAAAGGCTCTTTCCTAGAGCAGAGGACACACAGCTGGAGAGGAGGGAGATCCAGTGATGGATCCAGATTAAGGAAAGGGTCCTGGTAGGGAAAAAGCTGAAACCTGTGTCTGGTTGAAATATCAGAGCATGACACATATGCCATTCCCCTGAGGCCCCAGGCCTAGTAACTAAGAAATCCTAGGTGGGATTTCTGGCTGAGTTTAAAGGACGGTGTCAGTTACAACTGGGAAATGAAGTAATGTATCTCTTCCCCTTAAAAATGGTCCAGCTCCTCAGCTGTCATGAATCAATCCAGCCCCATTGCTCTGGTACCATGGAAAGTGCAGGCCTAGCAGCCTTGGTGACTGAAATCCTGTGTTATTATCCACAGGGAAGGTATAGCCCAGGTAACCGTTGTGAGCTTCTTCCACACACCACACCCAGCCAATGTGTATTGATACTGATGCAGGGTACCCATTTGGGGGTAGAGGAGGAGAGTTCAGTCTTCATGGCTTCTTTGCTGAGACTGCTGAATGGTGTTGCTTCCCATGGTATGAACACTTTGGGGCTGTCATAGGCAGTCATTGTGCATTGTACTGTTGGCATGGAGCTGAACCTGAGATGTAGATGTATAAAAAGTCCAGTTCTCTGGGCCATTCACCCTCCATTCCCTTCACCACCGTGGGGTGCTGGTGCTAGCTGCAAGGTGTGGTAGATACATGGGGAAGTCTAGGACAGCATCCATCACAGCACAGGCAGTAAATGCAACAGAAGGGTGAAAGCACCATCCAGTGACAGGGCAGTAAAGATATCATGCCACCTGTGCTGTAGGTAGAACACAGGGCTTTGATACTTCAGAGCTGGACAGGGCAGGGGGTAGGGACATCAGTGGATTAGGGGGGACAGCAGCTTCCCTTTCAGACAACAAGCTTAAAACCTTCTTCCTTCCCATCCACCAAGCAGAAGTAAAAGTCACCAGGAGCTGGGAGACCCCATTCCCATCTTTATGAAAGAAAAGGAGAGGCAGTCAGGCAGGTTTTCTTGCCACATAAGCTCTTTCCTTGCACAGTTGACCATACAGGAGAGCAGTGCTCTGACAGAGAAGGATATTGGAGGATCTCATAGGCCATCTTCATAAAGAGATTTTTCCTCATGGTGGCTTATATGATTACTGCTGGAAGAGGCAGAAAAGGACATTAGGTTGGCAGAGAGAAGGCTTGTTCTTGAAGCTGGAGAGCCCAACATTTGCATTGACCGGGCCCTATACTCACCAATGCTGCTTCCTATTTATGGTCATCTGCTACCCTGTTAATATACACACTTCCTTTATACACCCTTGCCATACAAGACACCCTATTCCTGCCCACATCACCACCCATACTCTTTGTTCCGCAAGACCCACCTGGTTTGTGAACACCAGTTCCTTTATACACACTGCTTCCATCTTGGGCTAATCAATGTGCTCCCCATCACAGATACCCGAGGGACACCTTGCTAACCTCTCCACTGACTACCTCTATGAGAGACTCGAGACCTTCCTCTGGCCCCTGCCCTGAACCCACTAAGGTTGGCCCCTGCTTTAGCCCTTTTGGCACCATGGTGGTGATGTAGTTCCATGAGTCAGTCCTCGCTCAGCCATGGACTTAACAGTGAAGCTGAATGATTCACTTCACAGAGCAGCTTCCTTTGCTCTTACCCTGCTGTTGTTGGAGGAGTCACTCAGCTGCTTTCCCTGCTGGCTTCGCTGTGGGGCACTTCTGGCTCTCTGGATGTCCTGCAAGGGAGGATAGTCATAGGCTTGGGAAACAGCTTTCCCACACAGGCATGTTGTTCGTTGGGACTGAGCATCCTAAACTAGAGATGGAGCCTGAAACTTCACACTGGATCTGAACAGACCCAAGCAGTTCCCATCAGGTCCAGCCATCTTGATCTTCTAGTGCTGGGTTATCTACACCTGGCTGGATACTTTCAACCCTTACGTTATCTATAGTAGCTCTAGTTTCAGGAGTTGCTCTGTGGCTACCTGTGTAGTTGCTGGATTGAGAAAGCACTGACCACACAGCAGCTGGAAGGCCATCTGAGAGTTCCTTCATGGAGGGTAAGGGGATGTATTTGAGCAAGGGGGCATGGCTGGGGCAAGAGCCCAGGAGCAGTTGAGTTGGGGTTTCTCCAACCATAGTCAAATCAGCTTTCAGCAGCCTCGCGAGAGGGGAGGAACAAGACACCTACCCTACCCATAGGCAAATCTCCATGGCTTGGCGGCTAAAGCAACAGTAGGGCCCTACGGTGAGGTAGGAGCATGAACCCCTTCAGCCAGATTTCCTCCTCTGCTGGAGTAACCCTAGACAAGAACTGTACATTCAGTGAGGGCGCCTCAGTATTATTTTCATGTGTGCATCTACAGTCTGCATTTCCTCAGAGATTCACCCAGATTTTCAGGGATCAGCATGATGCTTGGTGCCTACACTCTGCCTGCCTGGGGGTTTTCTTGCCATGCTCTTTTGAAGCAACATGTCTGCAATGGAGCCACAGTACCAGGGATCCAGCACGCAAAAAATGGTGCTGCCTTGGTCGCTATTGACTCTGGTGAGAGAGGGTCTCTGTGGAGACAATGCAGCCCTGGGTCCCATCTCCTTCTTGTAGGCCCCAACTCTGGAGTGGGGCTTCTCCAGAGTTCTAGGAAAAGGAAATTGTCAGTGACGGCTGCTTTTAGACAATCACGCTGTGCGCTCGCGCGGGGTTTCAAAAACCCCGCGAGGAGAGATTACACGTGACGCCGCCAGCAATCGCGCGCCTAATACACGTCGCGCATTCTTTTCAAGCCGCGAACTGACCAGGAGCCTGATCGAGGTAGGTCATTCACGGCTTGAAAAGAATGTCTGTCCTGGGTCTTCTTGCTAGAACCCCTCTGATTTTAAGGCTTTCACTGTAGTGTGCTAGTGCTCCCTAGTGGCAGAACTGATCAATTATCTAGAGGAATCCATGAAAAAAACCAGAAATGCTCCCAGTCTGGAAGCTCTAGAAGCTGCTGAGAAACCCCAGGAGGTGATGATAGACCAACACAGCGGAGCACTCAGCTCTAGGTGCTGAACAATGGGGAGAGTTAAAGCCAGAACCATGTACATAAGTTCCCTTAAAACCACTTTAACACTCTGGATGTTTTCAAATGTGACAGTACCACAGATTTCCATGCTTTGACCCGCATGGACATCCATGGTGCCATCACGTCTAAAACCAGCCAAATGTTATCCTGAACCATCCCCGAGGAACAGCTCCAGTTAAGCACTGCCATGGCCCATGCAAAGGACTCCGGACTGGGATAAAGCGGGCTGTAGCGTGTGTTGGCCCGCTTGGATTTACCCCGGTCCGGGTCCACAGTGGGGTGGCTGCCCATCAGGGAGGGGGCAGGCCACTCCTGGCAGCATGGGGATGGGGTCATGCAGACACGTCCGCACATCACCCCACTCTCTCCCCACCCCCTCCCCATCCCGTCCTCTGGCAGGTTTGTTTGACTGAAGCATGGTGGCGCTCGGCGCTGGCACGTATAAAAACACCCTCTGACTGGTATGTCAGACTTGCTTTGGAGTCACCATGTGCAAAGACTTGGTTGCTTTGCTGAGACTGGGTCTCTTTGGGCTGTCAAGAACCAGAGCTTGAGTAATGGATCAGCACATCCCATACCTTGGCTTCTCCATCCTTGCCGGGCTCCTGAGTTCTGCTAATCCACAGGTTGATGCGAGATGTCACCGTACCAGGAAGCGTCAAACTCTCCTAAAACACAAGGTGAAATGATATGGAACTTCAGAGTTAAAGATGCATGTACCCATCGCTGAAATACAGTTACCCTGAGGGTAGGGCATGGCAGATCTTTTTACAGTGATTGCACCCCACCACTGGTGGTGCAGCTACATATGGCGTGCAGTGCAGCAGATATAGCAATATTAGTGCATGCCAACACCAGTTATCACCACAGGGAAGATAGGAATACTATAATCATACTAAACTGTACGTATCTATGTAACAATTTGGCCACATTACCAAGAGCAACACCTCCTGGTCTGGCAAAAGCTGCAGAAGGACCTTGCATGATCCCAGATCAGTTCAGCCCTCACTTTAAAGTCTCACAGACTTCTGGCATCTCTGTTACCCAACTTCTCTTAGCACCACATTGGGGGGCAGGGAGGTGTACACCATTACCCTTTCAGAGGACAGAGTGGCACCTATGCTTTGGAAAGAATATTCTTTAGTGGGTGAGTCAATGATTCAGGCTGTTTTTACACAAGGCTTGTTTCTCGTATATTTCTAAATTCCTGGAGAAACACACTCGCGCTGGGGGGAGTGTGTGTGTGTTTAGATGTTCCTCCCCACTACTGGAAGGGAGCTGGGTGCCATTACAAAGAGCAGGTGCCACAAACCTGTGCAGGCGTGGAGGTGCGGAGTTGTAAAAGCCTCCATACAAGGTTTTTACAGTTCTGCATCTCCAAACCTACACTAGTTTGCAGCGCCCGCTGTTTTCAATGGCATGGGCACCCGGCTCACTTCCAGTAGCAAGGAGGGATGCCTAACCCCCCCAGCATGAGCTTGTTTCTCCAGGAATTTAGAAATGTGCAAGCAACAAGCCTTGTGTAAAGACAGCCTCAGAAGGTGCATGAGAAACAGGCTGTAGCATTAAGAAGTAATGCCCCCTTCCCCCTCCTATCTACAAATGGCTCTAGAGCTAGGCCACGGAGCCAGCACGCTCAGCTCCCATGTGGGTACAGCAGCGAGTGGCAGATAGGGCAAGGCTGCTAGGGGGATCCTTCCAACCTCAGTCCTGTGTGGATGCCAACAATAGCGCTGTGTGCTATATAAGTCCAAGGTTCCTCAATCTCAGATTTCCCTCGCTACCTGCCCCATGCTGGCTGGAGAACACTGGGTTCCAGATTTGCTCCTTGGTGAATTGTTGGCTGCCTGGAGATCTGGAGAGAGTGTTGCATGCAGCTGGAATCACAGGGGATACATTCCTTGCCACGTGTGCTCAGTCCTTACCTTCCTGGTGGGGGCTGCCTCAGCCCGGATGGGAATACTGGTCTCAAAAATGCTGCGCTTGCTGGCCACACCTTCTGAGGGCGGGAGGAAACCTCTCCCAGCGGGCACAGGTGATTTCACTGACCCAGATCTCTAGGGACAGAGAGAGAAAAGCAACTCTGTCCTTGAGTCTTAGGGTGCATGGGGGGAAAGGCAGGAAGACCAAATGCCAGACAGACCCTACTGCCCACACTTCTATCACTCAATGAATAGGTATTTTCTTATCCCTGTAGCCATAAACCCTTATGGGCTCTGGTTCCTCTGGAAAATTACTGACACAGCGCCCCTTTGAGCTGGGCCATGACTCCAGCACTTGAAGGGTTAATAGCTAGGAAAAGACCAGCTCCATGAAAGGTAATTGTCAGCTAATGGGCTATGTCTTCAGAAGGAGCTTACACTCTCCCCTCATAGCTTTGGGGAAGTCAACATACTGATTCTCAGTGAACATAGCCTCCTCCCCTGTCAGGGATTAGAAATTTATCCAATGTATGCAAACAAAATGTGTCACCAGATCTTCCTTTAACTCCTTTTATCAACCTAGAACCAGACTCTATGGAACAATAATGCTGAGGTAATCTGTCTGAATGTGAGATTGGAGGGCCTCTTCCTAGCCAGTGAGCTATTTGGGGTCTCCAGAGACAGGGTGAAAACAGACAGGCACATAACTCCACTTTAACATTTCTTATGCATGTTGCAGGGCTGTATTGGCACCCTATGCAGCCCTGTAACATGCATAAGAAATGTTAAAGTGGTGTTAAAGTAGAGTTAAAGTGCACATCTGTTTCCCCCCAAAGTTCCAGATTCTCAGCTGGTGACTTTGCTCTGAGAATAAAAGATATTCTATTGGCCTATCCCCTTGTTTCTCAGTTCTGTCCTGTATCTCCCTGTGGGGTGGGCTACGTCTCTGAGACAAGAGTACTTTCTCCAACAATCCCCAGCTCCACACCTGTCTCGGGGCCCATTCTCTGTATTGGAGGACAAATATTGCCAAGCTGGATCAGATCTGTGTGTGTAGTATCTACTATCTAGTCCAGGTTCCTGTCTGAAGTAGCCAAAGCCCTGTGCATCAGAGGAAGGTTCCTGGACTCTGCAGCAGGCAAATGTGAGATAATCCACCCTAAATAGGTCCTATCCTGACTACTAACAGTTCAAGATTGGCTTTAGCACTGAAACAAGAGGCTTTTTGTCCTTCCATCAGTAACTGTTACTGTACTGGTTAGTCTGGCCATATATACTCGATTCTTTGTCCCTAATTTCATGCACAACACTCATGTCTCTTCTTTTTTCACACTGCCACTTGGTGGAGGCAGGTCCCTCTATTCTATTCAGGTGTCCCAAAGCAGAACAGCTGTGGCAAGTCCCTGCTACCCCAATCACCCCTGCATCTGAGATACTCTCTCCTCCACTCTTCTGTACTACATGATGGACTCCTTCCACTCCTCCATGGCTTTCTTCTTCCTTAATGACTGCACTCAGCAGGGCTTCCTGTGAACTTCTACACACTGGCCTTTTATGTGTCCTCCAAGATCTTTTTAATGGCCCACTTCTTTCTAGGGGCCATTGGGAATCGGAGGAAATGCCTGGAGATAGCATAGCCTAACTTGCTTGACACTGTCTACGGATGCCTTTACCTGCACAGCTGAGGCATATTTCTCCATCTTCTCCTCTATCTTGATGTTGCTGGCTGGGAGTCTCATACTGAAACTGGAGAAGGGAAGGGGATGAGTCAGAACAGAAAAGAGAATATGAATGAAGCCTCCCAGAATCCATCGTAGCTGGGAGAGATGGATTCTAGTCTGTCCAGCTTTGCACACTGTGCTCATCAGCATAGTATCCAAGTGTCTATACCCAGCTCATCACTGACCTGTTGTGTGACACAAGTGCCCCTCTCTGTGCCTCACTAGCCTGCTCTGTAAATGTGGGACAGTAGCACTTATTTGGCATTTTGAGAAGGCTTTTTCTGGAATAGCAAGCATAACTCTTGCAACACTGGCACCCCCTGCCAAAAACCAAATGCTAGAATAAAACAGTCCCAGACCTTCTGACCACCAAAACCCCTAACCCAAGGAGAGATTTTACACTCAAAAGGAAGACATTTCACCCACTGGGGATATTTCTATGGATTTTACATAGTACGGTAACAGGCAGCAGTATAAACACCTAAGGCAGACAAATCTCTGGATGAGGGACCATCCGTATCCAAGGACTAAGTACTGTCATATTCCTACCACTTATATTTACTCAAACTACAGTACAGCACTGAAGAAATACAGGCTCTTGCCAGGCTCAGGTCTCTGGTTATTCTAAACCCTTCTTGTCTCAACTGTCATCAGTCCCAAACATTGATTCCAGAACCGTTATAATCTGCTGAGAGTAGCTTTATCCAGGCTTTTCTCTGATCCCCCAATGATAACAAAGCCTTCACACTGCTTATTTTTCCTAGTGGGGTTTGGGTGCACCTTGCAGCAAGCTTGACACCTACTGGCCAGCATGAAAATAGCAATTTCTCTACTTTAAGGGCTATGTATTTTGGGGGAAACAGGGCTCAGGGGAAACTAACCACTGTAAGTTCCCCAGGGCCTCAGGTTTCTCTTGTGGGGCCTGCTCTGGAAAGGTGAAGTTTCGTCATATAAATAAAGTCAATACTTAGCTCTTACCTTTAGCTATGAAAGCACTTTGCAGCAGCGGTTTAGTATCCTTATCCTCATTTTGCATATGGGGAAAATGAGGTCCCAAGAGGGAAAGTCCCTCCTCAAACCCCACCTCTTCCGCTCCACCCTTCCTAACTCCTGCTAATCATCCCCAACGAGGATTATCCCCCACCTGTTATCTGTAAACTCCCAATTTACTGTAACCAAGCCAAGAACATGTACCTGAGTTCTCGCATCCTCATGAATGTCACATCCCTTGTCTCTCCCTCTGTTCCCCCTTCCCTGTCTCCCCTCCCTGTCTCCAGATTGCAAGCTCTCGGCAGGGACCGTGTCTATCTTGTTTTTTGTAAAGTGCCAGGTACATCGCTGGCGCTATATAAATGCTTATAATAATAATATTAATTAGCCCAAGGTCACACAGTCCCCCAGTCCAGTACTCTAGTCAGGGAACTGTACTTTCTTCCTATGGCATTAAAAATGGCCATATGAAATGTAAAAACAGGCACACAAACTATGTTGTTAGTAACTAAGAAAATACCAAGTAAAACCCTCTGACCTTCTTGTAAGTGAACTTTCTTCTTTCTCTTTTTTTGGGATCAACTGCAAATGCAACAAATAAAGATTACAAATGGAATAATCTAGTGGAAGAGTCCAGTACTAGTATAGACCCTGGCAGAAGACACCCTTTTTACATGAAATGAAAAGATGGGAATTTCATGCAGTCAAGCAAATGAACCCATTGTCTCGGGAGTGGTTGAAATAAACTCCACTCACCCTAGCACCAGGCAAGCATCCAACGTCTAGGAGTTCATTGTGGCACAGCCAATAGTTGAGTGGCTTCTCTGAATGCTGAGAACCAGGCAAGAAAAGGTTCTGTGGGAGGCGGATCTTCCTGGTCAAGCCAGAAATCCTCTGCAGAGTACAGACAGACTCCCAGAGCTTAGAACCACTTCTGCTTTTCCTCTTGACTGAGGTTTAAAGTGGCCTGTGGCCCAACAATGAAATGAAATGGAAATTCTCCAAAGGTCTCCACCTTCAGAAATGTTTGGTCTGGGTGAGAATTCTGTCAGTTCCTGTTATATTTGTACCCAATAACTCAAGACCAGGCCAAGAAAAACTGAAAACCTAGGTCAAGAATATTTTTTCCCAAGTCAACATGGAGGCTGTCCCTATATCTTTCCCAACTCTTCTCTCTGTTAACTCTTGTCTTTTTTCCTGGAATCACCCTTTCTCCTTCCTTCCTTCTTTACAATGCCTGTGGATCTGCCTCTAGTCCTGCCTATCTTGTCCTCTGGCAACCTGAGATCCCAGAAAGTGTGGACCTCTGATTAGAGCCCTTCCCATTCTTGAGCTGCACTACCATGAGACACTGATTCTACATCTTGTGTCTACAGCTGTCCATGCCATCAAAAGGTTTTTTCACTGTCTCAAAAACAGCCATCTGACCCTGTTCCAATGGGCACAGAATCCTAGCTCCATCTGGGCATAACTCTCCTGGTTTCTAAACTGTGATTGCTTTTATTTATTTATTTACTTTGGAGAGATACCTTGCAAGAATTGAATTGGATTCTTGTTTCAACCCTAACTAGTGGTCCATCTAGCCCAGCATCCTGTCTCCAACAGTGGCCAGCTTTAGTAGCCCAAGAGAAGTACACATACATGACTCATCTCCTGCTGACCACGCCCAACTCCTGGCAGCCAGGTGTTTACGCCCCAAATAGCAGGCTCGATCCTCTAAGAATTTATCCAATTTCTGTTTGAAGATAGTTATGCTGCTGGCTTCACAACCTCCTCTAGCAGTGAGTTCCACAACTGTATTGTCCGCTGCATGAAAAAGTTCGTTTTAAATCTGCTGCTGCCATTTAACTTCAGAGAGTGTCCCCTTGTTCTCTTATTGTGGGAGAGGGCAAACAATAGTTCCGTTTGCTTTTTCCATGCCACTCATGATTTTATAAACTTCTATCAAATCTTCCCTTAATCACCTATTCTCCAAGCTACAGCCCTAGCCTGTTGAGCCTCTCCTCATATGGAATTCAATCCATCCCTTCTGTCATCCTTGTTGCCATTCTCTGAACCTTTTCCAGTTCCATTATATCTTTCCTGAGATGGGGTAACCAGAACTGCACACAATATTCAAGGTGTGGTTATACCAAAGATTTATACAGCGGCATTATGATACTTTCCATTTTATTTTCTATTCCTTTCATAATAACGCCTAGCATTTGATTTGCCTTTTTGACTCCTGCCACACACTGAGCTGATATCTTCAAGGAACTATCCACAGTGACTCCAAGATCCTTCTTCTGAGTGGTTACACCCAGATTTGAACCTAACATCATGTATGTATAGTGAAGATTATTTTTCCCTGTGTGCATCACCTTGCATTTATCAACACTGAATTTCATTTGCCATTTTATTGCCCATTCATCTAGTCATGCAAGCTCCCTCTGTATTTCCTCACAGTCTGTCTGGGTCTTACTCTTTACCCCTTTTTTCATATCATTAATGAATATGTAGTACTGTTCCCAGTACTGATCCCTGTGGCACCCCACAGTCTACCTCTCTTCAACTTGAAAAATGATCATTTTTGCCTACCATTTGTTTCCTATCTTTTAACCAGCTATCAATCCAGGACAGGATTGTTCCTCTTATCCCATGACTACTTAGTTTGCTCAAGAATCTCTGGTGAGGGAACTTGTCAAATGCTTTTTGAAAATCCAAATATACTATATCAGCTGGATCACCCCGTCCACATGCCTATGGACATTCTCATAAAATTCTAACAGATTAGTAAGGCATGACTTACCTTTGATAAAGCCATACTGGCTTTTTACCAATCAAATCATGCTTGTCAATATGCCTAGTAATTCTGTTTTTAATAATGGTCTCCACCAGTTTGCCTGGTACTGAGGTCAGACTTACTGGTCTGTAGTTTCCAGGGTCACCTCTGGTGCCCTTCTTAAAATATGGTGTTGCATTAGTTAACCTCCAATTTTATGACACAGAGGAGAATTTTAGCAATAAGTTACATATTGCTGATGGTACATCAGCAATTTCAAATTTGAGTTCTTTTAGTCCCCTTGGATGAATACCATCTGGCCCAAGTGATTTTCAGTACGCAATAAGACCTCTTCTGACGTGACATTAATTTCAGAAAATTCCTCACCAACAAAAAATGGCTCTGGTGTAGCTATCTCCCCAACACCCTCCACAATAAAAACTGATGCAAAGAACTGATTTAGGTTCTCAGCAATGGTCTTGTCATCTTTAACTGCCCCCTTTGTTCCCTGATCATCTAGCAGACCAAGTGCCTGTTTTCCTGGCTCTGATGTACTGGTGGTGGGGGGAATTGCTATTGGAATTTGTATCCTTGGCAAGTTGTTCCTCAAATTCCCTCTTGGCTTGACTTATAATGGTTTTACACTCTCTCTGCCAATGTCTATGCTTATTCCTATTTATCTCATTTGGAATACTTTTCCATTTTTTGAAGGACAATTGTTTTGCTCCGATAGCCTCCTTAATGTTACCATTCAGCCATACAGGCATTTGTTTGGTTCTCTTCCTGCCCTTTTTGATTTGTGGTAGACATTTAATCTGGGTATCTAAGAGAGAAGTTTTCAATAGTCTCTGTGGTTCCTGCAGGCCTTTGACCCCGATGACGTCCCCTTTTAGTTTCCCCTTAACTAACTTCCTCATCTTTGCATAGTTCCCCTTCTTGAAGTTCAACACCCTCGTGGCAGATTTATTAGGTAATCTCTTTCCTATTAGCATGTTGAATCTAATTATATTGTGATCACTGTTAGCAAGTGACTCTGCCACCATTACTCCTTCCACTAGATCCTCTGCTCCAGTTAGGACAAGATCTAAAATAGCTTCTCTCATGTGTTCCAAGACAAGCTGCTCCAGGAAGTAGTCATTTATGGTGTCTAGAAACTCAGTTTCTGCAACACCTCCCAAAGAGACATTTCCCCAGTCAATGTGTGAGTAGTTAAAATCCTCCATTATTATTGCACAGCCTACTTTTGTAGCCTCCCTAATCTCCCATAGGATTTTACAATCACTGTTGGCATCCTGGTCAGGGGGTTGATAATGTAGCCCCACTACTATCTAGTTTCTGTTTAAACATGGAATTTCTAGCCATAGCAATTCCAGGGGGAGAGTTTGGGTGTTTTCAGACGTTACGGGGCCACTTGGCCCCGTACCGAAAACAACCCATTCATTCCCCGCTGGGGTCACCCCGTCACGCCATATCAGACGTGCCGGGGGATCCCGGCGGGGAATCTGGGAGGGGGCGGGGCCGCGCAGCGCAACGTGTGGCCACACGGCCCCGCCCCCTCCAAGCACCCCGCCTCCCGCCCTCTGGGGAGACGGGCGGGCGGCGGGGCCAATGAGGCCGCCGGGTCGGGCCGGATTCGCCACGGCCCGGGATCCCGCCGGTGATCCCGGGCCGTGGCACCCGACCAGACAAGACGCCGGGGTTCACCCCGGTGTGGAATTGCATTTGACACGCGACGGCCTCCGGCCCCGCCGCTTCAGCCGCTCGCGTGGTGAATGCAATTCCACGCCATGGTAACATCTGGGGGGAAACATCCATTTCCCCAACAGACGTTAGGAGATCACAGCCACCACGCGGAATTGAGCGTGGTTGACTGTGATCTCGTAACGTCTGAAAATACCCACTGTGTCATTTATCATTTTTATAATGTGTGGTTAAGCAGGATTCCTAACCCTTTAAGGGTGTCCACTCTACCACTTAAGTCGCACCCCGGGGAGTATAAGAGGACTGCAAGATCCAGGAATCAGTCAATTGGGGTTTGGGAAGCCAGGCTGAAAAGACCTGGGCTCAGGCAGCTCTCAATGGTACGATGGCCAGGGTACTGAAGCCCCAGGATCAGACTGGCTGAGGTACCCTAGAGAAAGGGGGAGAGGGGTCAGTCATGCAAGGCAGCCTGGATGCAGGTATTGCGGAGAAGCCTGTGAGGAATGCATGATCAGCTGGAGGAGCTGAGAACTGGAGCAACAGAGTCAGAGATCCAGAGCAGCAGAGCGGCCTGGGAGTGAAGGTAGCAGAGGCCCAGACTGGAAGGACTGTATGGGTGTGTGTGTGAGGAAATAGCCCAAGGTTGGGTGACCACACCTCCCCTTTAAAGGGGATGCTTATGAAAAATACATGTTGCAGGGCTGCAGTGGTTCCAGTGAAGCCCTGCACCATGTCCTCTTTTAAAGGGGAGGTATAGCCACCCTAGCCCAAAGACTGAGTTGGACTGAGACATGGAGTCCTGCACATGACTGCGTATGGAACAGGACAAATCAATAAAGGCTGTTTGATTATTGACCTCAGCATACTGATTTTGGGGCGCTCCAAGAAATGGACTGGCAGCACTGTCTCCCCTGTGGCCCTGCAGAGAGCAGGGGCTGGGGGAGCAGACTCCACAACATGGTGCAGGGGCATGCCATTTTGGCCCTTGGTATGCCTTTTTCCATAAGCCTGAACCCCGGTGAAATGCAAGCAGAGCAGCTGTACGAAATCTGGGCCCTGCCCTTGCAGAGACTTTGAGCTCCTCAGCCTGACTATGAGTCTGAAAGCTTCAGTTCCAGCCACTCCAAACTCCATGCTTCCTTGGCTCCATCATAATCTGCCCATGTCAGTGTCCAGACAATAAATTCAAGAGAGCTACCATCTCCTGAAAATATAGAGAGGAAGTAGGGGAATACGTTCAGCTGGCTCACAGTACACTCCTAAAAGGAACTCTAGGAGCAGATCTGGACTGGGTTTCTATGTGCATTTGGAATGGGCTGTGTGCATGTCCATGTTTGAAAGGAAATGAGCCAACCACCAATATTGACATCACATTGTCTAGGAGCCTCCCCTTCCTCTGCTAGAAAGAGCCTGCCACCGTACCTGCATATTTAACTCTTACCCGGAATGAGATTGTCCTTGGGCTGATGCGTCTGAATGAGCTACTGTAGGTGGTGTGTGTGGAGGAAGCTCTTGGAGAGCCTTCAGGGCCATCTTGGCCAAAGGGAGAGTCTTCAGATTCACTAGTTGTTGGATTATTTTTTGATGTGGCCTGGAGGAAAAAAGATCCAAGCAAACATCATTCAAGAGCCAGCTGGGAAGCTTCAGGTTCTGGAGCTGTAGCTACGAGACAGGAGGAAACACAGGAGCAGGAACTCTGCCCCGAACCAAGGACCTAGGCCCTAGCCCCTAGTTTGCAATCCTTGCTGCCCTAGTTTGATGAACTGTGCTGCCTTGAAGCCTTCACAGGCCAAACCCTCACTGAAGCCACCATGAGTACTAGATAAGAGCTGGGAAAGGAGTGGGGTGTTTGGCCCAGAAGACGCTTCAGACCAGAGAGGTTTGGGGGTGTGGATCATACCCGTTGCTGTCCCATCCTCCTGTTGCTCTACAGTGTGGATGGGAGGCAGAAAAGGGGTTGGAAAAGCAAGCTGAGAAAGAGGGAGGGGAGGGAAGGGAAGGACAGCTCTCATGGACGCATCATATTCTCTCCCTTCCCAGCCTTTCGCCTCCTTTTCTTCCCCTTGAAACCCTGAGTGTTTCTCACCTTCTGGTGAGAGGGGGATTTAACTGGAAGTGTTGGCTTCTCTTCTTGGCTGGGTCGTGCTACTGAATGAATCTTCATCTCAAGACGGCTGATGCTCCTCCGTTGCCAAACTGATCGCTGTGGCTGCTCCTCTACAACCTCATTCTGCTCCTGAACTAATCCCTGGGACCTCAAATCCTTCTGCTCTTGACCCAATCCCTGATATTTTTCCACTGCCAGATCCTTCTGCCACTGATCCGGTCCCTGATGCTTTTCCACTGCTGGGTGATTCTGCTCCTGAACTGATCCCCGATGCTTTTTCATTACTGGGTCCTTCTGCTCCTGAACTGATCCCCGATGCTTTTCCATTGTTGGGTTCTTCTGCTCCTGAACTGATCCCCGATGCTTTTCCACTGCTGGCTCTCTCTGGTCCTGAACCAGTCCTCGATACTTTACCACTCTTGGTGCTCTCTCTTCCACAGTCAGTGCCTGATCTTTTTGTACTGCTGGGTCTTTTCTCTCCTGGCCCAGTCCTTGATACCTTTCCCCTGCTAGGTCCCTCTCCTCCTGAGCTAGCTCCAGTGAGGGTCTAGCCTTCTGATTCCCTGATTCCCTTTCTGTCTTGCTGATGTTCTCCTGTTCCTTCTTCTCTTGCTTCATGTTATCCAGGATCTCCACCTGCTGTCGCTGCCTCAGCCTCTGCTCCTCCCTCTTACCCAGCACCTCTACTAACTTCTGCTCATCTTCCTTGGAGGTCCCTCGCTCTGGTTGCTCTAGCTTCTGGGTGTTCTGTGGCCTACAATGACAAAGGGAAATTTTGGTATAATTGATTGGGGCACCAGGGGGCGCAGATGAGTTAGTCTTACGTGAATTTAGCATTTGCAAAAGGTGCCAGATAACAACCTTGGGAAGCCCAAGAGCCACAGATGAGCCCAGTCCATTCTGAAAGTGGGAACTCTCACATGCAGTTCACTGTTTTTTAATTCAAGTAAACAAGATGGGAGGGAGAGCCCCTTAGTGTGCTACTGTGCGCTCTGTTGGGAATCTCTCTTCAAAGTGCTTGAACAGTTTGGATTTGGAGGCAGTAGATATCGGAGCCTCACTCTTCAGCTACCCTGACTGGCAGTGGAAGAAGGATTTAATGGGGAGGAGATGGCAATGGGAAGGATTTCTGCCAATGAATTCACACTCAAATATATTGGACTTGGATTTTCAAAACAATCTAGGGGAACTACACCTGTGTGTCTGCTAGTAATGTTTACTTGAGCCTAAAGGTCAGTTGGAAATCTCAGCCTTAAGCTTTAAATTATAATTAAAGCTGGCTGAATATAGAAATACAAGTTTTTAATTTGAAATTTCAATATTGATCAAAATTCAATTTGAAACATTTCAGTTGAACTCTCATTATAATATTTGTCCTTCCATTGCATGTGTCTTTCACCTAAGGACCACAGAACAATTTGCAAAGAAATCTGCCATTATGCCCATTTTGCAGATGGAGATATTAATGGGAAGTGGCTTGCCTGATATCACACAATGACATAGCGAAAATTAGAACTCATGAGTCCCAGTTCCTGGCCCCCCTGCTCTATTCACTTGGACTACACTCTTCTTTCAGAGCTAAGCAGAGTAGTCTAACCTTAATGGGGGTCATGAAAAGAAGTTCAGCTGGCAAACTCCTACCACCACTCGTACTGATCTAGGGGGAATTTCCAAAATGGTAGGGTAACAAAGAGGAGAGAGACTGAGAGAACAAGGGGGAGAGAGATGGGAAGCAACAGCAGGGTAGAAGGGAGAGAAAGAGAGAGAGAAATGCATGTATGGGTGAAACCACAAGTGATGCCTGGACTGCCATGTCCCGCTGAGCCAGGACAGGCAGCCCGGAAGGACAGGGCACATGCAGGCCAGAGCACAATATAGACATGCTCCCGGCCATGCCAACAGCCACACATCCTGGGCGGGGGCAGGGAGAATGGGGAACATGCAGCTGATTAGTCCCATCCCTGAACTGCATCCAGCTCCCTACCCCTTGCCATGACAGGCAACCGTGGTAGCCAATGACAGCCAGCCATGGCTGCCCATCATGGCGGAGGTGGCCCAGACCAGCGGACCGGCCCAGAAACAAACATGCAGCTCCGGGTCGACCCTCTTTGGCCCGACTGGAGCAGACTCTAGCCTGGGCTGTGATCCCGGAAGTCTCCGAGAGCACAGCCTGGGCTAGCCACCAGCATGACCTGGGATACCCCAGGTCAGACAACTGGTGGCGCCTACACACACATGCAGGCAGGGTTCATGCACAAACTTGCCACAGCGAGCCAAACCGGTTTTTTTCTATCCCATGTGTGTGTGTTGCGGGGGGCAGAGGGGATCAACTACCATAGAAAATAGGAAGGGGTGTCATGGTTTTAAAAGTTTGAGAACCACTGCTCTAACTCATAGATTCTGTCCTGTCAGAGATGAGACTAGAACCCTGAACTCCAATTCCCTGTTCTAACCACACTGCCCTCCTTTCCCTCCCTATGAGCCTCATTCAGAATCAAGTGAAGTTGGTGGAAAGACTCTCCCTGACTTCATAATTAATTGACTTTGGATAAGAACATTAAATAAAGAAACTGTGAAATTGTGTGGACATGCAGCATCCTGAGTGTTACTGGCACTGTGGATCCAAGCAACAGCATTCATAGCATCCAACTTCTCCTCTGCCGACATATGCGTGTGCACACACACACACCTGTCCCCCCGTGATGGACAACTGGCATTCTGCCTTGGACTGAGGGCTCCATCTTCTGAGTCACTGGTGGTAGAGCTCAATTGTCGGTATCTTCTTCGACGTTCTCGCTCCTGTTCCTCTTCATCTTCAAGGGTCCTCTGCCTGGAAAGACTGTTGGGAAAGAGGACCACAAGAAACAAAAATGTGCCAGTCAGATGCTGGGTCTGGAGTCAGTAATAGTCTGAACTGTAGTAGCATGGGAGCCCCTGTACTCCAGAGACAAGCTCCCAGCACCTGCTAAAGCAGAGGATGGACTTCTCCTGGGTTTTTCCCTGGAAAGCAGAACTAAACTCTCATGAGGGAGCTGTGATGGGATTCCCTGCCCTGTTTTACGGACGTACTAGAACAGACATTTCCAAACTGTGGATTGGGACTACAGTTGTATGGGGTCATGGTCTGATTGATATTTTATATACTTTGCATGATTGTCCTTGTTGCTGTCTGGGATGAAAAGATTAATTAGGACTCAAAATGGGGTCATGTAGGCACGTGGGTTGGGAACCACCCTTCGAGAGGTTTGGCTCATATAGATAAATTTCTCAGCCCAGATCTTTCCATCCATCAGTAGGGACATATAGTAAAATAAAATTTACCAAGCCCTTTCCCCCTAAGATCTCTTTAGTGGGTTTTACCTTGGTGGTGCAGTTTGGACTTGTAGCTGTTGCACCATAAACTCCCAACTACCTACCTATCTCATTAGTGGTCAGATAGTATTCCCCCACCAACGAAATAGGAGATAGGGTTAAAGAGAGATTATCCTGCCTGCTGTCATTCTCATTGTAACCAAGCCAAGTACGTGCACTTGAGACCTCGCATCTTCATGAATGTTAGACCCCTTGTCTAACCCTCTGTTCCCCTTCCTAAGTCTCTCCCCCAGCTCCTGTCTCTCAGATTGTAAGCCCTAGGGGCAGGGACCGTGTCTATTTTATTACTTTGTAAAGTGCCAGGTACACTGCTGGAGCTATATAAATGTTTGTTAATAATAAATAATAATAATAATATCCAGTTGATCATGGTGCAGGGTTTTCACTTGACCTTACTTATTAGCACCTGAGATTAGTATTTAGTAAAAGCAAAAGAATTTTACAAAGCTAACTGATTTTCACTACCGGGAAGAGCTGTTTGTGTCTCCCCCAACTACCACAGTGAAAATCAATACCATCAGTTTGTCTGTAGAACCAGATTTTCAAAAGAGATCAGCACCAATTTAAGAGCTGTTTTAGAGCAGATATCAGCTATTCATGTGTCGAGCAAGGGTGTAACAAGGATTCTGGGGAGGGAGGAGGCCGGCTCCTGACCCATTGGTCCTTGCCCCAACAGGGTAAAAACAGAAGAGATGGTGGCCTGCTGTGGCCCGCATTTTCATGCTTTACTGACACATCTGTTGAGGGCCTCCCAGATGTTCGCCCCGGATTGCTCCAGAGCGTGTAGGAGGATAGCCTCCACCCTATCAGGGCAAAGTGAGCCACATTGGGGCTGCACATTTGTTTCCAGGCCATCTGCTGTCCCAGGCTGGGTCCGCCATGATGGACAGCCATGGCTGGCTGCCATTGGCCTCAATGGCTGCCTGTCATGGTGGTGGGGCAATGGGTGCTGTGCCAGGGCAGGTTGTTGCCCGGCTGCATGTTTCCAGCTTTAAAAATAACCATGGAAACATTTTTGTTGACTAGGTTTTAAAGAAGCCTTTACTGTCCCTACATTTGAGGACAAAATCTGACACTTTAAAGTGTTTTATTGGCTACATTTAAAATTGTTGTGGAGACAATCCTGTACCCATCGGCAAAATTCCTATAGACGTGGGCAGGAGCAAGTGTCCGCTGGCATTTAACGAGCTGCATTACCACTGCAGCTATACAGCTGTCACAGCACACTGGTTAATAATTACCACACCAGCAGGGATTCTGTTGCATTGCTGCCACTAAAAGTTAAACTACTTTACCTCCCATCCTGAGCTGACATTCCTGGTCTGAGTTGGGGGGTTGGAGTTCATAGTAAGCAAAAATAGGAAGCCAAGAAGGAAAGGCTAAACTGACCCCATCCCAGGCAATGAACTTTCAAATATGACTATCTGGGCAGAAAACTAAACTACCCACCCAGAGGTGGCACCAGACAGCATGGAATTTGCATGCATTACTGGGGCACCCGTGATGACTCACTGATCGTTCCCTTAGGTTGTTTTTTTAAATACAACTGCAGTCCCACCCTCTTTTACAATTACCTGATTCTGAGAAATACATTGTTAGTTGTGGTGCCATGGTGACCAGAGACTTCCCTGTAGCAGTCAGTGCTGAGATCTAATCCTCTGACATTAGCTCATGTAGTCCTTACCCTCTGGAAACAAACTGCCCTTCCTCCCTACAGTCCTTTATAAAGAAAGTACCACGTAATCCTTACAAGTATAGTTGCATGTGGTAAAAGCATTCCAGGCACAGATACATATTTCATGCTGCTACTGATTCAAAGTCATGGGAGTCAGTAGAGCAACTCCCATTGATTTCAGTGCCCCGTAGCCCTTTATATCCAGGCATACGTGTTCCCAATCAGGGACTTAGATGTGCCGGCATAACGAGGAGTGGTGGGAGAGCTATCTTTATTTCGGTTTCCGAGGGAGGGATCTCCCCCTTCAAATTTAGGGCTGTTGCAACACATACACAACAGAAGCCCCCATCCCCAGCAGCAGAAGTAGAAGCAGGGGCTCCCCACATGATTCCTCTGTCTCAAGAGCAGATGTGGGGGAGGACTTTAGCTGAGAGCACCATGGTTAGGGAGACAGGTTTCCAGGGGGTATATGTGTCCTTCCCTGAGATGCAGCACTTGTAACATTCCTGCTTAGATGTGCAAAACTGGGTTCTCTACTGTACTTGAGGTTTCAAATATTTTATTGGACCTAATTGCTCATCCCCATATTACTGATGGTGGCCAGCCTTTTCATGGGAAAATAATTGGTTTTTTCTATTCAAATTTTGGTGGAAAAAAATGTTGATGCTATTACAACTCTCTTTTGCTTGTGAGGTTTTCTGCAATATTTTTACCAGCCTTTTAATCAAAGTAAGGTTTTAAAATTCTTTTCTTTATTTTTTCATTTACTGGAAGCCATGTAATGCAGAACCATGGGTCAAAGGCCCACCAGTCACAAGCTGTAATGTCTGTAGGGAACTAGGGATATTTTATCACAAACATATTTTAAACAGGATAGCTACTCCAGAGATACTGTAGCTCCTCCTTTCCCCTGATGTCCCTGCTCAGAGCTTGCAGGGAAATACCAGCAGGCAGCAGGGGAGGAAGGAGGTGAAACAATAGGTAATCAAGTGAGGCAGAGATGGTGTTTTCCCCCATACAAAGGAGGAAAGGTTTTCTGGGATAGCAAGCTTAAACAAAACAGTACAGGATAATCAGATCACCTTCCTGAAATACAGAGGAGCAAGCTCCCCCTACCCCCAGAGTAGGAGCCTCCCTACCCACTTTGACCTCACTTGTTTGGAGAGGTAAGTGCCTCCCCTTTATCCTCACTTTAATCCCTCCTCCCCTTGTGGGAACACAACACAGGGGAAGTTGAAAGTGAGTTAGGAGGAGGTATAGACTTCCAAAAAAGCACTTGGAAGAACAAACCCTTGGGAAGGAAGGGGGATTGTCATGTAATTAGTGTGAATGAGGCAGAAAATGGAAAGCACAGTTCTGCTTAGGACAGATGAGGGGCCGGGGTCCCCTAGAGACTGCTTGTCAGGCTCCAGGTCTTGAACACCTGACCCTAGAGATTTGGAGTGCTGCCTCAACTGCCACCACTCAGGCCTAATTTCAGCCCAGCTCCCTCCTCCCCGTGTCTCTTCTGTGTTCTCCCAATCTTTGCCATACCACACCCATTCCCAGCTGTGTCCCATTGCTCCAGTCCTGCCTCCCAACTTCGTGATTGGCTATCACTGGCCTGCTGGTAGCCCCACGAAGTTGGGTGGAGCAACTACTCTTGTTCTGTGTTGTACTTGCATGGGTCCCAGGAGCTCTCCCCTTCTCTTTCTCTAATTGTTCTCCACAGCCTTGACCTGTGATGTTCCCAGCTTTTAAGCCCTGTGTATTTCCCAGTTTCCAGGCTTCCCTGATCTCCAAGTGTGGTTCCCAGCTCCCTTTTCTTGATCTCAATGATGAGATGTAAGCTCCTTTAGGCCAGATTCCCTAGCTCTTGTGCTGAGCATCAAGTCTCCTTGGTATTGGGAAATGGCTAAAAGGTTTCCTCTCTCTAATTGTTACCTTTCTTATCCCTGCTTTGGCCCTTCCCAAGCTCCAACCCTCAGCTCCTGACACCGATAGGAGGGTCAGGGATGTGCTGTGAGCTGGAAGAGAGCTATGAAGAGTACAATGAAGCTGGAGCAGGAGTCCAGGACCCAGTTTGCCAAAAAGCTGTGAGCCAACTGTGACTGGATAATCATAGTTCTAGAGAAGGACCCAAAGCACTTGGGGAGCCCTGCTAGAAGGATGTACACATTTTGTAAGGATTATTTATTTAGAAATATCATTTGTGTGGTGTGCAAGCAGCCTCTGAGGCGCAGAAACAAGAGAAAGAGTTTGGGGGAGGGGAGGAGTGGTGGAATCCTGGCTGGCAGTCTTTGGGAGCTCTTGCAGTATAACCATCATTATCTTCATCATAGTGCAAATTACTGGAATGAATCAACAGGAACCACATATATAGGTGTGGCGAGCAAGGTCTTTTCCTCCACAGCCATTTGTAACCAAAGGTCTAAACAAGTTACCATAAGAAAGAAGAAGCATAACCGGAAGTCGAACCAGCTTTGACAGCCTGAGGAATCCAATGATAATCTTCCCACGTGCAATCATTCCCTTCCTGCCTCCCAAGTAGCTATTTCATGCATAGTCCTTCCCCCTCTATGACCCTGTAGGCTATGCCATGGAAGGGGTAGGTGAGCTGAATCGACCCCTCTGTTGAGCAGGGACCAGCTATGCCTACTGGCAATTCTGTAAGTCACATGACATTGTTCCTATTCCGTGATTGGATGATTTGTGTAACTAACCTACTTGGCACCAATCTTACAACTGAATAGCCTATTATGAATGATCTTTTATTTTATTTTGCTAGATTTCTAGCCCACTCCCTCCTGCCGATGGCAGCCCAGGGCAGCTTACAACATCATAGCAAGCATTAGAAATACATATAAAACATATAAAAATATAAATAGATACAAATAACAAATATAAAAATTGACCAAAAACAACAAACCCACAGGTGGAGCAGAAAACCTACTGTCCCCCCTCCCAACCCCCTACCCATCTTCCTCACCAAAGGCCCGGCAGAACAGCCAGATCTTACACTGTCTTCGGAAAGAGGGAAGGTCTGGGCCAAGCAGACCTCTGTCAGGAGGGAGTTCTACAGTCATGGTGTGGCCACCAAGAACACCCTCCACATGGTCACCACCCAAAAAACTTGGGGGACCAGAAGGGCGCCCCCAGCCGACTGCAGGAGCTGCTCCAGAGCCCAGGAGGTGAAGTGATCCTGCAGGTAGGCAGGGCCCAGGCTGTGTAGGGCTTTATAGGTCAAAATCAACATGCTGAATTGGGCCCAGAAGACAATAGGCAGCCAGTGCAAAGAGCAAAGAACTGGTGTAATGTGCTCGCAATGATCCATCCCCATAAGGAGACAGGCTGCCGCGTTCTGCACCAGCTGCAGTCTCCAGACCATCACCAACGGTAGAACATGTTACAATAGTTCAGGCTTGAGGTGATGAAAGCATGGATGATAGTGGCCAGGTCGGAGTCTAAAACATACAGTCAAAGCCGTCACACCAGATGTAATTGGCGAAACATGCTGCTCGCCACAGCTGCCACCTGGACATCCAGGCAGAGCTGTGAATTAAGGAGCACTCCTAGACTACGAACCTGATGGGCCAACGGAGGGCGGACCTCCATCAATGACAGGGGCCACCACTCCCTCAGCCCCTCCCACCAGCATCACCTCCATCTTGTCGGGATTCAGCTTCAGGCGGCTTGCCCTCATTCAGTCCCCCACAGCCGCCAGACACCGCATTAACATAGACTGCCAGGCCTGGGTCAGCTGAAAATGAGAGGTAAAGTTGGGTGTCATCAGCATATGTCAACATACTGATGACACCACACACCAATCCCTCTCACAACCTCGCCCAAAGGCTGCATGTACACATTGAACAGGAGAGGAGACAGAATAGAACCTTGCGGGACTCCACATGTGAGGTACCGGGGAGATGATGAGCAATCCCCCAGGTCCACCCACTGAGTTCTCCTGCTCAGGAAGGAGCAGAACCATTCAAGAACAATTCTGTCCACCATGGCTCAGTCCCACAAGTGGATCACCAGCATCTCATGGTCAACAATATCAAATGCAGTCAAAAGATCTAACAGGATCAACAGGGTCGATTGACCCCAGTCCAGCTCAAAGCAAAGGCCGTTGACCAAGACCAAGTGCAGTCTCAACACCAGAACCCAGATGAAAGTCGAACTGTGAGAGATCCAGAAAACTGACATGGTCCAGATGCTCCTGAAGCTGCTGAGCCTCCACCCATTCAATAACCTTTCCTAAAACGGGAAGGTTAGAGACTGGTCGATAACTGGCAAGGGAGTAAATGTCAAGCGATGGTTTCTTTTAGAGATATTCAGGCAGTGGTACCAAAAATGGGCCTTGAGGAAAAATACTTGCCGCAGGTAGAGGACCAGTGGAAGGCCTTTGCATCTATTAAACCTGTCTTCAACCTTGGATTTAAAGTTGTGGAGGTAACATTGGTATCTCTCACAGTTTTATGTTGTTTTTTTCTTTAAGATTCAACTCTTGGAGTTGTGTGAGAATCTGATTCCATTCTAAAATCAGTTTCAAAGCTGCTCATTCCAGATTAAAGTTGGTACATAAGAACAGAAGAAATGCCATACTGAGTCAGATCAATGGTCCATTGAGCCCAGCATCCTGCCTTCAACAGTGGCCACTCTTGGTTGCTTTGGAGAAGTACCCAATGGGTCATAATGGAATAATCCATTTCCTGCCATTCAAACTCAGCTACCGGCAGTCAGACGTTGCATCCTCCAACCTACTTGACTAATAACCGTTAATGGACCTATCCTCCAATAACTTAACCAATCCTTTTTTAACCCAGCTAGCCTTGACCATTTCCTCTCGCAATAAGTTCCACAAGTTAATTGTGTGATGTGGTATAGAAGAATTGTGGTACAGAAGGGAAAAAAACCCTCAAAGGTCAGAAGGCAAATAAAGACTCCATTTAATTTAAAAAAATATTATTTTTTTAAAATCCCATCTTTTTTATGGCCAGTCTTGATTATAGGGGCCTAACTCAACATTTTTGAATACTTGGAGTCAGAGGAGTGTCTTGCCTTGGCTCTAAGCAGAAATATTTGGAGGGGGGTGGGGGTTAGAGGGTCCACCACCTCACCCACAGCAAATGGCAGCCAGCATGTGGACATGAACCTTGAAGTTCCCTTGGTTGCTGTGCACACATGCATGGTACACCACAAGGAAGCTGCATGAGTTGCAGCCACAACATAGCTGGGGGCTTCCAAGGCCCTATTAGTAGGGTGCCAGGGCCTGCAGTGTGCATGTGTGGGCCATGGCAATCTCTGCAGGAGGACCCAGAGATGGCCTGCAATATGCTTGTGCAGTTTCACAGCAAGTTCCCTGCAACTAGCATGTGCGTATTGCAGGCTGCACCCCAGGGCAACATATGCACATTACATTACATGTCATTGCATTCTTGGGAACCTGGACGCTGCACATTTGCTGTGACTGCAGTCCACATAGCTTCCTGGTGGCTCATTGTGTGCATCAGGGGGCTATTGCTTAGTTTGCTTGTGCCCAGCACCACCCCTGCCTGGAGATGGCAGTATTCTGTATGCCTTCTACTGGCCTGTCTCTACATAGGGCAAATATTATAATCCATGCTCAAGAAACCAGTGCAAAGAAGTCACAGGTACAATCAAATCAAAACTAACATTTGACCTCACAGGAAGAATTGCTTTCTGCTCAGCTCTGGGGCTAGTGATGTTGAAATGACAAATTGTGGTTGCGCCTGGAAGTCCCACTATACTAGGTGCTGTGGATATGCATTCTCCACTGAGTCCAGCCCCATGGGAGAGGATGAGTATTCCATAAATACAGCTGCATTTCCCCACAGTTTTCAGTTTCCATGAAATTTACCCATTGCCACGTAACATATAGTTCCCTGGTGAAATCCCCATTTGTGAAAGATGCAAACAAAGACAACCCATAGTAGTGCTCGTCCTATCCCCAGCTGGGGACTGACTACATCCAGAGAATCCAGTCCCTGCCCCCTCCACTATGTTCTACCACAGAGAAGGAAATTGGGGGGGGGGGGGGATTCAGAAGTGATGGGACTTGTGGGGTCCTGATTCTCACTCTTCTACTGGATTTCTGTGTCTGATAATTTAATATTTATGTTTAGACCATGAGATCCTGTAAAATAAGCTTTTTTAAATCTTGGCAAAAAAACAGAGCTGAAACAAAGATATAACTTTACATTTGTGAATCAAATTTGAGTTTACAAAAACAAAAACCCAAACTTGAATTCATTGCTCCTCAAAATTTGGCTGAATTAATTAACTTTGGCACTTCATTTCTTCTTTATTGGGCATTTTGGACCATTAGGTGACACTGGTTAACTCATCAACTATTTTAAAAATTCAAAAAAGAACTACCAAACAGAAAACACATGAAAAACAAACAAACTGAACAAACTTTTTGAATCCACTGAATTTCATTAGAATCAGATTTTTCAACGTGGCAGATTCAAATTTCACTTCAAATATTCACTTCTGCTTAATTTTCTTTTTTAAAATACACCTGTATCCAGACAATCCCCAGGCTGAATCTCAGAACCCAAAGTGAGTTTGCAAGGCTGATATACAGAAAGAACCATCTGTGTGCAAAATGGATCTGGAGTAGACCAGTAATGGATATTTGAAGTGAATACTAAATTTGACAAATTTGATATATTCACATTTGTTTTCATGAATCAAATATGATAGCAGTAATCATTTCCATCTTTATTTGCATTTGTAAATATTCCTTTTGGTTCTTCCCCTCAGTATTTCCATCTCTTCAGTAGTTGCCAAATACCAAGGACCTTGGCCCTTTTTACATGAGATGTGCCCACTCATGCCCACACAGGTCTACTGCATGGGCATGACTGGGTGTTGCCCATGTGGTTGCCGTGGTGGGTAGGTGTGCATGCGTGCTCCTGCAAACTATGCATGCACACCCACCTCCACCCATCGCCCACTCATGGAGCAATTGGCCAAAATAGTGATTACTCCTTGAGTGGAAGTGCAGGGAGATGGGTGTGCGCCCGTGTACACCGCTCCCCTGCACACACCCATCCCACCCCCCAGACTGCTGCCCATTTAAAAAGGGCCCTGGTTTTGAACCAGCATGCTTGAGGACATAACACTGGTGGCAGGTGCCCCTGCACCATCAGTCCAACCAGGCTTGGCCCTTGATTTGGTCCTGTTGACCCGTCAGAAAGCCTGATGGGGTTCCCACCCACCATGCCTTGATTGGCCCTTGACTGGACCTGCTCTGTATAAAGGACTATGACAGGAAGCAGGCAGAACAACCACCTGGCTTCCTGCCTTCTTGACAAACTGCCCGTGGGCTCATGTCTTCATCTCCTGGTTCCTGACTCCAGTCTACCTCAAAAAAGAGTGAGAACCCCCCAAAAGACAACAGCCAAAATGTGAAACACACGAGGGGCTGAACTAACTAGGAAAACTGGTCTATATCATCCAGTATGAGAATGGTACAATCGTAAATGATCCAACTCTCTGGTCATAAAGAACAAGTCATCTCCATAAAAATAGATAAAGGAATAAAGTTATACACTAAACAATAATGTAAGGAAAACTATAAAACAAACATCCCTGCCTTTTACCTCTGGTGTTCCTGCCTGACCCACCCACTTTGGACTGTTTCTCTGGATGTGACCTTGGCCTGGCCTCTGACTTTGTACTTGGCCTGCCCCTTGTTGCTTTTCTTGACCCTGTTAGTTTGGCCCTGATCCTGCAAATACTTGTATATTGGTCCTGATTCTGTAAGGACTTGCTGGTAGGCCCTAATCCTGAAAAGAATCTGCCTTGTCCATCCCGTACACCTGACACTCTTTGGTATTTTGGTATTCTGTACTTTGGTTCTTAGGTGGTACTGGGCAGGAGTTCTCAAATGTGACTATGATGTTAATACAGCAGAAAGTCACAAGAAGACCAATTAATAAAGAGCAAAGTAATCAAAATCACCAAGTACCAAAGTGGTGAATTTTGCTAGAGATGGCGATTATTGTTGATTCAGGGGAATGAATATGTAAGTTAACCTTGCAAATAGAAAAATGCATATTGGCTTCAGACTCACTCTGGAGTCTCATAAACAGGTTCCACACAGGAACAAAGGTAATTTCCTTCTCCAGGGGATGCTGCTCTCCTTGCGTTGTGCCCCTGGCAGCAAGTGCATGTTTTCCCTATGCTGCCGGGAGTCACCCGGGCTGTGGGCTTCCCCTGCTGTGCTCCTGCTCCTGCTGTACAGGGCTCTCGGAGCAGCCCCCTTTCCACGGGAACATTGCGTACCTCCCCTTGCCCAACATCCTTCCTCCCACCCCTGCTGAGCCCACCTCCGCCTCCTTGGGGTGGGGGACCGGCGAGGGTTAACCATTAAATCAATGCACCCACCTGGAAAGCGCGGACCAGTTCTTTTTCTTAAAAGACATTCTGAATGATTTCCTAGCAGCCTCTCTGGACTAGGGACCCGGCCCCTGCAAGAAAGCGAGTGGATCGGGTGGGGAAAACTGCGCCGCCCGAGTCCCGCGTACGCGGTGTAATGTGCTCCCTCCCTGTGCACCTTTACCCTGCCTGCCACCCCTTGACTCCCGGCCTGCTGCATCACATGGTCTCTCTCTTATCTACCTTGACAGGCAGCTGGAGCTGTAATGTGTCTACTAGCAGCACCTTGCAAAAGGCACCCTGCCTGCGCGGGTGTGCCCCAGCTCCTCCCGCACAAAGCCAGCCATTCTTTGCGAGCTGGTGGGGCAGGGTTTGAATTGGGCTCCACGCTCGGCCCTGGCGGCTTTCGGGGTAACTCCCTGCTCCACAACCTGTTTTTCCAGCCCCTCGGTTTCCCCATGAGATTGCCCGTGCAGCGCGGAGGTGGAATTGATCGTGAGCGAGCCGGAGAAGGCTCCTCCGAGTCCCATGTAGCCAGGAACGGAGCAAGGACCAGGCTCATCCTAGTCAGTCTCCTCCAGTGCTACCCCGACGACCCCTAGTTACAGGGCGTTGTGGGCAACTCTTCCAAATGGCTTAATCTCCTCGGACTGAGTCTGTTATTGTATTTTAAATCCGCCAAACAACAGGGACACAGACACTGGTTGACTGGCTGGGGGCCAGGTTTTCAAAACAGTTCAGCTCTCAGTTGCGGGTTGGATTTTTTTTATTTTTAAAAAAATGTAAATCTATTCCCCTGGGTGGGTGAGGAGAGAGTTTGGTGGGTTATGAGGGATGTTTATATGTGTTGGTTTAGCTTTGATAATGTTTTATTTTGTTTTACTGTAAGCTGCCCAGAGCTGCCTGTGACAGGATGGGCAGGATAGCAAGTTTTAAAAATAAATAATAAATTTCCCCCGTTCTTCTGAGAATGAGCCACTGGGGACATAATGGGAGCTGACTGCTTAGCACTAATTTCAGAAGTGCTAAGCAGCCAGCTCTCAGATTCGTGTTGGTGTCTGAAGGGAAGCTACTTTTTGTGAAAATTGGGTTGTGACTCTACAGGGAAATCCAGGAAACTGATTAGGGGTGATATACAGTCCCCTGCATAAAGTGTTATTAATTATTCCCAGACCTGCTGCTTCTGGAAATTCCCATCATGTTTCTAAAGTGGAAAAAAATGTTTTCTTCCTAACCTTCAGAGGCCAGATTTTTCAAAAGATCTCAACAGTCAGCTGTCTCTTTATTCTCAGCCCCTGATGTTTTTATATGGACTAGGGGTAAGGGCTCCCGAAGGCCAGGGATGGGACTTCCCCTGGGCTGAAAACATGTCTTCACTTCTTATTGTTCCAGTAGTTAATTTTCACTATTGAGAATTTGTACCTTACTCTTAATCTGAAATGCCTAGCTTCAGCTTCCCAGAATAGATGTGCAGTTGCAGTTGCAGTTGGAGAGGAAGTCTGGTGTAGCTAAGGGATGTAGGAAACCTGAGTTCAGCTCCCTGCTCTGCTACAGATTCCCTGCTTAGCCTTGGACAAATCACATGCAGGCTAACCCTCAAAGTACTCTGATGGCACGAATCTCACTAAAATCATGAATGGAGCATGTATAGTGCTTTGAGGGCTGACTCAAAAGGAGTGTCTCCCATCTGAAAAATGAAAATAACACTACTTCCTTATCTCTTAGTGGGGTTGTGAAATAAGCTCATTAATAATTGTGAGGTGTTCATATATTAAAGTGATGAGGGCAGTTAATAGTTACTTTTACTGAACGGGTACTTAAAGGTGCCTGTCGTGCATTGGGGTTATAGAAACTTGGTGCACAACAGAGCGGTAGGGACCTTACGGCACCTTAGCTGCTATCCCCTCCCTTTTCTGTTCCCCACAATTAATTTGCCTACCGTACCAAATAAACCTGAATGACTGGTTAGTTTGCTCGGGTATTATTTTTTTTAACCTACCACATGCGCTACAAGGAATCTCTAGTCCCATTGGCTGAATGGAAGGTGAATTATCTTGCTTCTGACAGCTGAATGCAGACTGTTAACACAGCATTATTTTAATGAAAGGTTGCTTGTTGCAATAATAGTTCTAAAACTTGTTTTCTTTTTCTTTTCTTTTTTTTATTTTCAGGTACCTGTCCCTCTTAACAAGTACTTTTATAGATATAGAAAATTCTTGATTTTGGTTTAAGAAAATCGTAACGGGAATAAATTTGTTACCCACAAAGTATGCAGTAATCCAATGTCTCATCAGTAAGTATGGAGAAACAAGCCTTTCAGTTATACCCAATGTACAGTTAATCTCTGGAACTCATTATACGGCCTTGCCCCTCTTACCTTAGGGACCGCCTCGCCCTTCGCGCCCCGGAACGGCTCCTGCGGTCTGCCGGGGGTGCCCTCCTGGAGGTCCCCCGTGTTAAGCGGGGGGCCACGATGGAGCGAGCATTCTCGGTGGTAGGGCCGCGGCTGTGGAACTCCCTTCCGGAGGAAGCTCGCCTGGCCCCAAGCCTTTTGACATTTCGGCGGAACTGTAAGACCTGGCTGTTTGCCCAGGCCTTTGGGAGGGAGGGTGGGGGTGTGTGATTTTAATCCCCCGCCCATTTATTTATTTATTACTGTCTTTTAGCCCTGTTTTATTGATGCATTTTATATTTATATTTTAATTGATTTTAATTGTTTTTTATTGTTGTTGTCAGCTGCCCCGAGCTGCATTGCAGGAGGGGGCGGGATAAAAATCTATAAAATAAATAAATAAAATAAATAAATTGCCACAGGACACTGTTGAGGTTAAGAGTTTAGTAAGTTTTTTAAAAATGATTAGATATTTTTACAGACAATAGGAACACCCACAGTTAGCACAGACATTTACAAGGGATAGAAAGCTTCATGCTTCAAGGGCTAATTATACAGTGGCTCCCTGTTAAATTTAATTTTGTAAGACTTTTATGGAAATTCCCATGCTAATTTTTACAGGCAGGACTAAGTTCTGCTTTCTTCCACATAAAGATACACACAACTACTTCAGTGCCATTTGATAAGTATCAGGCCCTAAACACTTGTTAGGCCTAAGGAAGAATCACAGATTCACTAAATGTAGGCCATACTTAATATTCATCCAAAGATCTGAACAGGATGAGCACACAGGCAAGGTTCCCAATAGCATTGTTTTCCTGATCCATTTTCCATTGTCTTATAATGGTTTTAGTCTCTTTCCAGGGGTTCTGAGTTTTCCCTGTAGCATGTTCAAGGAGAAGAGTCCATGGGCCAAATACTCAGCTGATGTAGAGGAGTGTAACTCTAATGAAGGACTATGCCAGTTTACACCGGTTGTTTGTTGTCTGAAACAGATTCTGTGGGGAATCTGTTTCAAACAGTAGGAGACTTTGTTCTTTGCCTTCCTCTCTCTAAGGACAGCGGGCTCTTGAGGCAGAGTTGCTTTCTGGGAACTGGGGGTATTTTCAGACGTTACGAGATCACAGTCAACCACAGTCAATTCCCTGTGGTGGCTGAGATCACGGAACATCTGTTGTGGGGAACGGATGTACCCCCCAGATGTTACCACGGTGGGGAATCACGTTCGCCACGCGAGCGGCCGAAGCGGCGGCGCCGGCGGTGGTCACGTGGCGAAGGCGATTCCCCGCCGTGATGAACCCCGCCATCACTTCTGGACGGTGGCCACGGCCCGGAATCCCCACAGGGATTCCGGCCCGTGGCCAAATTGGGCGAGCGCTGCGGCCGCATTAGCCGTGGTGGCCACCCGTCTCCCCAGAGGGTGGGCGGCGGGGAGCGTGGAGGGGGCGGGGCCGTGCGGCCGCACAATGCACCACGCGGCCCCGCCCCGTCCCCGATTCCCCGCCGGGATTCCCCGGCACGTCTGCTAGGGCGTGACGGGGTCATCCCGGCGGGGGATGAATTTATTGTTTTCGTGACAGGGCCAATTGGCCCCGTCACGTCTGAAAACACCCAATGTTGAGATTTTTGCAAGAAAGGGTTGCCTCTGAGCAGTTTGTGAACAAAGAAATTGGTGTAGTAATGTAAATAAATAATGAGCTAAGATTATACCTTGACCCCAAATTCTGCTACTGCTCAGCTGAGAGGTGATACTGGCGTCAGAAGGAGTAACATCACACTATGGCTAATCCTCTATTGTTAGTTCCTAACCTGATCACATAAATAGCTAGATTAGGTTAGGAAGGCACCAAGAAAATATACTTCAAAATCAGGTGTAATCGATCTGTAATTCTCTCTGTTTCTTTACTACTGATCTTTCTGATGCTTTTCTCTTCATTTGATAATCAGGTCTCCATTGAAGATCTTGAAGACAAAGGGCCAGAGTTTGGCAGCCAACACTCACCCAATGTGTTGGACCTTTTTGAAAATCTGGCTGTAATTGTAGGTAGGTCCTCCTGAGCCCTTCTGAAAATCTCAGCCAACTGGCTTGATTCACTCTTGTTGGCATTAGAGGATGTAAACAGCAGTCTCTTCAAACCAGCAGTAGCAAGGGGGAAAGCCTGATGTATTTGCACATCTCTTGTGCTGCAGCCAGAGAGAGAACATGGGACATCGACACTGCTGGTCTCTCCTGGGAGTTATTCCTAACCTAACTTCAAGCTGAAGCAGAGGTGTGACTATCCAGAAGATCTGAAGCGAGACATGCCCAAGCCCTACTCATGACCAGCTCGTGAGGCTGTGCTGACTGTCAGTAGGGCAGAAACAGGGAAACCCATTTCAATTGACATTTCCACCTCTGTGGCCTTGGTGGGTAGGGCTGGATCAAACCCAGGGGCATAGCTACCATGGAGCAATGCGGCTAAATTGAGCCTGGGCCCTGCACTGGGAGTGGGGGGCTTTGCAGGTGGCCTGAGCACCAGAGCATACGGGAGGGAGCAGGGCCAACCCACTGCCCCCACCCCACTGAAAATTTTCTAGCGGCACTCAGGCTGCTTGCAAAGGGCCCCACCAAGAAGGAAGGTCTTAGAGTAGGCGGGAGTGGCATGCTGGCCCTGCCACCTCTTAAAGCTTCCATCCTGGTGAAGTTACTGGCTGCTGCTAGAGAAGGTAAGGAGGGGGGCTCTCTGGGAACCAGAGTAGCACCACCATCTCTGCAGGAGAAGAGCAAGGGAAGACCCCTTGGAAGGGCCACTGCTTAGAGAGACACCCCCACTGGTGGGCCATAATTGGAACATGAGTGTGCTAAGGATTATTTATCTATTTATTTATTTTCAAACATTTTTAACCCGCCCATCCTGCCACAGGCAGCTCTGGGCAGCGCACAGTATCAAACATTAATAACATTAAAACCAACTTTAAAATATACAACAAAGGGAGGAATAAAAGATCCCCAACTACTGCCCTAACCCATTCCCCCCACCCTACCCATCCTCCCCCCCCCCCAAAAGCCAAACGGAACAGCCACGTCTTACAACATCATCAAAACGAGGGGAGATACGGTGCCAAACTGGTCTCCACTGGCAGGGAGTTCCACAGCCGCGGAGTGGCCACCGAGAGGGCCCTCCCCATTGAAACCAATGTACATAACACACATGAAACATACATGTGTATGATGCGAGTACTGTATGTTAATATTTTGTAGCCATGTTTATTTATTTTTTATTTATTTTATTTATATAAAAAATTTATCCCGCCCCTCAGCGAACAACAGTATAAAACAAAACAATTTTAAACAATTAAAAATGCACAAATATGCAGGGAAAAGAAACCCTACCCCACCCACCCTACCCCTCGCCAAAGGCCTGGCGGAACAGCTAGGTCTTACATAAACACTGAAATAACAGGAGAGTGGGGACCAACCGAGCCGCCTCTGGGAGCTAATTCCACAGCACAGGGGCAGTCACTAAAAAAGATCTCACATTGGTGGCCACCCACTTTGCCCGGGGAACCTCCAAAAAGGCTCCCACGGATGATCTCAAGGGTCGCACGGGCACCTGGGGAGTGAGGCGGTCCCGCAGATAAGTAGGGCCCAGGCCGTGAAGGGCGTTAAAGGTTAAAGCCAGCACCTTGAACCGGGCCCGGTGCTTTATAGGCAGCCAGTGCCGAGCCCGAAGCACTGGTGTCATGTGCTCCCTGAGGCCCGCCCCTGTAAGGAGACGGGCTGCGACCTTCTGCACCAGCTGCAACCTCCAGACCAGCTTCTCGGGCAGCCCCACGTAGAGCGCGTTGCAGTAATCCAGCCTCGAGGTGATGAAGGCGTGGATGACAGTGGCGAGGTCAGAGTCTGAGAGATATGGCCGAAGCCGCCAGACAAGATGTAACTTCCAAAATGCACTCCCCGCCACAGCCACAACCTGAGATTCCAGGCTGAGNTTCCAAAATGCACTCCCCGCCACAGCTACAACCTGAGATTCCAGGCTGAGCCATGAATTGAGGCGCATGCCCAGACTCTGCACTTGAGAGACCATGGGAGGGCGAACCCCCCCCCCAACAGGTGGAGATTCAACCACCCGCAGGCCCCCCAAGCCCTCGCCCACCAACATCACCTCTGTCTTTGTCAGACGGGCAGGCCCCCTGGCCTGCCCACGACCCCAAAGACAAGGGAGTGCCGCACACCCCAGGGCCGGCGGCCCCGACTCCCTCCCCAGCCCCAGCAGCGCTGCAGACAACAGCGCAGCTACTTTGGAGACCGGGGAATTCCCCCCCAATGCAGTGTGAGGCGGGGGAAGCTTCACGGAGGATAGGACTGTGAGGCGGGGGGGAAGCCTCACGGAGGATTGGAGGGGGGACCCGCAGGAAGGGGGACACAGGGAAGCAAGCGCTCGGGAACTTGAGGTTACAAGGCAGTGCCTAGGAAAACTACCCTCAGGATTAAATAGGGCTTTAGAACCAAACGGTTCCCAGCCTAGATCGTCATCGGGTATCAGGAGGTAGCGCAAGCTTGAACCGCTCCTGCTCTCACACTTATTCGGGGAAACAGGACTAGGGCGGAGGGTGCAGCGAGAAGGTGAGGGCGGAGGGAGTGAGAGTACCAGGACAGGGATAAGGAGAGGAGAGGGCTAACACACAGGGACCCAAGGACACACAGACGTGCCGGGAGGAAGAACGCACACTCACCTGTATCACTCTAGCTCAGCACCACACTCGCACACCTCTCACTCTACTTACTCGTTCACTTTTTTTCAGTCACAATAACTTAGGGAACTCCACAATCACAATAGCCAGGGGCCGGTCTCACAGGCAGAGCACTGTTCACCAGCAGTGCATGCCCCCTTCAGAACTGCTTATGTATGCTGAGGAGGCGAGGGGCGGTGCCGGAGACGCTCCGAGCGGCGAGGCCCCGTCAACTGGGGCGTGTGAGGCGTGACTGCAGCAGGCGCTGGGGAAACCCTACTTCCGGGTCCATTACATGTTGCAGGGGGCGTGGCCTTAGCCCGGGATGCACTGTCTAGCTGCGCCCGTCCCGCACTTCCGGGTAGCGGTGGCGGTGCGGCTGCCGAAGAACTGGAAAGGGGCTCTGTTACCTCGTGAGTTGGGGGTGAGCTGGTGGCAGGCGGGGGTACAGGGAGCTTGGGGGTTTGATCCCCCTGCCCTCGAGGGCAGAGCCTGACACGCAGCAACACTCACCTGAACCAGAAAGGGCTTCCCCGACCCCGCGCAATGCATGGGCGGTGTCAGGGTTTGCCCCCGCGGCCCCCGACCATGAGGGGCCTCCGACCAGCTGCACTCACCCCCTGGTACCACAGTAAAACCTTCGACCCCCTCTGCCGGTGGAGACATGGACGCGGCAGGTGCTGGGCAGCCGCTGCTGCGAGGAACGTAGGTGCAGGCTCCTGATGCCGCGCAGAATGAAGGGGTGGGGTCACGAACGCTCCGCCGCTCAGCGCGGCTCCAGGCACATACCGGGCGTGGCGTCTCCCTCAAATGCCGGCGCTGTGAAGGACAGAGCGCCGGTGATCTGTTTAGACTGGCCCCCCTGCGCTGAGAGAGAGAGGAGGAGTGACGGAGACATTGGCAGTTTGGAGTCTGGCGAGTAGTTCTCGTTACCCCCTTCCTCTTCCCTTGGGTGACTGTGTGGTGTGCTGCTTAGGATTGGCTGTGAGGGTGAGTATCCCTGTGGTTTCCCCGTTTCCCTAAACCCCTTGAGTGTGTTCGAGGCATTGGGTGCGGGGAGTGAGAGGTGTGCGAATCCGCCCTTTCCCCTCTTGGGGACTCCTTCCCCCTCTCCTCTCCTTGTCTGTATGGTTCTGCACCTACCCCCTGGCCCTGGGACCCTTCCTTCTGGCCCCCACATTTCGTGCACCAACCTTCCTTCCCTGTGGAACAAGTGGGGAGTGTTTGTGGTGGGAGAGGTGGAGTGCTTCAGCACGGTGACACGGTGCCCTATGATGATACAGGCCTAATCCTTCGTGGATTTCAAGGGCCAACTAATATCCTGACGGGCTTTCTTCTACCTTCGGGTAATTCCGGGGAGAGGTGCTGGGCCTTCCTGTCTGCCTGGGGGTGTGGAAGCACCTGAACCCCGAATTGGGGTACCCTGTCCCTGTTTACCCCTTCCCCTGTGACAGGCGAGGCCTATAGCGTTGCGCCGTTCACAGCGCCTCCAAGCACACTATGGGGGTGTGGCAAACAGTACAAATGCCGGCGCTGTGAAGCACACAGCGCCGGTGATCAGAGAGACTTGCCCCCTGGATTGAGCGTTCACGTGAATCTAGTTCCTCGTCTATTTCCTCCTGCTCCGTGTGGGAACCCTCCTGCCTTCATCCCTTGTGACTGACGTGTGGAGTGCTGCTGGTCTGCCTGGTGTGGTGAGTGTTTGTTCCTTCCTTCCTTCCCTGTGAGTGTGAAGGAGCGAGAGAGAGTGTTTGCGGGTGTGCAAGCCCATCCCCTCTGGGGGTCGGCCCTTACCCCCTCCACAGCGTGCGTGATCTCCTTCCCCACCTCGTGCCCTGGTTCCCCTGTTCCCCCCAACCTCACTGTAGACACTAATCTTCCTTCCCCTTGTGGTGTGACTCGTGTGTCTTGGGTGGTTGAACAGTGGGGCAGGGCATTCCAGTGTATCTGCTCGGCGCCCTATGATGATAAGGGCCTAATCCCTTGTGAGATCTGGTGGCCCAACTACTATCCTGACGGACATTCTATTCTCCCTCCGGGGACTTGCCAGGTGCACTGTGAAAAGCCCGTGTCCCACGCCACCAATTCCTCGCTTGCTCCCCCTCCCGGAGTTTTCCCTTCCTATCCCCTGAAGGCAGGTATCCCTCCTCGCCCCTCCCCTCCCCCCCCCGCCTGACAGAATCACCGGCTCTAACCCTCCTGGGCAGTACGGAGTTCCCCAGGATGGATGTGGCTAGGGAAATTGGGGAACTGGTGCGAGCGGTGCAATCCCTCGCAATGGAAATGAGGGATGTTAAGGCCAAACAGGCAGAACTGGAGGCAGCCGTCCTGGCTAATGCCGGGGCCCAGGCAGCCGCTGCCATACTTCCACCCCTACCGGTGGCGCCGCAACCGGCTGACGGTCTAGAGGCAGCAACAAGCACACCCAGAGAACCAAAAGGACCCCGGGTGGAAAATTTTCTGGGGAACCGGTGCCAGTTCCAGGGGTTCATGGCCCTCTGCAAATTAACCTTCACAGTACAGCCCCAAGACTTATGCCACCAACAGCTTGAAGGTGGCTTTTGTCATAGGGAATATGGGGGGCATAGCCCTGGAATGGGCCACGACACTACTCAAGGGCAAAAGCCCCCTACTGGCAGATTATAAGGGGTTTGTGAAACAGTTTGCCTTCCTGTTTGATCACCCTCACCGTATCAGGGATGCCCAAACACAGATCATGGTCATTAAGCAGGGCAAGCGCAACTTGCTAGAATATATTACCCAATCTCAACAGCTGGCCCTCGAACTTCGCTGGTCAGAGGAAGTTTTGTGTGTTCTTTTTCGAAGAGGTCTAAATGACAAAATAAAAGATCAACTGCCATTCACGTCCTTATCCGATACTTGGGAACAACTCTCCTCACTCACCCTGCAGATTGAGGAAAGGCTGGCTGAGCATCAGCGAGAGCGAAGGCAAGAGACTCGGGGCCCTTATGTTCCTTGGATACCCTTGGGGACTGGGGGAACCCCTGAGGCTAGCAAGAGTCCCAAACCAGAACCCATGCAACTAGGGGCAGTACGAGGACCCCTTACTCCGGAGGAGCGAGACAGATGGCAGCAAGCTTGCTCATGCTACTATTGCGGAGAGCCAGGCCACTTCGTCCAGGCGTGCCCAGCCTTGACCTCACCCCGGAGAATGTCGGGAAACTCCAACAGCCGAGGCGGGCAGGGGATGCCCCGGACCTAAACCTACTCCCCTCAACAATCCTTTCGTCAAGAAACCACTTCCAAGTACCTATGACTGTGAATTACCTTGGCTCGTTCCATGGTAGCCTGGGCCCTCCTTGACTCAGGGGCTGCTAGAAACCTTATGGATCTAGGCCTTGTCCAGACCCACGTGATCCCCAGGGAGCCCAAGGACCCGCCAGGACCCGTACACACGATTGATGGGTCGCCCCTAAAATCGGGACCCATTACAGTCCACACTGTAAACTTACCATGCTGTATCGGGAAGCACCAGGAAGAACTGGCCTTCGATGTAGTAAGTACACCACTCTTCCAAATTGTCCTAGGCCTTCTGTGGCTCCGCAAACACAACCCCCAGATTTCCTGGAAAAACAATCAAATTCATTGAACTTCTGACATATGTCAGACCATTTGTTGTAAGGAGCTTCCCGTGCCAGCCCCGGTGGGGGCCCTGATCGGCACTGACGAACCTGTTTTAACACAGTTACCGGCAGTGTACCAGGATTACTCCGATGTCTTTAATAAACAGGCCACCACTACACTGCCTCCACGTAGAGCTTATGATTGCCCAATTGATCTCCAACCAGGGGTGGAACCGTCATTTGGACGCATTTATGCTCTCTCGAACCCCGAGTTGGAAACACTAAGGAAGTATATAGATGAGTCCTTACCCCAAGGAACCATTCGACACTCGTCTTCCCCTGCAGGCGCCCCTATTTTCTTTGTCCCTAAGAAGGACAGAGGACTGTGACCCTGCATCGATTATTGAGGCCTCAATGCAGTGACCATCAAAAATCGGTACCCTTTGCCTTTAATTCTGGAACTCTTAAACCGACTTCAGGGGGGTCGCATCTTTACGAAGTTGGACTTGTGGGGCACCTACAATTTGGTAAGAGTCCGGGAGGGGGGTCGAGTGGAAGACCGCCTTTCGAACTCGTTACGGACATTTTGAATATCTAGTCATGCCATTTGGACTTGCAAACGCTCCGGCTACGTTCCAGCACTTCATCAATGATATTTTGCAAGACCTTCTCGATATTTGTGTCATTGCTTACCTCGACGACATCCTCATATTCTCCCCAGACCTACCCCAACACATAGAGCATGTACGTAGCGTACTGCAATGACTCCGCTCTCATCAGCTGTACTGTAAGTTAGAAAATTGCGCCTTTCACTTGACATCAGTTGATTTCCTGGGATTCATCATCACCCCTACGGATATTCGGATGGACCCACGTAAACTTGAAGCTATCCAGCAGTGCCCCCCGCCACCGAAGGCAGTCAAACCCCTGCAACGTTTTCTCAGTAGTACTAACTACTACCGACAATACATACCCAACTATGCAGAAATCACTACCCCCCTCACCCTCCTCCTGATAAAGAATCAGCCCTGTTCCTGGGGGCCACAACAACAGCATAGCTTCACCTTCTTGAAGGCAGCATTTATGCCCGCCCCTTTACTACGACATCCGGACTTTCACCTGCCATTCCAAGTGGAGGCAATAAAGCTATAGGAGCAGTACTGTCCCAAGAAGAACCCCTACACCATCAAATGCTACCCTGTGCATACTATTCACGCCAACTAACAGCAGCTGAACGAAGCTATACTATCTTTGACAGAGAGCTTCTGGCTATCAAGGTAGCCTTCGAAAATTGGAGGCACTACCTCGAAGGGGCATGCCACCCTGTTCTGGTAGTCACCGACCACAAGAATTTAACTTATCTACAAACGGCTAGGGATGGGCGAACGCGGTTCGGATGTTCGGAGTTCAGACCGAACTCGGTCTGTTTGGACGTCCAAACCGAACATCCAAAACGAACTCTCGAATGACCGAACAGTTCGGTTGTGTTCAGATGAGTTCGGGGGCAGGAAAAACGTCTTTTCAGGGCAAAAAAACCAAAACAGTTTCTGTTAAGTTTCAGTTTCGGTTTCGGTTTCGATAGTGCTATTTTTTTACTGTTCAACCAAGTTCGGCCAACCCGAACTCAGCTGAACTGAACCATTGAATCCAAATTCTGGTTTCGAACCGAACGACCGAACATGCAAACATCCGAACCGCATTCTGTTCGCCCATCCCTACAAACGGCGCAGATAGCCAATGCCCGGCACGCAAGATGGACTCTCTTTTTTGCGCGATTTTCCATTATAATCCGGTATCGTCCGGGCAAACTCAGTGTACTAGCAGATGCCCTGTCACGATACCATGAAGGAGTTTATGAAGAACGAAAGCAACAGGGGCCCCTTCTGGACTGCAAGGTTTTTGCAGCTACCTTCCCATCCCACAAACAATTTCTTCAGGCAATGGCAGACAAATTATTGCCTTCTACTAATGCTGCGTATCGGGAAGAAGCAGGCCTCATGAAAAAAGGAGAACTTGTGGTTGTCCCACCGTCCTACTATACCCAAGTGCTCCAGGCATACCATGATGCACCACTGGCTGGACATCCTGGACCAGATCGGACTCGGCAATTAATCCAACGCAAATTTTGGTGGCCAACGCTAGGCCCGGATGTACAACACTATGTAGCCCATTGCACCACTTGTGCACGAACCAAAGTACTACAGCAACCCACGAGAGGGTTCCTGCACCTTGCTGAAATCCCACATGGACCTTGGCAGCAAGTGGGGATAGATTTTATTATTGAACTACCCCCCTCTCGTGGGTATACCACAGTCTGTGTGGTCGTAGACCATTTTACAAAAATGGCCCATTTCATTGCCTGCAAGGGGCTACCAACTGCCTACCGTACGGCTCTTCTGTTTGTCCGGCATGTAGTCAAGTTGCATGGATGGCCCCAGGAAATCATCAGCAACCATGGCTCTCAGTTTGTTTCACGATTCTGGAAGGAATTATTCTCCGCGCTTCATGTGCAGCTCAAACTCACTACCGCATATCACCCCCAGTTAACGGACAAGTGGAGAGGGTTAACCAAGACTTCGAACAATACTTGCATTGTTATATAAACTACTTACAGGACGATTGGTACACATGGCTCCCTCTTGCAGACTTTGCACACAACAACGCCCCACATGCCTCACTTGGCAACTCCCCTTTTTTTGTCACGTATGGGTACCACTCCCGAATGGGGGTTTTAGAGGTACCCGACACCAGTGTTCCCGCTGCAGGCGAGTTAGTACAACCCATACGTCAAGCCCAAGCAGCGGCACAAACCACCCTGACTCAATCCCGACAAAACTACAAACTGCAAGCAGATAAGCAGCAGGGCCCTTCGCTTTCCCTTCAACCAGGAGACTATGTGTGGATATCAAAGTGTCATTACTCGTCCACACGTCCATCTAATAAGCTCGGTGATTGGTTCTTTCGACCCTTCCCTGTCGAAAAACAGATCAATGAGGTTACCTTTAAGGTTACCCTTCCCGCACAGTTCCAAATTCATCCCACCTTTCATGTCTCCCTCCTCAAGAAGGCTGCGCCCCCTGAGATGGCGACCGGGTCCCCTCTCACAACCCATCCTGCTATCACCAAGAAGCCTGAATACGAGGTTAAGGTAATCCTCGACTCCAAACTTCGTTATGGTCACCTGCACTACCTTATTGATAGGCAGGGCTGTGGGCCTGATGAACGATCCTGGGAACCCAGAATGTTTGTCCATGCCCCACGACTGGTGCTTCTTTTTCACCGTCACCATCCCGAAAAACCAGGTCCCCATTGGGGCTCTCGCTGGGGGGCTTACCAGAGGGGAACTGTCACACGGGCAGACCCCTGGCCTGGCCACAACCCGAAAGACAAGGGAGTGCTGCACATCCCAGGACGGGCGGCCCAGACTCCCTCCCCGGCCCCAGCAGCGCTGCAGACAACAGTGGAGCTACTTCAGAAACCAGGGAATTCGTCCCGACACAGCAACACTCATCTGAACCAGGAAGGGCTTCCCCAGCCCCTCACAATGCAGGGGCGGGGCCTATAGCGTTGCGCCGTTCACAGCGCCTCCAAGCACACTATGGGGGTGTGGCAAACAGTACAAATGCCAGCGCTGTGAAGCACACAGCGCCGGTGATCAGAGAGACTGGCCCCCTGGATTGAGCGTTCACGTGAATCTAGTTCCTCCTTGCCTATTTCCTCCTGCTCCGTGTGGGAACCCTCCTGCCTTCATCCCTTGTGACTGACATGTGGAGTGCTGCTGGTCTGCCTGGCGTGGTGAGTTTTTGTTCCTTCCTTCCTTCCCTGTGAGTGTGAAAGAGCGAGAGAGAGTGTTTGCGGGTGTGCAAGCCCATCCCCTCTGGAGGTCGGCCCTTCCCCCCTCCACAGCGTGCGTGACCTCCTTCCCCACCTCGTGCCCTGGTTCCCCTGTTCCCCCCAACCTCACTGTAGATGCTAATCTTCCTTCCCCTTGTGGTGTGACTCGTGTGTCTTGGGTGGTTGAACAGTGGGGCAGGGCATTCCAGTGTATCTGCTCGGCACCCTATGATGATAAGGGCCTAATCCCTTGTGAGATCTGGTGGCCCAACTACTATCCTGATGGACATTCTATTCTCCCTCCGGGGACTTGCCAGCCGCACTGTGAAAAGTCCATGTCCCACGCCACCAATTCCTCGCTTGCTCCCCGTCCCGGAGCTTTCCCTTCCTATCCCCTGAAGGCGGGTATCCCTCCCGCCTGACAGTCTTGTAAGGATTCAATTGCAGATGGCTCAACCTCATCCAAGCCCCTACAGCTGACAAGCACTGGGAAAACAGAGAGACTGCATGACCTGAGTCGATGGAAAAGGAGAGGTAGAGCTGAGTGTCACCAGCATACTGATGACACTGCATGCCCTGAAAGCCTCTCACGATCTCCCCTAATGGCTGCATATAGATGTTAAACAAGAGGGGGGACAGAATGGCACCCTGCGGGACCCGCGTGTGAGGTCCTGGGGGGAAGACGTACACTCCCCCAAGACAACCCGGTGAGCTGTCCTGGCCAGCAATGAACGAAACCAGTCCAAGACCGTTCCGCCAATCCGGGCACGGTCCCGCAGGCGAGTCACCAACACCTCGAGATCGACTGTGTCAAATGCAGCCGAAAGGTCTAGCAGGACTAGTAAGGTCTGATGACCCTGGTCCAATACCAGACGGAGATCGTCAACCATGTATGGAAGCCGCCCCGAGCTGCATGGCAGGAGGGGCGGGGTAGAAATTTACAAAATAAATAAAAATAAATAAACCAACGGCACCAATGCAGTCTCCATACCATACCCAGGCCTAAAACCAGACTGAAAGGGGTCAAGGAAACTGGTGCGGTCCAGATGTTCCTGGAGCTGCCATGCCACAGCCCGTTCAATAACCTTCCCTAAAAAGGGAAGGTTAGAGACCAGCCAGTAACTGGCAGGAGCATCAGTGTCAAGAGATGGTTTCTTGAGCAGGGGCCTAACCACAGCCTCCTTTAGGCAGTCAGGGACCCTACCCTCCTGAAGGGAAGCACTAACCACCCCAGCCAGCAACGGCCGTAACGTCTCCTGGCTGGCTTTCACCAACCATGACGGGCATGGATCTTGTTCGCAAGTGTCCTCTGCAATAACTGTGGTACCAAAATCGTGGTGGATGTGATCAATCTTATCTACAAAGTACTTGATAAACCAGTCACAGCGGTCATTGGATTGCTCTGGAGCAATCCAGGTGGAGGCAGGCAGGACTGACCAAGCATTTCACCACCTGGAAAAGCTCTGCTGGACGTGACTTTGCAGATGCAATGAGGGCAGCAAAGAACTGCTTCTTTGCTGCCTGCACCACCACAGCATAGGCCTTTAAACTGCTCTTATGCGGTGATCGATCATAATCATCGCAAGTCCGGCGCTACCATCGCTCTAACCACCTGCTCTCCCACTTAAAACACCGCAGGCTCTCAGTAAACCAAGGAGACCTGCGGGAGACTCGGGAGGGCAGAGGACACCTGGGAGCCACTCTGTCAATGGTGTCAGCCAACAAGATATTCCAGAAGGCTACAAGATCATCAACAGAGCGGGTGTCAAGGTCCAGGGGAAACTCCCCCAGAGCATTCCGGAACAGATCCGGTTCCATAAATTTCCGGGGGTGAACCAATCTAATAGGTCCTGCTCCCTGTCGGGGGCTAACATGCGCCAGGATGCACACCTTAAGGAGGTAATGGTCAGACCATGACAAAGGCTCTACCCCCTTAACTTCTACTAACTGACCCCCCGCTTCAAGGCCAGTGCAGAAAACCAAATCCAGTGTATGTCCCCCCTCACGTGTGGGGCCACAGATGATTTGGGACAGGCCCATGGTTGTCCAGGAGGCCATGAACTCATGCCTCACTCCTCCAAGATCGTTGTCAGTGTGGATGTTGAAATTCCCCAGGACCACTAATCTAGGGGTCCAGAGGATCACATCTGACACCAGATTAGCAAGAGCATATGGGGATGCTGCCGGGCAATTGGGTGCACGGTACACCAGTAGTACCCCTAGTCTGTCCCCGACCAAATCCAACACAAGATGGAGACACTCACACCTGGTGGAGCCTGCACCGGATATCTCCTAAAAGACAATGGCTACACTGCCCCCCCATCCCTCCAGCCGAGGCTGATGCTGCACAGAGAACCCAGCTGGAACAAGGTCGGCCAGAATAGGGCCCGATTCATTGTCCAACCAGGTCTCTGTAATACACACGAGGTCGGCGTCCCACTCCGGGATTTACTCCCAGATGGTAGATGACTTATTGACAACCAACCTCACATTCAGCAGCACCAGACCAAGGCCTGGGGTTTCCTGGGCCTCGACCCACAACCTAACCGCGTGGGGAGTTGAGAGGGGAACGGGCACAAGGCACCGCTCCCTCCTCATTGCTGGAACACACCTCCTCTTTGGACCATATCTTCCCCCAACCCGTAACAACCCCGATAGCTGCAGAAGCCCTCCCATCCTCAGAGAACCTCGTTAGACACCCACCCTCCATGGGCTGCCCCGGCAGGCCGGCAAGAGGAACCCCACCCCCAAATCCCCCCTGCCCGCCTCTGCCACCAGTGGGCAACCCTACCCCCTGGAGGCTCGCCCCTGCTCACACCAGGGGTTCCCCTCCACACCTCCCCCCACCTCCCTCTCCTGCCACAAGAGGGAGGCCGTTAACTCCCCACCCCCAACCCCCCACCCACTACACAAATATTACTCCTACACACACACAATTCACCACACAAAAAGTATGAGACCCCACCCCTCAGTCAGTATCTTCACCTCCCTGCTCCCACCCAAGCCAGTGGGGGGGGGAGGGAAGCACCGTCCGGGCCACTGTCACTGTGCTGGGGCCACTCTGCAGAGCAACAATAATAACAATGGTGTCTGCCTCCATCCACCAACAGCAGTCCACCCTTCAGCCACCACCCTCAGGGCAGCTCCCCTTTGAATGGATGGTTACCTGGAGGGGGAGAGACAGCAGAGTGGTCACAGGTGGGGGGGGCGGATTCCCAGGGCCTTGACAACAGGGAGCCAACACTCCACCCCTCTTTCCAGCCCTAGCACACCCTCAGGGCAGCTCCCCTTTGTAATGGATGGTTACCTGGAGGGGGAGGGACAGCAGAGTGTTTGGTGTCATACCACTCAGAATTAAAAGAGGAATGTAAATATGAAGCAATATTTTATTTAAACCCTATGGCAGGGATTCTCAACCTGAGGAGCACTACAGTGTTCGGGCAATGCATGAAAGTGCTCCCCAAGCCCATTCATGCAAATTATGCAGTGCTCCCCAAGTAGTTACTTATGTCACCCCAGAAAAAGATTGAGAACCCCTGCCCTGTGGAATGAAAATAAATACATTGTCAGCTATGTAACAAAAATAAATCCAAAATCCAGACTGGGAGCACAGACAACCTGTCTGGGACAGTTGACACAACAATGACAGTGTTAAGAAATGCAAATAAGGGCTACCCAATCTATGTGCAGGGTGAGACTCAAAGGCTCACGGGGGGGCGGGGGGCGGAATCTCAGGCCCTTTTAAAATGGGCCATGGCTGGAGGGGGCAGTCCATGGTTGTGCCGGTGCAGGGGGGTGCACCCAGGTGCACACCCATCCCCCCCCATAGTCCCATGCATGCCCCACATGGAGCAACCTCCGTTTTCACCAGTTGCTCCATGCGGGGGTGATGGGTGGGGGGGGTGTTACGTGGGAGCGTGCACGCGTACCCACCCANGCTCCATGCGGGGGTGATGGGTGGGGGGGGTGTTACGTGGGAGCGTGCACGCGTACCCACCCACCCACCCCCACTGTACAAATGAGACACACCCAGGCATGCTCATGCAGTGGATATACAGAGGCATGCATGGGTGCGACTTGTTTAAAAAGGGCCTCTGGAAAGACTGAGAAAGGTATTTAAGAGTCATCAACAGACAAAGGAGAGAGATTCATCTTGGAACTGACAGGCAACTGCAACAAAAGCAGGTAGCTGCGCCCAGTCAAATTCTATTGAGTCTGAGAGAGAGAAAGACTCTAAGAATGAACCATTGACTGGATAGGATTTAGTTTAGAACTCACAAAGTAAGGTAGAATTGCATTATCTTTATATTTTTATTATATTGCACTCTTCACACAATCTTGCACTGAATTTAATCTTGATTCACAAATTTAAATTCTTTTAACTAAGCCTTAGGTGCTTGTATGGATACCTGACATTGGGGTGACACAGTGAAAGGAAATTCTGAGTTGGAGACTCAGGGCACTTTCCGACGTGATCAAAAGTGTACTTATGGGTTTGGGCGGTGGGACATGCATGCAAATTAGGCACAGCTTTGATTATGTTGGAAAGGAAAGGAAACATGATTGAAGCTTTTTAGAGCACTGACAAATGTGCTTTATCAAGCTGCAAAATCCACCTTGGTAAACTGCATTTGTCAATGCGCCGAAAAGCTTCAATCATGCATAGGGAGCCTTTCTGAAGTAATCAAAGCTGCGCCTAATTTGCATGTGCATCCTGCCACCTGAACTGATAAGTACCCTTTTGATCAAGTCAGAAAGCACCCTCAGATGAATCTTGTAATTCATTTCTGTGCTTTGGGGAGCTCTGAGGTAAGGGTGACAGAGAGGAATAACTCTTTACAGGCTAGAAGAGTTCTGGCGGGAGCTGGTTCAGTGTGTGCTGTAAGTGGGAAAAGGAAACTGAGTCACAGCGAGCCCAGAGTGGGGCAGAGAGGTCCCAAACCCATCAGAGTGGTGAGCCAGAATGGAACCAACCCAAAACTGTGTACCAATATGCAGGGACTTCTGGAGGGAGCTGGTCCAATGGGCACTGTAAGTGGGGAAACTAAGTCATAGCCAGCCTAGAGTGGGGCAGAGAGGTCCCAATCCCATCAACATGAGCCCAGATCTATGATTCTTGCTAAGCCACTGATCTAGCCCATTGCCCTCTGCCCAGTGTCCCTATTCTTTCTCTTTTCTCATTGCCCAGGAAAGCCATGAAAGAACAACAGTCCCTGCTCCACGAATCTGCCTCTGACAGCACATGTGCTCCTCATATAAATGCACCACCACAAAGGAGTGGCTTGTTTCAAGTCCTTCTTGCCTGGGGAGCAAAGGCTTTTTGGAAACTGCTAAAAATCAATGAATACAGTAAATGAAAACAGTTTATGTAACATAAAGTTAACCACGTCTGGCGACATCAAAGCAGAGATCAGATCCCACCATCCAGATTTTTATTTCTCAGCTGCACAGACCGCAGCCATAGCAAATTGAATGTGCTGCAGTGTTGCTCTGAGCTACCACAAGAGGGCGGCTGCTTTGGGACGCATCATCTGGAGAAGGTCGGTGATGCAGCCCCGACTAAGGTTTGCCCAGCTGCTGGGTAGGTGCGTGCACCAAAGAGCTAATCGAGGATGCTTCTCCAGGCCCCCAATCAGCTGTTTGGTGGACCGGATGAGCGCTGCTCCTCTGCCCCCCCCCCCCACATCAGCTGTTTGGCAATGGCTCCTCCCAGGGGCCTTATCCTCCTGGGCAGCAGGGGTCTGGGAGTCCTGTCCCATGTGGACAACTCCTGGGCCGGCCTGTGTTGTGGAGAGACTTGTGACGGCAGCCCCCCTGCTCAGATCCCCCAGGGGGCTGCTCATTTGAATTGCCCTCCCCACCAACCTGAGAAGTGGCTGCAGTGGCCCTCCCTGGGGCAGGCAGGAGATCCAGCTCACCCCCATCTTGTTTATTTTCATCCATTGTTAACTGTCTGCATGCTGGTAGAGAAGAGTGGTGTCCATTCTCCCTTCTGGACAGGTGGGTATGGTAGGCAATACGGTTAGGATGTGAGGACGGGGTGGATACTAGACCCTGCCCCACCAATTCAGATCTACAGAAGTGAGCTGGTGTAGAGCAGGAAGTAACCTGTATAAAACAGGGGCTGCTTCCTCTTCACAGAATAAGGCAGGGGGTCTGGGATCAACTTGTAGCTTTGTGAGATTCCTAGACTGCTCCTGTGCAGCACTACTGCACGCCATGGGCTTGGGGAAATGCCAGGAGTAAGCTAGTAATGAACAATATTTACAGAGTACTAATATGTTTTCATACTAATTAGACAATCACTTTAAGATGCATGGCATTTGGAAAGAGTTAATGAGACAGTGCCAACGGATAAGTTCCATTTTGGTCTGTGTAGAAGGTTTGCTTTCCCCAGGGCAGGGCCCCTGTACTTTCCATCACTCAGTGTTCCCTCTTGCTAAAAGCAAGCACAGGAGACCTATCATGGGTCTAATCTCAGTGGAGGACACCCAGGCTCTCATATGTTCCTGACCACAAAAAATCCCTATTCCCTAGGGACAGTTTATTAGTAAAGCTGGGGTGCATTCAGGGCTAGACGTTCCCTGGTGACCTACCAAAGATGCCTCATCAGTCTCCATCAAGTTTCACTGATTCCCCCTCCCTCTAGCACACACTTCCTTGTGTCCACAATCTCCACTCCTGGCTGTGTTGTTGCTGTTCCTTCCTTAGAGCCTGGGCAGGCCAGCCACTCTAGTGTCCAGGTAGGTAGGTACCATGACAGGTTCGGTTGGATTACTGAAGCTGTGCTACTCTCTCTTGCCAGGGCAGCATTTCCAACCACACTGCCAGTTGCAGAGTTGGTGCCACATCTGTGGTCAGGCTGATGAGTTCATGACCAGGGCTTCATCCCCTATCACTGGATCTGGTTCCAAGGTTACATCCCCTGCCACTACCAGGTTTATGGCTGACACCAGTGCAGATTTTCCCATTAGGCTGCTGAGTTCATGGCCAGGAACGCATCTCCTTCCAAGCCTTGCCCATTAGGGCAAGGGCTTGGGCTCTGTTCTCCACCATTCCCCAACTGCTGGGAGGCTGGTCAGGTTGTTTGTTGCTGTCTGCTTTTGAAAATGACAGGCAGAGAGCAGCAGTTCTACTCCTTTCACTTCCGATTGGTGGTTACCTCTTTCCTTACCTTGTACTTGGTGCAATGTGGCCTTGTTAACACTGCCATTAACCCACAATTATCTATCTAACTACCTGGTTGGTGGCTGCATTAGAAAAACTGGGCCAGAGGAGGAAGTGATCATTTGCAGAGGGCCATAATATAGGGCCTGTGTATTCATTTGAAGAGGGGCGATTTCACCCCCACCTTCCCCGCAGCAACAACAACAACAAAAATAAAAGGGGAAGATCTCACCTTCCTCCTCTTCACTATGCCAGTGAGTCTCATTCTGGTTACAGGCTCTCAGGGCCTGGCTTTAATGTCTCAACAGGTTCAGTGTAAGAACACACCACTAATTCCATACACAGGACTTTATGTATACATATCTGCTGGACTCTGGAAAAAAGTTAAGCCAGGACAGCTGCTCACATCCAGAGATTTGGCCAATGACAAGGTCTCAGTGACATTAGTGCAAATCTAGAGTAACTTGGCTGAAGTCAGAGCAGTTTGGGGTTTAACATGGGTCAAGCAAGGCTGGAATCTGTCCCCATAACTATTCAACCGTGTACTGTATTGTTTGTATGTTGCAAGGTTTAATCAGCCAGTGACTTGCTTACCTGCTCCATACAAGGTATCCGCAGGCTCTGTGGGGGGCAGAGGTATGGTAATGTTTAACTTTATTCTGTTTCTCAGTACTTTACCCAGCAGAACCAATGCAAAGTAGTCAGGTGTTTCAGACAAGCTGTGTTGTGACCTACACATGAGAGGAGGTGGCATAAACTTTACCCCTTTCCGTTGTTATGACTCCCCCAAGCAGTGTGGTTTGCTGACTCTCCTGGCCATTACTGAGGGAAAGTGAAAGGGTGCCAGCAGCAAACATCATGACTCAGAGCCAGAAGCCAAGATACAACAGCTCTTGGGCAAATATTTGGCTTCATGATGGCCCCACCCTGGCTCTGATTTGGCTGCTGGAGAGGATCAAACCATTCTGGGAAAGAAGAGCAGTTTTTAAGAAAGCGTGTTTGAAAAGACAGCATCAGGATTATTGTTGTTTTATCTACCTTGTTTTCAAACACACTTTTACTTTGCTTTTCTCCAGCATCTTTCCTCAGAGGATCCCAAAACACTTTATAGGCAATAACTGAACCTTGCAACCGCTTGATAATTGTATCAGTGCCTCCATTTTACAGGTAGAGAAAGAGAGGCAAGAAGGAGAGAGGCTCAATTTTAAACAGCAGCTCGGTGATGAGCGAGGAACAAGCAAGCACCCGCATGTAAAGGTGATAGGTGTGGTGCACAAACATCACCATGAAACAGGTTTGTCTCACATTCTATTCCATCCCCTTCCCCAATGCCAGTATGAGACTTCCAGCTAGGAGCACCATGATAGAGAAGAAGCTGGAAAAAATACACCTTGCCCTTGTGGAACAAGACTGCCTCTCAAGGGCACTTGATTCTTAGGGCACTTGGAAAACGATAAAACTCTTAATCCACAAGGGTGATGCATGGATACAACACTAAATCTGGAACTTGGCCCTGGCTAACTAAAAATCTCTTTGTTGATGTGATGAGTGGCAGAGTAGATCATAACACTGTGGGAAAGTCAAGTGTTGATTTCCCAGCTCAAGGGCACATTTACACAGCTCTGCCTGAGTGGGGCAAGCTGAGATGGATTGCAGATGGCATGCTGGCATCTTCCATGATGGTGATGGCGATGGTAATGGTAGGGGGGAAGGGACTGTGTGAAAAGGGTTTCCACAGCAACCCAACATGTACTGAATGGAAAAGTCACTTGGCATAGGAACCAGCTGCTTTGTACTTTACTCTGTGGTTACTGGGTTTATAGCAACTTATCAATTTTATAGTTTTACACTGAACAGGTGGGAGTGTAACAAGGTCACATATATGAGTGTACATGGAGCTGATGGGATGTGCATGCAGAATTACTGGTTTCCTTCCTTCTAAATGATAATTTGCAGAGTAGAAAGGAAAGTGGAAATCCGCTGACTTCAAGAAATTCACACCTTCCTTCTAGAAGCATCCGTTCACTGCAGCTGCTATACAATAGAAACATCTCTTTGGCTGTTTTTAAACGAGACGCAACCACCCATGTCCACCCATGAACCACGCATCCAAATTCCCATCTGAAGGTGGTCGGGGATGCACACTCCCATGACCCACGAAACACTCATACATGGCCACTCACAGGGCACTGGAAAAAAAGTCAAAGTACGCCATGCGGGGGAAGCCAAAAGCATGCATGGGGACAGGCGCCCAGGCGCCCCTGGCTCATGTGAACCCATCTAGCAGACAGGTCTGCCAGCACCATGGAGAACCACCACCATGATGGTCAGAGCAGCAGCACAACAGACCAGCTGGTCCGCCCTCATACCACCCAGAGTATGCATGCGCGAAATGAAAAACTACATTGGCTCCAAAACAGTGCACACCTTCTGTCCAGCAATGGAGGAATGAGCCAGCACCATGCAGGTCAGTAGTAAGTGAACGGCAACCCAGGGAAGGATGGGACGGGACAGCTAGAGAGGGCGAGCAAGATGACAGCTGACCGTTATGTTATTCCTTGATAGGCAAGTACTAGCAAACAGCCATCTGGAGAGTGGCGGAACGGGACAGCTGCAGAGGAAGAGCAAGATGACAGCTGACCATTATGTTGCTGGGATTCAAGCACAGTAAGGGTTAACAAGTTTAATAAATTTTAAAGTAAGGTTAAAGTTCTCACCCAGAGTTAAGCAGCTTGCAACTAGACAGGGAAATGCCTTGAGCAGAAGAAATTGGAATGTAGAAGAAGAAGCAAAATGTTTCAGAATATCAGGCCTTGGCTATCCTGTAAGCAAGAACTTTGTAAAAACACCCTTAAAAAGTTCTGCAGGTCACCATAAACTGTGAACATGATCCAAGCCAAAATAAAGCAGAGGTGATGGCGTGACCAAGTGGAAAAGTTTGAAGTGGAAAAGTTTGAACAAATGGAAAAATTAGAAGGAGGAGGCCCTAACTGCACAAAATCCTGATAAAAGAGAGCAACACCGAAACAGGAGTGGAAGAGCAGCCCCCTGACCGGATAGGAGAAAGAAAGGAAGAAAACCTGCATACCGACAGCAGCTTGTCTGGCCAGCAGCTGTCTGCGGATGCAAGAATGAAACTCTGGGTTAGAAATAATTTTACTTATATAGGATAGGAAACTATTGCTGACTAATCAGTTTGATAACAATAAAATCTTGTATTGAGACTAAATTCTTGACTTTATCTGTGTGGTACATCCAAGGGTGACCAAGGGGATGAGATTGGGGTACTCCAGGGGAGTTTGGGGAACGTATGGTCTAGCAATGTTATCCCTTGACAGGCAAGTAGCAGCACAGCGGCCACTGCAAGCACATGCTCATGAGCTCCAGCTGCTCAAGCTGCACCCCCATATCCCCTGCATCCACGGGCATGCCTTCATCAGCCTGTGGGGAGAGGACACAGTGCAGCAGAAGCTTGTGAGATGCTACCGAAAGAAATTTATGTACCAAATCATCTCAGAGGCAATGGCACGACTAGGGTACAATGGGGACATATCCCAGTGCTGGCAGCAAGCAAAGGACTTGAAGAGTGGCTATAAGTTGGTCCACAATAACAACCTCAAGTCCGGCTGCACCAGGTGGTCAATGGCATTCTACGAGGAACTCAACAAGTTCCTCTGTGCAGATAGGGAGATAGTGGCCTCCCACACCTGGGGCAGTGCCTTCGCCAGGGGGGAGGAAACAAGTGGTGACCACACACCCCTCTCCCCAACCCCATCCCAGCAGTCCTGTCACCATCCAACACCCCCACCCCCCGAAGGCACGCCAGGTGTGAAGAGCCATATCTCGCCCATCCCGGAGCTGGAGCTGGCGTTCATGAACCCAGTGAATAACACCATCACCCTTCACCTGTGTCCCGTCAGACTGGATAACCAGTTCATGGTGCCAAAAGGGCTTCAGGAGAAGCAGGAAGAGGACATGAATGCCACCCAAGTAGAGGGGCCTGTCGATACCAGTATATCACTGCACTGTGGTGTGGGGGAAGGGGAGCCAAGGTGAGGAAGGTAGCCGAGAGCAGCGGCCAAAGAGCGCAAAAGGAGGGCCCTAACATCGTCCAATACCGTGTTCACAGGTGGGCAGCAGGAGGACAGTGAGGGCAAGGAGCAGCCCCAGGAGCCAGCAGTCCCGGTGAGGTCATCAAGTTCGGACAACCCACTCTGCCAGGGACAAGGTCTCAGCTGACATAATCAATAGACTGAACATAAGTAGCAGGGTTACAGCAGCACATGTACCCTGGCTTGACATGCCATGGAGAGATGCATCTGCAAATGGACAGTAGGACAAAGCCCAGCCATGAAAACAAATCAGTGAGAATAGGTCATGGATTCCTGGTGCATACCTCGGCTGTCCTCATAAGCTGAACACACCCATGGCCCTGAGGCCATAAAGACCAGGCACCATCACAGTGGTTCCCGCACAAGACATGGCATGCAGACCCCCATGTCAGGTGGCAGATACAGGTCAGTTAGGTGTCTCTCTGCCCCTACAGCTATTCCCACCACACAAGGCATGCATTCTGATTTTGTGAGTTACATGTCACCTAACACTTCTTTCCATTGCTGTGCTATTGGTGTGCAACCTCCACAGCCAGACACTCTGCCCACTGCAAGTGCCTGGGGAACCAGGGGCTGAGGGCAAGGAATCAACATTGGAGGGAGGATGTGGGAAGGGAACTGTTGGTGGAAACCGCATGGCAGGAAGCCAAGATTTGGGATGCCATCTTGGGGGTTGGGCAGCACATGGGCAGGGCCCAGGAGCAAAATGAGGCCCAGTTCAGGGCTCTTGCTACACAGTCCTGCCAAGAGCACCGGTGGGAGCAGAGGGACTCGGTTTGCCACCTGCAGGAGCAGCAATGCTCCCGTATGTGATGGAGAGGCTGAGCGAGCAAATGATTCAATTCATGGATGAATCCCTTGAGATCCAGCACTCCCTTCTCCATCACGATGCAACAGCAAGCACTTCAGTGGTGGCTCAGGGCTGAGTGCAATATGCAGCCCTCCTCACAAAGGTGTCTGTGCCCCCCCAATCTTGGCCACCAACCATGACTTCCACAGCAGCCACTCCTTCCTTCCCATGACCACCTGGGTCACCTCCCCACTGTGCCCCACAACCAGATGGCTGGAGAGCATCTCCTCATCAGGGCTGTAGGACATGCACACCACATCTAGATGCCAGCCCAGCCTCCACTACAGGCCCAGCCCCAGCTTCTATCACAGCCACCGCAGGCCCAACCTCAGCCTCCACTGCAGACCAAGCAGCCACCGCAGGCACAGGAAAATGAGTCAGTTGAGGAGAACGGATCTCTGCCCAAAAGGACAAAACCGGCCACCAGTGGCCATGGCTGTGGCTGTCTCCATGGCGGTGGCCAAGGAAGGGGCCACACAACATGACCATGACACTTCAGTCATTTATGGAAATAAATATGTGATTTGGACCACACCATTCCTGTCTCCATGTGTACCTTGGGCCAGTTGGGAAGTGCAAGTATGTCAATACAGCAGACTGCTTGGGGGCATGTGGATGGTATGGAAGTACAATGGGTTGCAAGTTGCCCCTGCACCCACAGACAGAGGCAATGCCATCCCATTGGTGTTCTTTCAGGGTGTCACTACATTTTGCCAGTGATGAGCACTACAGTGGTATATGTGTGCACAAAGGCATGGCATGTAAATGGGTAGAATGCCGACATTGGGTTCCAGATGGCAGGGCACATCAACGTCCATAGAGGTTCTGAAACAATGCCCCAGCCAAAGATGACTCTGAATACTGTAAGGTCCAATCACTCATGTCACACAACAGCTGCACCTGACAGGCGGTCCACCAGTGCTGGTACAAGACACAGTCCTGCTCTGGAGGAGGGCTTTGGAGAGCAGCCTGAGCAGCTGGACTTTTGCCGATGCTGCTGCCGGAGGAAAAGCCCCCCTGGTTCCTGTTTATTTGCCCGTTGACTGGAGGTATTGCCCCCGCCCCCTGGGACTTGGACTGCTGTGCAGGGGAGCTTGTGGGTGATCTTTTTGCTCTCTGCGACCAGTGGATGACGTCACCCCACTTCCGGTGCCAGCCCCTTTAGAGTGTGGGTGCTGCCTGTGGCGGCGTCATAGGCGCATGCTGTAATGCAGTGTGCTTGTGCACGCGGTCGTAGGAGCCAGCTGGGCAATGGCCCCAAGATCCTTTCCACCCCAAGGATTTGCTGGTTAGATGGGGTATTTTCAGACGTGACGGGCGGCCGGTTCACCACAGCGAACCACCAGGGGGGGCGAACAGCGCAACCACGCCTGGGGGTGGGAAAACGACCCAAACAGACGTGCCGGGAACGGGACCACGGGCCGGAACCGGGCCGCACCATCGCGGGCCGCGGCAGCACAACAGACGTGCAGCCGAACCCCCGCCGGGCGCTAAACCCCCACAAGGCACCGGGCAGGGGCGAGACACAGACATGGCCGCCTGAGGGCAAACGAAGCCACAAGGCACACAAGGGAACGCCCACACAAGGGAAACGGGAAGGGAGGGGGGAAGAGCGAGAACAGGCTGACAGCCGGCTCACACAGCGGTCCCGCAGCGGGGCACAATGCACGGCCACACGCCCGGGCACACACACACACACACACACACACACACACACACCAGGGAAAGGCCGGGAAGGGGGGAAGGGGCGCCCGGAACACCCCACCCGGAACACCGGCAGGGAGGGGGGGGCACCACCACGGGGCAAGGCACAGACAGCAGCAACCCCCACCCCCACACCACCCCAGTCCAGTCCAGTCCAAGGAGGTGCCCCCACAGGAACAGAGGCAGTCTCGGGGGGGGGGGGCGGACCCCCGGAGCAAGGCACGTTGGGGGCCCCCAAAGCACAGCGAGGCCGGCGGAGGGGCGCCAGGAGGAGGAGGAAGGGGGCCCCACAGTCAAAGGCTGGCACAGGCAGGGCAGCCGGGTCCAGCGGTGCTCCTCCGCAGCACCAGCGACGCTCAGGCAGCACCCACGGAGTCACGGGGATGGAGGGGGCCCAGGACCACGGCCAGGGGCAGCAGCAAGCAGCGAGGCGGGCGGGAGCTCACCGAGGTGGGGTCCGCAGGTCGGGAGCGGCCAGCGGGGACCAGGCCCCCCCCCGGGCCGGGGCGGGAGCCCACACGGGGGCACCACGCGGGGGGGGGCAGGCCAGCGACGCGGGGCTCACGGGCCGCTGCCGGGGGCCCCGCTGGCCCCAGGGCCCGGGTGGCCCGCCCGGTGGACCAGGTGGGGCCAGTGCAGCATGCCCCGGCGGTACCCCTGCAAGGACATGTAGTGGGCGATCAGGTAGTAGGCCTCGAAGGGATCGGGCATGGTGAGGGCCAGCTGCACATCCACACGCGCCCACACCGCCAACAGGGATGACATCTCCACCGCGGAGGGCTCCGGCACACAGCAGGCAGCAGAAGGGGGCCACGGAAGATGCCCCAGCTCCAGAAGCCGCTGGAACGCCGCCCCACGGGTGCGCTGGTACCCACGGGCCCCGTGAACACAGGAGAAGTAGCTCACGGCCAAGGCAGGGCCACCCTCGGCCAGGCACTCCGAGTAGGCGCCCAGACCACACACCACCAGCGCTGACACGGTCTCCGAGGCGCTCCAGGGCACATGGGCGCACAGCACCTCCGGGATGCGCCCCTCGGGGAAACGAGCCAGCCCCAGGGCCTCCGCATGCAGCCGGCAATCACGGGCGCTCACCACATGGCCAAAGTAACGGAGCCCGGAGCTCAGGCTCTCGTAGGCACCTGCACGGCTCCCCGGCCCGGCCAGGAGCAGCTGCACGGCAGGGGTGTGCCACAGGTCGCACAGAGACATGGTCTCGCGGAAGGCCCAGATATGGGGGGCCCCTTGGGGGCCGGACAGCGGGAGCCCCATGGATGGGCAGCCAGCCATGGTCCAGCACAACAGGGAATGGGACACGGAGCCCGGAGGGCACACAGACTGCCCAGGGCCGGGAGAGGCTCGGCCCGGCCCCCGGGACAGGGAACACGGGCCCGCACCGCAACATTGTAGCACAACAGAGCGAGGCGTGGGGTGCGGGCCCGGCACAGCTGCAGAGAACAACAGCGAGCTCTCTGTCTGCCTAATCGCACCTTCAAGGCCATCCCGCTACAAACAGCGAGGGGAGGGGGCCCGGGGTGCTGGGGGCGGGAGCAGCCGGAACGCACCGGCACAGGGCGCGCGCAGGCCCGCGAGGCCGACCCCCGGGCGGAGCCACCAGCACCGGGCCGCCATAAGCGCTCCCAGCCCCCACCGGGGCCCCAGCACCATGGAGCGCGATAGGGCAGGTGGGAACTGGATGTTCCTCGCGCTCGCGGCTGAGTGGCACCGTGACCACACTGAGCAGCTGTGCCTCCTGACCGAGAGGGTGCACCTGGCCGTCCGCCTGCGCTATGTCCTGGCCCTGCGGGCTGGCGTGCGCCTCCGGGGCCAGCAGGCCCGCAGGAGAGTCCGTGCCCGGCTCAGGGCTCGGCGCCGGGCCTGGGGGGCGTGGCTGGCCGCCTGCCGGAGCCTCACCCGGCCCGCTGCGCTCCGAGGGGCCGCGAGGCGGTTCCGCTGGGCAACGCAGACCCTCCGCCGGGCAGCGCTGCTGGCTATGCCCATAGCGCGGAGCCTATGGGTCACGGAGCGGCCCCAGGCCTGGTGGGAGCGGGCCCAGGCCCACTGGGGGGAGGCCGAGTGGGGGTCCCACTTCCGGATGGGCAAGGCCACCCTGCTGCGCCTAGCGGAGCTCCTCACGCCCTGGCTGGAGCGGCAGCACACCTCCATGCGGGAGCCCATCCCCATGGTCCAGCGGGTGGCCATAGGGGTCTGGGCCCTCGCAACGCCCGACTCCTGCCGCTCCGTGTCCCAGCACTTCGGGGTGGGGCTCAGCACGGTCGCCTGCATCGTGCGGGATGTGTGCGAGGCTGTGGAGGGCGTGCTCCTCGACAGGACCATCCAGCTCCTGGACCAGGGCGCTGTGATGGCTGGCTTCGCGGCCGGGGGCTTCCCGAACTGCATCGGAGCCGTGGACGGCACACACATCGAGATCCTGCGCCCGGCCGCGGGGGAGGCCCTGGAGTATGTGAACCGGCACGGATACTACTCCCTGCACCTGCAGGGGGTGGTGGACCACCGGGCCCGCTTCATAGACATCTACACGGGCAACTCCGGCCGGAGTCACGACGCCAGGATCATGACCATCTCCCCCTTCTATGCCCGCATGTACCGGGGGGACTTCGCGGACATGGGCATGAGGTGGATCGAGGGTGTTCCCATGCCCCCCTGCATCCTGGGGGACCCCGCCTACCCCCTGACCCGCTGGCTGATGAAGGTCTACCCTGTCCCGAGCACCCCTGCGGAGCAGGTATACAATACCCGCCTGTGTGCGAGCCGGACCGTGGTGGAGCGTGCCTTCGGGGCCCTGAAGCAGCGCTGGAGGAGTATAGCTGGCCGCCTGGACTTCACCGTCCCCACCTCCGCCCTGGTGATCGGTGCCTGCTGCGTTCTGCACAATGTGTGCGAGACCGAGGGGGCGGCCCTGGAGTACCCCGAGCCCCACCGGCCCCCCGGTCCTGTTCCCCTGTACGTGAACGCAGGGAACCCCCGGGAGTACCGGTATGCCAAAAGGATCCGGAACGCCCTTGCAACCCACATCGCCCGGGGGGGCCCGCTGTGAGGGCCTTCCCGCCCCTGGGGGCCCCACCCCCCGTTCCGTGCCCATGCCCCTGTACACGCGGTCCCACAGCCCTGTCCCCCCCACAAACGGGCCGGGGACAACTGTCTCTTTACAACACTTTATTGCCCACACAGTTCACACAATCACCCTGTGCCCCCTCCCCACCCCCGTGCCCGTGACCCCGTCCACCACCCGCCCTCATGTGGCCCTCCCCCTCCCCCCCCTTCCCACCATCCCCCCGCGTTTCCTGGGCCGACCCCTCGTGCGGCCGCTTGGGCCCACCGAGCTCTGGGAGCTCCCCTCCCCCCCACTGTCCGTGTCCCCTGCCGTGTCCTGGGCCGGTCCCGGCCCCGGCAGGGGGCCGGGCGGCGGATGGGCAGCTGTGCCCGGTGCCCCGGTCGCGCCCCGGGGGGGCTGGACCCTCCGGAGGCCCGGGGGCACTGGGAGGCGCATGCGAGGGCCCTGGGGCCGGGGGGGCGCCAGGGGCGGCAGGGCTGGGCCCGGGGGCGCCGAGGGGCCCGGCATGGGGACCTGGGCGGGCAGGGCGCCCGGAGGTGCGCCGGCCATCACGTAGGCACACATGGTGCCCGCATGCAGGAGCAGGGAGGTCCCAATGTCGTGGGACCTGTCCATCTTTGCACTGTGCTCCCGCACCATGCCCTGTATGTCCTGCCGGAGGCCCCTGAGCAGCCCCTGCTGCCGCTGGTGCTCCCGGCGCTCCCGCCTCCGCTCCAGGCGCACCTCCGCCTCCAGCCGGCGGTCTGTCTCCAGGGCCTTCTCCATGGACCGCTCTATGGCCGCCTCCATGCGGTCCACGGAGGCGATCATGCGCTCCCCCTGTTCCTCCGCCCTGCGGACGATGTCCTCCGCTTGCTCCTCCCTGCGCCTGCGGACCCGCGCCCGGTACTCCCGCATCCGCTGGGCTGGGGCTGCGGCCGGCGGAGGCGCCGCGCGCGGGGGCTGCCCTGTGGAAATGGGCGGGTGGGTCAGTGCAGGGCCCTGTCCCCTAGCGGGGTCGGGTCCCGGGGCCCCCTGCCCCCCCTCCCCCACTGAGGCCGGAGGCCCCCCTGGGCTGGCGCCCGGGGGGCCCTCCCGCCATCCCAGCCCTCCCGCCTTACCTGGGTCCGGCACCTGCTCTCCTGTGCCCTCCGCGGGGGCCTGCACCGTCTCGCTGGCCCGGTCCTGGGGCTCCCCATGTCCTGCGGGCGGGAGAGGGGGGAGCGGGTGAAGGGGGCTGGTTGTGGCCCCTGCAGCAGGGCCCCCACCCCCGCCCCTGCCACCGGCCCCCTGGTCGTGCCCCCCCCTGCCCTGGGGGCCCGCTTACCCTCTATGTCCGTCTCCGAGCCTTCGGAGCCCGGCGCCTCACCCTGGGAGTGCTCCCCCTGGGACCACTGGCTGAGGGTGGTGAAGGTGCCGACCTCCGACTCCGCCTGGCCGGCCCGGCGTTGGGATGTCTCCGGGCTGCTGCTGGGGGGGGGCCTTGGGGCTTCTGCGGGTCCCGGGTGGTCCTCCTGGGGGTGGGGGTCCCCGGAGCTCGTGTCTACCGGGCGGGCGGCGAGGGGAGGGGGTACCTCGGCCCGCTCCCTGCCCTGGACCACAGCGCTGCCCACGAGGCGTGGGGCAACAATGGAGCCCTTCATGTGAAGGATGCGGTCCAGGGCATCGTAGTAGGGGGCGGTGCGGGCCCCGTGCCCGGAGCGGCTGTTGTTGTCCTTGATGGCCTTGTACCCCCTCTTGAGTTCCTTGGCCTTGGAGCGACACTGGTTGACTGTGCGCTCGTGCCCCGCCGCCTCCATGTCGCGCACGATGTCCCGGTAGACGTGCTCGTTCCTCTGGTTGATTGCGAGCTCCAGCTGGTACTCGAGGGTCCCCCATATCCGGATGAAGTCCCGGGTCTCCTGTAGGCCCCACTGGCCCCCTCTGTGGTAGGCCTTCTTCCGGCTCGGCCCCTGCTGTTCCTCCTCCTGGTCCAGCTCCAGCTCCACCTGCACCTGCTCCTCCTCCACCTCATCCTGGGGGTGCGCCTCCGGGCGCGCGGGGCCAGGCTCGTCCTGGAGCTCGTCCGCCCGGGCCGTGTTTCGTGTCGGGGGGGGGGAGGGGGTGAGTGGTTGCTGGGTGCGGGTGTGGCCCCTCTCGGGGGCCCCCTGCCCCCCTGCCTTCCGCCCGGGGTCCCCCCGGCCCCCCCATGGGGGGTTCACCCGTGCCCCCTGTTCCCCTCCCGTTGGGTGCCCTTACCCTTTTCCTGGGTGCCTCCTGTGGGCCCGTTCCGGCCGCTGTCCCCGGGGCGGCGCGACCCGGCTGCAGCTGTGGGTGGTGTTCCCGGGCCGCCTCCCTGGTCGGGTGCTCCCGTGTGCCCCCTTCCTGCGCCTGTGCCCCCTCCGCCTGCATCGCTGGGCCTGCCTGCACCTCCTCCGCCTCCTGTCCCGCCGCTGTCGCTGTCTCTGCCTCCGCTCTCTTCCGCTTCCCTCCTCGCTCCATCCCGCCACGCTTGCTTGCTGCTGCTCTCGCTTTAAATCTCCCTCCGGTGGTTGTGTTGATGCTGGTTGCCTGGCAGCGACGCTGCGTGCCTTGTCCCCGGCTGGGGCTCGTTTGGTTTGGTTCCGCTCGGGGATTGGCGTCCAGACGTTACTTTTCCTTGGTTCCCTGTGGGGGTTCGTTTGACCACGCTTCCCGGGACCTTCCCCCGGCTAGCCCGGGAAGCGTGGTTGAAACTGACCCCATGTGGGTATTGAGCGTGATGAACATCTGGCGCGCGCCGTTCAGACGTTCAGGGCCCTTTGGCCCCACGGGGGGGTTGAGCGTGGTTCAGTGTGGTTGAGCGTGATCTCGTAACGTCTGAAATCACCCATGGATTCTATACTACTGTTTGACTGAAGTCAAGTTTGGCCACAAGGAAGCTCAGTGATGAGTCAGGCTCTGTTGCTCCTCTTCTAGGGGTCAGGTTCTGTCACAAGCAGGCACCAAGAAGAGCTAGGCACTGTTGTTCTCTATTTCCAGGGGCCAAGCTTTGTCATAAGCAAGCTCCGTGAAGAGCTAGGCACCATTGCTGTTTAACTCCAGGGGCCAAGCTCTGTCACTGGCAAGTTCCGTAAAGAGTTAGGCACTGTTCTTGTTTTTATTTCCAGGGACCAAGCTCTGCTGCAAGCAAGCTCTGTGAAGACCCAGGCACTGTTGTTGCTTTATTCAGTCAAGCTCTTTCATGAGCAAGCTCTGTGTAGAGCTAGGCATTGTTGCTTTCTTATTTCCAGGGGCCAAGCTCTCCTGCAAGCAAGTCCCAGGAAGGGTTAGGTATTGTTACTGTCCTAGGAGGGTTTATTGTTATTTTTTTGTATTGATCATTTTGGACATTTGTGTGTATTAATATGCCTTCTAAAACTAAAAGGTAATGTACTGTGGGTGGTCAGGTTTCCCCTTCCCTGAAACAATGGAAATTAGATAGCTATTTCCTTAACTCTTTGGGGTCTCAAACGTTTAGTGAGGATGTGCTGGGCTCTCCGATTCCTCTTACAAACTCATTTGCAGCTCTGAATCCTGAGGTAGAGGGGATACCGGACTCCCTTTTGGTAAACAATGAGTGTCATGATTCCCCTCAGTCTTCACTTAGGGAACCAATTCGAGTTCCAGGGAAACATTTGGGAAATTATATAAACAGTAAAGACCCAGAACCTGGGCGACAATGAGCCCACACAGGTTTCTAATCACACAGTAAGGGCAGAACAGAAGCTGACTGAGTTGCAGTCCAGTAAATTCAGTAATTTTCCTACTGAATTTATGGTTGACCACATTTTACTGGTTAACAGAACTTTACAACATATTTTTTCCCAGCTAAAGAAATGGTTGGAGTTGGTCACGCATTAGATCCCGCAGGGTAGCCATGCGACAGCGGTTTTATTGCAAATTAATAATGTGAATCAAAAGGCTGATAATTTGGGTTTACAGGACTCTTCACTTTCAGACAATGGTCAGAAACTGCCCCCACTGTTTCGCAGGTCAGAGGTAGAGACAAGATTGGCCCCTAGTAGCAATATTATAGTTTTTACCGTTTTCCCTTTGTCTAATGGCTGTATTCCATCTTGGGATAGTCCATTTATGGTGGCCAAACATATTAGATGCTTGATGCACACTAACTTCATCTTTGACACGCACCTCTCCTTTAAACCTTACATTGACTCTGTGGCCAAATCCTGCCGATTTGCCCTCCTCAACATTGCCCGCATCCGCCCCTTTCTATCTATCTCCTCGGCCAAAATCCTTGTTCATGCCATGGTTATCTCTCGCCTCGACTACTGTAACCTCCTCCTTGCTGGTCTCCCTCGCTCTCACCTATCCCCCCTTATCGCAATCCAAAACTCTGCTGCCAAGGTCATTCACTCTGCCCATCGCTTCGACCATGTGCAGCCTCTCCTCCTCTCCCTTCACTGGCTCCCCCTTCCTGAACGTATCCTGTTCAAGCTCCTGGTTTTCACATTCAAATCGCTCCACGACCAAGCTCCCCCTTATCTCTCGGACCTAATCTCCCTACGCACTCCTGCACGCGCTCTCCGCTCTTCCGTTGTACCCACCCTTACTCTCCCTCGTTTCTCCTGCTCGCCCAACCGCCTCCGTCCCTTCTCCCTCGCTGCCCCACATGCCTGGAACTCCCTCCCTGCCCACATCCGCCTTGCCTCCTCCCTCCGCTCCTTCAAATCCATCCTCAAGACCCACCTTTTCCATGCTGCCTTTCCCAATGCCCGCTAGCCTTTCCCCTTACTCTTACTGTCAGCCCTCCTCTGCTGACTGCTGCTACCAACTTCATTGTAACCAAGCCAAGCACACGCACCTGAGACTTCGCATCCGCCTGAATGTTTCTTTGTCTTCTCCCCTGTCTCTCCCACTGTCCCCTCCCCCTGTCTCCCCCCCTTTGTTTTTGTCTCTTAGATTGTAAGCCACAGGCAGGGACCACGTCTAATTCTATGTTCTGTACAGCACCAGGTCATGCGACTGGCGCTTTATAAATGTCTAATAATAATAATAACTGTAACCCTAGGGATATTAAGTCTATAAGACTCATCTGGAGTGATGGGGCTAAGATAAAATATATTATTCTTTTTTCAAGGCCATTTTTGGTTAATCAGATTTTGCAGTGTCGGAGGGATTTTACCAATTCGGGGGTATTCCCCTCAAAGATTTCTGTTAATCCCACTTGCTTTCCCTCATGTAATTTAGAACCAGAGATGTCAGGTGGTGTTTATAATACTTATAGGTCATTTGCTCCTGTGTTAGCTGGTTGTAATTTAGGGGCTGAGGGCTTTTCTCCTCAGAGGAATAATGCTGAGGTAGATATTTGGGGCAAGATTAGGCCCAGTGGGCATAGTGGTAAGGACTTTGCTCAGTCAGTCAGTCTCTGTAGAAAGACTGAATCTAGGTAGTGGTTTATGGGGAAGGGATGGAGAGGAGCAGATAGATGTGAGGGATATAGATTCCGGCTCCTGTACATCAATGGAGCAGAAACAGGATAGTACCCTACCTGCTGGTAAGGGTGGGGGGGAGTATTTATGAGGGCCTTATTGGAAATGGTTTAAAGGAATCTGAGCTATCTAGACCCTTAACCCCAGATAAAAAGTGAGTGGCAAGGGAACCAACAGCAATGGGCAGCCCTTTGAGTTGTAAAAGAAAAGATAAAGGAGTGACTCTGACTGTTGGAGATAAGGAGGATAATATCAAAGTTCTGTCTTAAATGGGCTCTCAGGGGGATTTTTTGTGGAGGGGAAGTCCAGATCCATCTTGGCCCCCATGGAAAGCACCTGTTGACTTTCTATCATGCTATGCTTTAGAAGAACAAGAACATACACCAAAACGTTTGGAATTTTTATTTTTTTAATTTTATTTTACAGGATTTATATCCCACTCTCCCCTGCCACAGGCGGCCCAGAGTGGCTAGCAACAATACATATAAATATAATAAAACAATTCAACTATAAAATCAATCAATCAAACAACCCCCCACCCTTTTCCCTCGCCAAATGCCTGACGGAACAGCCAGGATTTGCAGTTCCTAAGGAAGGCCGGGAGGTCTGGGGCCAACCGTCCCCCCACCGGGAGGGAATTCCAGAGGCATGGCACGGCCACCGAGAACGCCCTATCCTGCGTGGCCCCCCAGAGAACCCGAGGGACCTCCAACAAAGCGCCCCCGGATGACCACAGGGGCCGATCTAGAACCCGGGGGGTGAGGCGGTCTCGCAAATAAGCAGGGCCCAGACCGTGTAAGACTTTATAGGTTAAAACCAACACTTTGAATCGGGCCCAGAACCATCCAGTGCAGAGATCAGAACATTGGTGTAATGTGCTCCCGGAGGCCCAACCGCACCAGGAGCCGGGCCACCGCATTCTGCACCAGCTGCAGCTTCCTAGCCGTCACCATAGGTAGCCCCAATAAAGCATGTTGTAGTAGTCTAACCTAGAGGTAATAAAAGCATGGATGATCGTGGCCAGGTCTGAAACCAAAACCAGCGGCTGAAGCCGCCGCACCAGATGTAACTGGCGGAAAGCACTCCTCACCACAGCCTCCACCTGGAGATCTAGGCGGAGCTGTGCATCGAGGAGCACCCCCAGTTTCCACACCTGGGACGTCAGCGGAGGGCAGACTCCATCAATCAATGGAGCCGTCACCTCCGCCGACCTACCCACTAGCATCACCTCCATCTTGTCAGGATTCAGTCACAGTCAATTAGCCCTCATCCAATCCCCCACAGCTGCCAAACACCGGGTAAGCACCGAAACAGCTGGGTCTGGGTTGGTTGAAAATGAGAAGTACAGTTGGGTGTCATCAGCATATTGATGACACCTCACCCCGAACTCTCTGATCACCTCGTCGAGCGGCTGCATATACACATTGAACAGGAGAGGGGACAAAACCGAACCCTGCGGAACCCCACACAGGAGGTCTCGGTAAGATGAAAAATAATCACCGAGTACCACCCACTGAGTTCTTCCGGTCAGGAATGAGCGGAACCATTCAAGAACGATCCCACCCACCCCCGCACTGTCCCGCAGGCACGTCACCAACATCTCGTGGTCAACGGTATCAAATGCTGCCGATAGATCTAATAGAACTAATAGGGTTGATCGACCTTTGTCCTTTTCTCGGTGAAGGTCATCCACCAGGGCCACAAGTGCTGTCTCAGTGCCATGACCTGGATGAAAGCCAGACAGCGAAGGATCAAGATAACCGATGCAGTCAAGATGCCCCTGGAGCTGCTGAGCCACTACCTGTTCAGTAACCTTCCCTAAAAAGGGAAGGTTAGAGACAGGCCAATAGCTCTAAATTAAAACCTGTGGTTAAATTTAAACCAATTGAAGCTGAAGTTCAGTGTGTGTGCACGCAAGGTTAGAGAATGTAGGGAATTTTGTATTGGTTGATGGGAGTAAGGACCCAAGGAAGGTGTTTATTGATAACCCTGGAGTCAGTGACGCAGTTCTGACTTCTGAGAACTGGCAGCAGAATAGAGTGTTGGGAAATTATGAATTAGGTTCACAGGATGCTAATGATTCCCCAAGTAATAGAAATGCTCTCCCGTTACTCACCTTACAGGGGCAAGAAAGGTAAATGGTTGTTTAATTGATGCTATTACTATAGCGAAAGATGTTCAGTCACCCAATTCTGAGATTATTAATTTTGAAGGGTTCCAATCTCAAGGGGATAAGGTTTTACTAGTAGGACAGGCAAAGGAAGTTGTGCCATCGGATATTCAGCATAAAGCTACTTTTCCAGGTGATTTGGCTCTAAGGAAGGGATCACTTGTAGAGCTGGGTAATATTGCTCTGACCCTTCTGGATTATGTCCAGTGATATCAATTGGGTTTTGCGATTTCAGATGATGCGAATGCGGAGGAATGATGGCCAGGCCTCCTAAGGAAGTCTCTCATCTCTATAGTTTCCTGGAACATCTTGAGTTGGAAAGCCAAACTCATGGATAATAAGTTTGGCTGCTTCATTAGGTCTTTTGATATTATCTTGCTCCAAGAAACGTGGGTACATGGGCCATCTGGAATTAGACGGGTCTGTGTCTTTTGTTGTAGATGCTTCTCTGCCTGAAGTGAAGGGCAGGCCTAGTGGGGGGCCTAAACTGTTTAATATCATCAGCACTTAAAGATGACCTTACATTGGTCCCTGATAGTCCACCCTTTGTATGTGCCCTGAAGATAGATTTTAAAGGCTTTAGTTGCCTGATGATTAATCTATATATCCTTCCCTGCACTTCTAAGTCCTTTATAGAATCTTAATGGAGTGATTTGCTAAGTTTCTTGGTTGCTCTTACTGTATCTTACCCAGACATTCCTATACTATTGGTAGGCGACTTCAATGCCCATATGGGCAGTAAAGCTGAGGACTTGTTGGGGGCTTTTGCTTTGAGGATGAATTTTCTCCCCTTCCTGATAGGAAATAGAAGGATAAGGAGCTCAATAAGGCTGGTTTATCTTTTGCTAAATTTTTATTTGCAGCTGATATGTATTCCCTAAATGGGAGATTACCTGGGAACCGCAAAGGAGAACTAACGTTCCTGTCCCGTAATGGTGGTAGTGTCATATGGCGGTCTCCCCTGGTTTTTTGCCATATATCAGTAATTTTCAGCTTTGCTATCAACTGACAGTGATCATTAGCCCTTACAGTTGGAGTTGCTCCTATCTACTGAGGGAGATTTAAAACTATCTGAAAATTTTGACTTTAATCCGTCTGAGTATGGTAAAAGACAAGTCAAATGGTCGGAGGAAGTCAAGGAGGAGATATCGAGTTTACTTTATTCTGTAGTGGGGAGGCAACTGAGCATGTGAGGATCGGGAGCCTCAGGAGGACTCGCCCGCAGGGGAACACCCCCCACCCCCCCGGCGGGATCAAGAGCGACCTGAGGTTGCATTATCCCCACTCCCACCAGGGCCGCAGGTCCAGGAGTCTCCAGCAGGTCCGTCAGCCGCTGAGGCAGAGCTTCGGCCAGTGGCCATGCCCCCGACGTCGGGGGACATGATCAGGGGATTCCCCCGCCCTTGTTGCGGCGCTCAGAGCGCCCGAGAGCACACACAGGGGCTGAGACAGCGGCGCTGGTGATTTCTGAGAGACCGGCCCCCTTGCCTGACTTGTGTGCGATACCGTTGAGTGTGGATTGTTTGAACCTGAGACATAGCATGCGTGGACTTCCCTTCCCTGGATACCGGACAACGACTGCGAGTGCGAGAGACTGTTTGCTGGAAGTTAAGTGGGTGTGCCCTTGTTTATCCTCCCCCTTCCCTGGGTTACTTCCTCCTTCCCTGTGCGAACGTCCCCTTCTCCCTGCCCCCTGTGGGTTCCCCTTCCCTATCCCCCCGGCACAAGACCTCACCTTGCCCCTTCCCCTCCTCCGTGCCTTGAGTGTGTGTGTGCAGGAGTATCGGGGCATACCTCGGCTTCCCAGTTTCCCCCTGCCCTATGATGATAGGGGTCTGTTCTCTTTAAGTAGAGGTGAAGACCCACACACTATCCTGACGAGCACTCTTCTTGCAGGATGCGTGCCCCCGTTCCTGGGAATAAGCCTTGGTCGCGTGTGTTTAGGTGTGAGTGTTTCCCTAAATCCCCCTACCCCGGTCACAGAGCATGAAGGAAGGTGGCTGAGGCTGGCTCATTGGAGGAGGCTTTACTGGGCTACAATAACATTATTGCTAAGTTGGAGCCTGTATTGTCCAAAGAAAGCTTGGAAAAGGGAGTGAGGCCTAGGACATTTAAGAATGATTGGTTTGATGGCGTCTGCTAGGATGGGAGAGCTGAATTATGGAGGTTATTTAGATATTTCAGGACATGTAATGCAAAAGAATTGCCCTCTTCTTTCTATAAATCCTGGAATAACTATATGAATTTCCTGAAGGATAAAAAACCTGGTGTATTATAGAGCTCAATTGAGCCTTTTAGCGGAAGCAGTGAAAGATGGAGAGAGCTCCAGGTTTGGGGGTATAATTAATGGGTTGAATCACTCTGATTTTCCAGCTCTGTTAACTCAGGTATCCAAGACCCAGTGGGAATGTCATTTTGGAAGGTTATATGCTCACAATAGTGATGTTACTATCCCCTCCAGTCCTGCAGCGATACTGCCTAGTTGGCCTGCTGTTTCTATTACAGAGACTGAAGATCTTATTAAGAGCCTGAAAATTAATAAGGCCCCCGGGAGGGGATTTTGTACCACCTTAGTTGCTTAAAATTTGTTGGACTCCGGTTTTAGCATCACTCTTTACAAGACTGGACGAGTCAGAGAAGTTTCCATCTGATTGGGATTCCACCATTGTAGTTCCTCTTTTTAAAAAGGGTGATAGATCAGTTCCTGAGAACTGCAGACCAATCAGCTTACTCAGTGTTATCAGCAAGCTCTATGCAAAACATCTGGCTTTGAAATTAGGAGATTGGATGATTCAAGAGAATATCTTACATAATGAGCAAATAGGGTTCAGGACAGGATGCTCAATTATAGACCACTGTTTTGTTTTAGCTCATTTGATTGAGAAGTACATGGCTAACCAGGGGGTCCTGTATGCAGCCTTCATTGATTTGAAGGCTGCTTTTGATACGATCCCTCGTGACCGTTTGTGGTACAAACTGTCTTGTACCTCAATGGATTGTTGGTTGTTATTTTTGATGCAAGAACTGCACAAGGAAACCGCCCCCCCCCCCCTTAGAGTATGTGAGAGGGCATCTTTCTGACCCAATTCCCACATTTATAGGGGTCAGCCAGGGGTGCATCTTAGCACCATCTTTATTCAATCTCTATGTAAATAACCTGGTAGATCATCTGTTTTTCTGCCTTTCATGCCCCCCCCCCCCTTCTTGGTAACTCTACTGTAGGTTGTCTTTTGTATGCAGACGATGCAGTTCTTCTTTCTACAACTCAGGTGGGTTTGAGGAGACAGTTGGACTCATTTGCTACATACTGTCACTCAAACCTGCTTACTATTAATTATAATAAAACAAAAGTAGTGGTCTTTTTTTAAAAACAAACAGTGCACAGATGGCTTATGGATGGGAATTCAATTGAACAAGTCAAGTTTTTTCACTATCTGGGCATAGTATTCCAATCTACTGGTACCTGGGCAGCCCATACCCATGCAGCAGTTGATCAGGCAAATAAGTCTGCATCTGCTTTAGCCCGTTTTATTAGAACTAAAGGAGGGAACATGATTGCTTCGGCAATTAAGATCTTCAGAGCTAAGTGTTTGACTCAGCTGCTGTTCGGTGCGCAGATCTGGGCATTTGGGAAGTTTGATGAACTGGAACTGTTCGATCTAAGTTTTTGAAAGGTTTGCTGTCTGTACCCCGGTGTGTGATTATCCGTTTAGAACTTGGGGGTGTGGTACTTTCAGCCAGAGTCTGGAGTTTGATATTCTCATTTTGGCTTCAGCTACTATTTTCCTTGGCCCTTCCTATTACAAAGCTAGTCCTTCAGGATAAATGGCCCAATAGCTGGCTTTCTTTAGTACTTGCTAAAGTACAATCAGTGGGTGTTTCTCCTGCCTGGCTGTTATCTTTGGGCTATTTACAAGTGAAAAAAAGCTATTAAGCAGCATGTTTTTGATACAGCCTTTCAAGCAGATACTGCTGTTATTAATGCATCTAGGACTTCCCATCATTAATTGCAAATCCATTACCTTCGCCAATGCCCTACTTGAGTTATGATTTGAATACTCAGTCGTGGAAATTATTCGCATGGATGAAATTCAATTCTTTTCCCTCTGCAGTCACAACCCCTCCCCTCTCACCTTGCCCCCCTGGGGCTCCCCCCCCCCCTCTACTCAAATACTAGTTGAAATTCAAAAACTCCTCAACAAGGGGGCCGTTGAGCTCATTCCCAGAAATGAACCTAACGCTGGGTTCTACTCTAGATTCCTTGTGGTCCCAAAAAAGGATAAAGGGTCTCGCCCCATACTGGACCTGAGATATCTCAACAAATTTGTTAAAAAGTTTAAATTTCGTATGACCTCCCTACCCGTCATTTTCATGGGCTTACAACAAGGCGACTGGTTGGCCTC
>QEPC01004304.1:4668887-4683243 GCA_003113815.1 Sphenodon punctatus | reverse complement strand
GGTCTTCCAGGCTGGGTTGGAAGGAACTGAGGCGGTGAGGGCTCCTCCCCCTATTTATCCTTCCATCCCTCGTGATGCGGGCCCGCGCTTTTCTCGGGATGGGAGGGGGGGGTGGAGGGGGCGGAGCCCTCACCATGTTCTAGTCTTTTCCAGGCGTAATCTGCCTGGATACTGCTGACGAGAGGTTTTCCGGTGCCTGCAGAGCAGGAAGTGAATCCCAAGAGTGAGAATCCCAAGAGTGAGAATACGCGGAGCTCTCTCGAAGAACAGAGTTACTGGTAAGTAACCTCCGGTTTCTGGGTGGTGAGGGGGCTGGTCAGTCCAGCCTCCCTATGCCTGGATTTAGGGTCATCAAATGCCCACTGTGATTTGTTTGTGGACTTTTTTGCAGATAAAATTGCTCAAATTCACCACAGTTTTGACGCAAGATTTTTAGCAGAGCGTGAGCCAGAGGCAGTAAAAACTCCATCTTGTCCTGTTTTGTGGGATGAATTTCAGGTTGTGTCACCCTCGGATGTGGAGGATGCTCTTGGGACTGTTTGAGCCACTTATTGTGAATTAGATCCATGCCTGTCCTGGCTAGTTAAGGCTAGCTGGGAGACATTAGGGCTGTTGCTGGCGGGGATTGTCAGTGCCTCCCTTGGGGAGGGCAGGGTGTCGGACTGTTTCAAGGAGGCTGTGGTGTGGCCCCTGCTCAAGAAACATCACTGGATGTTGGCGTCCTGGCCAGCTATCAGCCGGTCTCTAACCTTCCCTTTTTAGGGAAGGTTATTGAACGGGTGGTGACTCGGCAGCTGCAGGAGCATCTGGACCAGGTCAATTTTCTTGATCCCTCGCAGTCTGGCTTTTGTCCAGGTTATGGCACAGAGACTGCGCTTGTGACCTTGGTCGACAACCTCTCCCGTGAGTTGGACCAGGGTCGTTTGTCCCTGTTGATCCTGTTAGATCTCTTCGCTGCGTTTGATACCATTGACCACGAGCTGTTGGTGACTCACCTGTGGGACCGGGCAGGGATTGGCAGGACTGTTCTTGAATGGTTCCGCTCTTTCCTGGTTGGGAGAACCCAGTGTGTGGACCTGGGTGATTTTTCATCTTCTCCCCAGGGTCTCATGTGTGGGGTCCCACAGGGTTCCATCTTGTCCCCTCTCTTGTTCAATGTGTATATGCAGCCTTTGGGAGAGGTTGTCAGGGAGTTTGGCGTACGGTATCATCAATATGCTGATGACACCCAGTCATATCTCTCATTTTCATCAAACTCAGGTCTGGCAGTCTCAATGCTTACCCGGTGTTTGGCGGTTGTGGGGGATTGGATGAGGGCGATCTGCCTGAAGTTAAATCCCGACAAAACAGAGGTGATGGTTATTATTATTATTATTATTATTAACAAACATTTATATAGCGCCAGCAGTGTACCTGGCACTTTACAAAGTAATAAAATAGACACGGTCCCTGCCCCTAGGGCTTACAATCTGAGAGACAGGAGCTGGGGGAGAGACTTAGGAAGGGGAACAGAGGGAGAGACAAGGGGTCTAACATTCATGAAGATGCGAGGTCTCAAGTGCACGTACTTGGCTTGGTTACGATGAGAATGACAGCAGGCAGGTCCATGTTGCAAGGATAAGGGTAAACCGATCGTAGGTATAGGAATAGTGGCTCAGCAGGATAAAGAGTCAGACAGAGCAGAGCGAAAGAGGTGAGTTTTAAGGAGAGATTTGAAGGTATGAAGGGAGGGGGCAAGGCGGATGTGGACAGGGAGGGAGTTCCAGGCATGGGGGGCAGCAAGTGAGAAGGGACGAAGGCGCTTAGGGGAGCAGGGAAGGCGTGGAAGGGTGAGAGAAGGGACAGAGGAGGAGCGAAGTGCACGGGCTGGAGTATGGAGGGCGATAAGTGCAGAGAGGTAGGGGGGAGCAAGGTTGTGAAGAGCTTTATAGGTGAAGACTAGGAGCTTGTGCAGGATTCGTTCAGGAAGGGGAAGCCAGTGAAGCGAAGAGAGGAGGGGCTGCACATGGTCGAAGCGACTGGCGAGGTAGATGACCCTGGCAGCAGAGTTTTGGACAGAGATGAGGGGAGAAAGGTGAGACCGGGGAAGGCCAGTGAGAAGGAGGTTACAGTAATCGAGGCGAGAGATGACCAGAGCATGAACAAGAGTTTTGGCAGACGAGACAGAGAGAAAAGGGCGAATCTTAGCAATGTTATGGAGGGAGAAGCGACAGGATTTAGCAACAGAGTCAATGTAGGGTTTAAAAGAAAGGGCTGAGTCAAAGATGAAGCCTAGGCTACGGGCTTGGGGGACAGGCAGGATGGTGACTCCATCAATAGTTATTGACAGTGAGGAAGGAGAGGAAGGATGAGGGGGGAAGATAAGGAGTTCAGTTTTAGCCATGTTGAGTTTGAGTTGACGTTGAGACATCCAGGTAGAGATGTCAGAGAGACAGTTGATGAGACGAGCTTGAACAGAGGGAGAGAGAGAGGGAGTAGAGAGATAGAGTTGAGTGTCATCAGCATAGAGGTGGTATTGGAAGCCATGGGAGGCAATGAGTTTGCCTAAGGATGAGGTATAGATCGAGAAGAGGAGAGGGCCAAGAACAGAGCCTTGAGGAACACCAACTGAGAGGGGGAAGGAGGAGGAGGCGGAGTTGGAGAGAGACACATTAAAGGAGCGGTCAGAGAGGTAGGAGGAGAACCAGTTATGGACAGAGCCACAAAAGCCAAGGGAGTGAAGGGAATCCAGCAAGAGTGAGTGGTCAACAGTATCGAAGGCAGCAGAGAGATCAAGGAGGACAAGAATGGAATAGAGACGTTTAGATTTAGCCACCAGAAGATCGTTGGTGATCTTAGCGAGAGCAGTTTCAGTAGAATGAAGGGGGCGGAAGCCAGATTGGAGGGGGTCAAGGGAGGAGTTGGAGGATAGGAAGTCAAGGCAGCGGGAGTAGACAACACGTTCAAGCAGCTTGGAAGCAAAAGGAAGGAGTGAGACAGGACGATAGCTAGAAGGGTCAGAGGGGTCAAGAGTGGACTTTTTGAGAATAGGAGAGACTGTGGCATGTTTGAAGGCAGAAGGGAAAGAGCCAGTAGAGAGGGAGAGGTTGATGATGTGCAGGAAGGAAGGGGCGACAGTGGGAGTAATGGAGGTGAGGAGGCGGGAAGGAATGGGATCAAGGGGGCAAGTGGAAGGGTTGGAGGAGGAGAGCAGAGAGGAGATTTCCTTAAGGGAGGCAGGGGAGAAGGAGGACATGAGAGAAGGAGGGGGAGGAGGGAGAGGGGTGGGAGTGGGAAGAGAGGAGTGGGAAGCGATGTCGAGGCGGATCTTGTCTATCTTGGAGGTGAAGAAGGAGGCAAGATCCTGAGCAGAAAGGGAAGAAGGAGGGGGAGGACAGGGAGGCTTGAGGAGGGAGTCAAAGGTAGAGAACAGGCGGCGAGGGTCCCGAGAACAGGACTCAATGCGGGAGGCATAGTAGTGTTGTCTAGCAAGGGAGATAGCAGAAGTAAGGGTGGAGAGACAGAATTTGAAGTGAAGGAAGTCAGCGTGAGAATGGGATTTGCGCCAGAGTCGTTCAGCAGCACGAGTGCAAGAACGGAGGTGGCGGATACTAGGGGTGAGCCAAGGACGGGGGTTGTGGGAGAAGGCAGGGCGGGAAGAGAGAGGGGCATGGGAGTCAAGTGTGGAGGAGAGAGAGGCGTTGAGAGCAGAGACAGCGGAGTCAGGGGAGGAGGAAGAGAAGACTGTAGGAAGAAGGGGAGAGAGAGAGGAGGCAAAGTCCAGGGGATCAACAGCTTGAAGGTCATGGAAGGGGCGTAAGAAGGGGAAGAGGAGGGGGGACAGTGGGAAATGTTGAAAGAGGCAAGGAAGTGGTCTGATATAGGATGAGGATCGAAGGAGATGGTTGTGGGGAAAGCTGAGGGAGTGGTGGCCCCCATCATTGATGGGGTCCATCCTCCCCTGGTATCTCAGGTTCAGAGTCTGGGGGTGCTCCTGGATCTGCAGCGCCGCCTGAATGTCCAGATGGCGGCTGTGGTGAAGGGGGCATTTTGCCAGCTACATCTGGTATGTCGGCTTCGGCTGTATGTCTCAGACTCTGATCTGGCCATGATCGTCCATGCCTTTATTACCTCGAGACTGGACTACTGTAATTCACTCTACGTGGGGCTACCTTTGGTGCTGGTTCAGAGACTGCAGCTGGTGCAGAATGTGGTGACTCGTCGCCTAACTGGGACGGGCCGACGCGTGCTTCGCTCTCTGCACTGGCTGCTGATAGTCTTCCGGGCCCAATTCAAGGTGTTGGTGCTGACCTTTAAAGCCCTAAATGGCCTGGCCCCACCTACCTGCAGGACCGTCTCACCTTTCGGGTCTGGTGTCCCCAGGGTTTCTCAGGTGTCGACTTTGAGGAGGGTGTTCTCTGTGGCCGTGCCGCGGCTGTGGAACTCTCTCCCGCTAGAGATTCGCTTGATCACCGACCTTCCCTCTTTCCGCAGGCAATGTAAGACCTGGCTGTTCCGCCGCACCTTTCCCGAGGGAGATGGGGTGGGTGAGGGAGGAGTGAGGGGTTAAATTGTTTTTACTGGATTTTAATTGTATTTGGTGATTGACTGTTTGAATCTGTTTTTAACATGTTGTTAGCCACCCCAAGATGCTTTTAGCAGGAGGGGGTGGCATACAAATTTTATTATAAATAAATAAATAACAGATTGTGTCATAAATCTAGTTTAAGAGCCTATGCCATGGCTGTGCGGGCAGCAAAGAAGGGTTTCTTTGCTGCCCTCATTGCGTCTACAAAGTCACGTCCAGCTGAGCTTTGCCGGGTGGTGAGGGGGCTGGTCAGTCCAGCCTGTCTCCGCCTGGAACTGGAATCATCCAGTACTTATGTGACATGTTTGTTGACTATTTTGAGGATAAAATTGCTTGTGTTCACTGTGACTTCGACATTGCATTTGATGAGATGGACGGACCAGAGGTTATGGATGTTCCGGCTTGTCCTGTTCTGTGGGATCGTTTTCCATTGGTTTCATCTGCTGATGCAGTTGATGTGCTTGGGGCTGTTCAGGTCACAACTTCTGAACTTGATCCATGCCCGTCCTGGCTGGTCAAGGCCAGCTGGGAGACACTGGGACCATTGGTGGCAGGGGTAGTCAATGCCTCCCTAAGAGAGGGCAAAGTGCTGGATTGCCTTAAGGAGGCTGTGGTGCGGTCTCTGCTCAAGAAACCATCTCTTGACATTGACTTCCTTGCTAACTATCAGCCAGTCTCTAACCTTCCCTTTTTAGGGAAGGGTATTGAACCTGTACTTCAGGAGCATCTGGACCGCATTGGTTTTCTGGATCCCTCGCAGTCCAGCTTTTGTCCGAATTGTGGCACTGAGACTGCACTTGTGGTCTTGGTCGATGACCAAGCGATGTGAATTGGATCAGGGGCATTAGACCCTGTTGATCCTATTAAATCTATTGGCAGCTTTTGACACACCATGAGTTGTTGGTGACTCACTTGCATGACCAAGCCGGGGTGAGTGGGACAGTTCTTCAGTGGTTCTGCTCATTCCTGGCTGGTAGAACTCAGCGTGTGGTCCTGGGGGATTTTTGTCTCCCCAGGGCCTCACTTGTGGGGTCCTGCAAGGTTCCATTCTGTCCCCTCTCCTGTTCAATGTGTATATGCAATCGCTGAGCGAGGTCATGAGTATAAGGGCCCGCTACCGCTGGTGCTGCTTTCGGCCCATTGGGGGTCGGGAACACAGCCGGTGGACACCCCAGGGGGTCCGGAATAGGACGGCCCCAAGCAAGGCAGCTGAAGCAGCGGTGCCGCATACTACAGGCACAGGGACCCTGCCGACTATGCCGCAGGGTGAGGAGGCAGGGCCTTCTGGAATGCCGAGACGTTCCATGCACATACGCGCACAAAGGGGGCGGAGCTAAGAGTTCAAAGGGGAAGTGCAGTCAGCACAGTGGCGCCAGTGATCAGTGCTGCTGTGAGACTAGTCCCCTGCGTGGAGTTGAGCTATTTGATAGTGGTATTTGGACATTGCGATCGTGAGTATGTGTGCTGAGAGAGTGAGTCGTGTTCTGGGACTGTGAGTGTAAGAGCGTGAGAACGGTGAGTGCGAGAGTGTAGGACTAAGTATCTGTGCGGGCGTGACCCTATGAGCAAGTGAGATGTGGTTGAGAATCATCCCCTTATTCCCCTTTGTGTGGGTTGTCCTTTCCCATATCCCCGATTGTGTGTGGCCGCCTGCCTTCCCCGTCCCTCCCCCTGGCCTAACCCCTCTCCTCACCAGTTCCCCACACCCCTTTTCTTCCTTCCCCTGGACACAACTTGCAAGTGAGTGGATGGTGGTGTGGGAAACAGGGTGCTTACGGGATTGCATGGTACAGAGAGCACAAGAAAGGGGGCTTTGCTCAGGGCCTCGTTGTCTCCCCCCCATGATGATCTGGCCTTTTCCCGGTTGGGAACATTAGGGCCACCTAAGATCCTGAGGGGTTGTTTTCCCCTCCAAGAGCACACAGCCCCCTGGGGTGAATGAGAGAGCGCGTGGGTGAGTCGGTCTCCTTTGCCCCTCTGGGTCCATATCTCCATTCCCTTGCCCCCTCCCCTAACAATGAGGGGTTTGGTGTTCGGTGTCATCAATATGCTGATGACACCCAACTCTACCTCTCATTTTCAGCTGACTCAGGTCCAGCAGTCTCGGTGCTTACGTGATGTCTGGCAGCTGTGTGGGACTGGATGAGGATGAGCTGTCTGAAGCTGAATCCTGACAAGAAAGAAGTGATGTTAGTGGGTGAGGCCGGGGGCCTGGGGGTGGGGGAAACTCCCATCATTGACAGGGTTCGCCCTCCTCTGGTTCCTCAAGTTCAGAGTCTGGGGTGCTCCTCAACTCGCAGCTTCACCTGGATGCTCAGGTGGCAGCTGTGGCAAGGAGCGCGTTCTCAGACTCTGACGTGGCCACTGTCATCCATGCCTTCATCACCTTGAGATTCGACTACTGTAACGTGCTCTACATAGGACTACCCTTGATGACGGTTCAGAGACTGCAGCTAGTGCAGAATGCAGCAGTCCGTCTCCTAACGGGGATGGGTTGCCAGGAACATATAACACCAGTGCTTCGCACGTTGCACTGGCTGTCTATAGTCTTCCGGGCCTGATTCAAGGTGTTGGTTTTGACCTATAAAGCCCTATACAGTCTGGGTCCCACCTACCTGCAGGACCACCTCAACCCCGAGTCCCGGGACGGCCCCTGCAGCTGGGAGCACCCTCCTCAAAGTCCCCTGTGTATGTTGGGTAGCAACGATGGGGAGGGCATTCTTAGTGGCCACAACAAGGCTTTGGAACTCTCTCCCTACAGATGTTCGTCTGTCCTTGATTCTTCCCTCCTTTCAGAAGAGATGTAAGACCTGGCTGTTTCAACAGGCATTGGGAGAGGGAGTGGGGCAAGTGGAAGGTTTGGATTTTTCCTTTGACTGTTTTGTTTTTTGTTTTTAAATATGTAAAGTATTTTATTGTTTATGTTTTTATTGAATGTTGTAAGCCACCCTGAGCCGCTGTTGGTGGGAGGGGGCGGGGTATAAGATTTTAAAATTAATTAAATAAATAAATAAATAAATGTGCATCTGGACATGCAATGGGGACTGACGGAGGATCCTGTCATCGTGGCTCCTCCTGGACCACCCAGAGAGCACATTCATGAACAGTCCTCAGTGGTCTATCACAGCTTGCAGAGCCACAGAGAACCGGCCCTTCTAATTCAAGTAGTCAGCTTTGCTCTGGGGGGGATGGATGATAGGAATATGTGTCCCATCTATTGCCCCAGTGCAGTTCAGGAACCCCAGACTGGTAAAGCCCTCCATGACCTCTCCTGGGTTTACGAGCTGTATGACCTGCTCCCTGAGGATCTCAGTGATGGCTGTGCACACCTTCACCAGGATGGTGAACACAGTGGAGGTCCCCATGTTGAGTTGCTGCCACATGGATTGGCGTGAGTTGCGGGTTGCAAGTTTCCAGATAGCTATGGCCACACATTTACCAACATGTATTGGCTCACACATGACTGTGATCTCTCTCTGGAAGTGTGGGCAGAGGATCTCTGTGATGTGGTACACCAATTACCATGGCATGCGGAAGTGTTCAATCCAATCCTTGTCTCCCCAGGTGGACAGGATGGTCGCCTACCAATCATTGCTGGCACTGTGCCACCCAGGCCCTCTGCTTGGTCAGAACAGCCAGGTGCAGCCTGTGGATGACCACCACAGCATCTGTGCTCAGGTACCTCACTGCCCATATTAGCTAGCCTTGCATTGCGCCCACTCCCTCCTGCAATGCCCTGTGCCACTTTAGAACCACCTGTCCCTGGAGCCATGTCCTGCACCTGTTGCACTCAATGCTTCGCGCCACCAGTTTGCAGTCCATGTCTAGTATGGAGGACCAGTGTTGGTAGATGGTCTGGGACTACCAACAGCATGCCATTTACATCTTCTGGAGACCTCGGAGCAACGCCTCCACAACCGTTAGAAGGCGGTCAATGTCAGCACCACATGGAGGCCATTGCATTTTGTTAAGACTCTGGGGGGGGTCAGGGGGGATGTTGCCTGACTGACCTTTGCAGGTGTTTTATATAGCTCCAGGCCTTGGGTGGCATTCTGTGTGTGATTGCCATTGGTCCGCCAGGGATCGTGACCTGCTCGTTGTTTGGCTCCAGTGTTCCCTTCCCCATCTCCTCTTTCATTATCTGCATTGTTTACTTCTAGACGTGGACTTGTTTTCCCATCAGTCCAGCATGGGAACATAGTGCCCAGATCCTCACCCCCATCCACTGTTGCTTGCTGGGCCTCCATGTGGTCTCAGTCACACCCAGCCTCATGTTGGTCACCTCCTGGTGGAGCCTCATGGCCCAGCGGAGCCTCATAGTCCACCTCACAGTGGACGGGGGGGGTGCCGGCTAGGACTGAAATGGCAAGCCGCTGCGGTAGCTTTTTCCATCTGAAAAAGCTCTTCTGCAATGAGCGGCACGGTGCAATAGAAACGTTCATTTCGCTACTTTCATTCCGCTACTTCCACCGGCTGTGAAAATAGCAGAACAATATTTGTTCCGACAGTTTCAATCTCCCGCAATTTCCATCAACACTGCGAAGTAGCAGACCAGTGTTTGTTCCAACAGTTTCCGACATTGTTCCAACAGTTTCCGAATTAGCGGAATGCTGGCGGTATTTGTGGAATGCCGGTAGAAAAGCTGTGGAAATTTGCGAGCAATTCCGAAATGGCAGAATGAAATAGAGGAGCAGCCCTACGAACATAAGAAGTGCTATACTGGGTCAGACCAACGGTCCATCGAGCCCAGCATCCTGTCTCGGACAGTGGCCAATCACGGGGGCCTGGGAGACGTACCCAACAGGTCACCATGCTATCCATTCCCTGTGGGTCATCCCCAGGCTCCTGACAGTAAAGGGTTTTGTTCCCCAATCCTATCTGGCTAATAGCTGCTAATGAAACTATCTTCCAGAAACTTGTCCAAACCTCTTTTAAACTCAGCTATACTGCTGGCCTTGACCACCTCCCCTGGCAGTAAATTCCACAACCTAATTATATGCTGAGTGAAAAAATACTTTCTGTTGTTTGTTTTTACTCTGCCACCTGTGAGTTTCATGGAGTGTCCCCTAGTTTTAGTACTAGTTGAGAGGGTAAATAACCATTCCCTGTTTACAAGTTCCACACCACTCATGATTTTATAGACCTCTATCATATCTCCTGCCAGGCACTCAGGTAAACAGTACATTCCTTGGGTGCTGCTCATTTTGGCCACTTCCATTGCCCTTCAGTGGATCCTGGCTCCCCATGTACACTGTCTTTGGGGTTTGTGCGCCTTGAACAGGGCCAGACTTAGGAATTTTGCACCCCTAGGCCCTTCTCAGGCTCCTGCTCCCAAGACAACTCCTGCCCCCAACCCCGCTCCCACACTGCGGGTCCGTGGGTGGGGGAGCCCTATGTGAACGACGGAGTGAATGGGGGTGTGCGCACCTGCCTAACACGCATCCCCACTCACTCCCACTCATCCCCACACACGGAGCAACTAGGGAAAATGACGGTTGCTCCGTGAGTACGGATGAGTGGGGGGTGAGTGGGGATGCGTGTGCGGCTGTGTGCACACCCCACCCATGCTTGGGTGTGCCCACGGACCCCCCACCCGGTGGAGCCATGTAAAGAGGGCCTGTGAGTCACTCGAAGAAGAACAGAAGGTTGCTGCCTTGTAAACAAGGTTCTTTGAGATGGCTACAAACATTCTCACAACACCCACCCTTCCAGCCCCGCATGGAATTTTTTTCTTATATTCCTAGAAAGGGTTGGAAGAAACTGTCATTCTGAAGGGGAGAGGGTTTTTTGTACTAGAGGAACTCGAGACCATCATGTGCTCTATTATTTAAATATGGTGAGCATGCACAACCCAGTAATGAGAATGTTAGGAGCCATCTCGAAGAACCTTCTTTTCAAGGCAACACCTTTCTGATCACTCACATGGGGAGGAGTTGTTTGTAAACAAACAGCTTTATCTCCCAGTCCAATCAGTGTCTGTGTTCTGCTGCTGCAGCTGCAGCACTACTAGCAGGCAGGCAGAGGCAGATGAGGGATGGGGACCCAGGCATCAGGCTTCTTCTGCGAGAGCAGACTGCAGCTATGCAGAGAGAAAAGAAAAAAAACAGAGTGGGGATTGCCACCCCCCAGAAAATGCAGACCAAGCCCTGTCCCCAGCTTGTTCGACAAGGAACAATTTTTTCAGAGTGCATTAAGTTAAGTCTGTTGTTTACATGTATACAAATTGTATACAGTTCATACAGTAGTGTAGACAACATTATACAATTCGTTGTACAGAATGAAGTTCTGTAGAAACAGACTTAATGCACTCTGAAAAAAATGTTCCTTGTTGATTTATGATAATAAATTAAAGTTTAATAATGGAAAAATGTGAAAGTTTAGTTATTGATAAAAATGAATGAAAGTATGTATGGTGAGGAATTAAGTACATATATCACATGTATGTTGATGAGGATAAAATATTAAATATTGCTCAAATTCTGAAATAATTTCTATGTTTTTTGGCATTTATGTTTTGTTGCAATATATGGAGTGGAAGGTTTTTTGAATTGTAATTGTACTGAATTTGGGTTGTTTTTTTATTTTAAGAAAATTCATGTGCATTTAAGTTTTTTTAAACTGTTACGTTTTTTGTTTTGGTTATTATATTTAAGTCTCAAAATGGGGTTGCACAGGCAAAAAGTTTGGGAACCACTGTTCGAAGTGAAACCAGGAACAGAATTGCAGCTGCTTCGTCGATCTGTGCACCTTGCCCTGCTCTGATTGACTCAAGGCCCCAACACTGTGTGTGGCTCTATAACCTCATAACATTGATGCCCTGGCTATGGACCAACTCTTCCTTCGGGGCTCAGGTTCAGAGTCACCAGCTCTGTCAGGAAACTTGATTTTAGGCAGGGAGAGGTTAGCCTGAACTCTTGATAAAGTGTGGAGAAGCACAGCTCTCATTGTGGGTGAGTGACACTGTAATTCAGATGGTATCTTTTACTGGATCACCTTCTGTTGGTGAGAGCACAACTGCTTCCAGGCCACCCAGGACTTTTCCTCAGGACTGTAAAGGAGATTGAACAAATACAGGACAGGTATGCATGAAAGCAAGCTCTTGGGAGGAAGCTGCTAGGAAAAGTCATTAACATTTAAACACAATGAGTGGGAGCCAATAATGAAATGATAAAATAAATGTAAGGTTGGCTAGATACATTAGCATGAACTCGGGAGGGGGATGTAGGAAACAAGGTTGTAGGAAGAAAGGTAGATAGCATTTCAAAAATTAAATACAATGAAGGGAATACAAGTGCTTGCTATTATAGTTAAGTTTATTGCTATTATTTTTATTGCTATTCCAAATAGTTTTAACTTGAAATAACAATTTATCATTTGATTGTTCGCCTTTCATTTATTTAAATGTTTGAAATGCTAATGACTTTTTTCCCTAACAGCTCCCTCCCAAGTAGGGTTGCCAACTTGCCACCTTTCATGGTTTGACCCTGAGACTCCCATTTTGACCTATTAGAGTCTGGGTAATACCACGAAAAGTAGTAGCCCTGCTCCCGAGTGATTGCTTCCATATAAATACTGCATTTGCTCAAGTCTATAGTTCTGATTTTTTACATCCTTGAGGAATGTGTGGCCCTAAAAGCTTGCATACTCATATTCTCACTGACAGATTTGGTCCAATAAAAGCTATTGCCTGAACTACTTTGTCTCCATCTCTTAAATTTGGGACCAACGCAGCAACCATATTTTCTCTAGGGTTTTTATTGAGCAACAAAGCAACTTTCTAATCAGCATAGTTTGGAGAACAACTTGAGAGCATGGCTGCAGGGTTCCCGAAAGGCTCAGAAAAGAAAAAGAAACCAATGTGAATGTATTTATTTTTCTAAAAACCATGTTTTTAAACCAATCTCTTGATTTCGAGGACCTGGCTTGTTATTTTGGAACATTTGGGGCTGGTCTTCCTGCAGAGTACACCTGCAGGAAGGGGATTCATGTGGGATCACCTGCTAAATCTTTGTATATCATGTTCAGAAGGCTGTATGGATTTAGCTGGGGTCTCACAAGGAGAGCAGCACCTTAGCTTGTTTGTGGGACTTGAGACTCACTCTAGGGAAAGGTTTGCTCTTATTTTATCCCAAACAACACGCGACTCCTCATTATTTAGCTAGACACATGTGGGGACTCAGCCCCAAACTCCAACACACCTGCATGCTGGCTACTTAGGCTGCAGACTATCAGTGGCTCACTAAGGGTGTTTTCAGACAAGTGCCTCCCCACACAGTACCCACCGTGCTTGTGTGAAAACCCCACTGGTAACCAATGGTTAACCAATGAATACTGGGTGGGCAATGTGCTTGTAACACCCTAAGTTCTGGAAGTACAGGGCTGCACCCCCAGCCCCCACTAGACATGTGGGACACTTGCCCAGGGCAATAGCCTTCTGGGGGTGGCATTGCTGTCATGGTTGTACACAGCAGCATTGGCATTCCTCCATTTCTCTTAGGCTGCCAGGTGCAGTACTGCTGCTACCGCTGCATTAGACTTCCATTCCCAGGCTACTTCTGTGGTGGCCCCAAGTTCCTGACTCCACCCTGCCCGATGGGAGGCACTGCAGAGAGTGGGAAGCTGCAGTCTAGCTGTGCATTCCAGGCAGCGCACCTTGAAGTTGCTCTGGAACAGTTGGGGAGACTGTTAGGTCACAGAACTAATATGCTGGCACAGCCGAACCACAGCCAAGGCCCTGGGAACTCTGGTGCAGTGTCAGGCAGCACCTCTTTGAGACCCAGAGGAATGGCAGTAGTGTGCATGGCCTTGCCACAGAACCCAGGACAGTCTCCTTGGATGGAATTACTTGGCAGCTCCATGGGGAATGGGGGACAACAAGGCAGCAAAGTATCTAGGGCCAATTTAGGCGTGTGTGTGTGTGTGTGTGTGGTAAGAGCCCCCACCTTATACAGAGATTCCAACCAGCAGCAGTGAAAGGAAAGAAAGGTTCCAGGGAGCTGTACAATAGAGGCCATTTTTAAATGAGCACGGCTGGGGTGGGGGGTGGGACCGTGTCCACTGAGTGCGCCCATGCACGTGGAGCGAGTGGGGAGAGATTCTAGCAGGTGGCTCCCAGGGTGGCCACCGTACTGCACCCATGTAAGCAGCCACCCCAGCACCACTGACAGGCTCCGCAGACAACTCACACAAGCAGTACTTCTCACCCCCCCACTGCCCAGCAACACCATCAAACCATCAAACCAAATCCCCACCCAGGCACCTGCCCGTGGCCATGATGGACAGAAGGGGAATGTGAGGAAACAGCATGCCACACAGGGTGGCCGTTTTGTGGCCGTTGTGAGGCCGGAGCGAGGACAGCGAGGGGCCACCCCCCTGACAGCACCCGCGCGCACACGGCTCCTGCAGGCCTGGCTTCCCCCCGATACCTGAACAGGTAACACCTACGATGCCTCCGTATACCTCCCTTGCCTCCGCGCCCTCTATCACCTCCCTCCTTCTAGCCTCTCTCACGCACCCCCTCCTTCTCCCTCTCCCTTCACCAGCAGCCTTTCTCCAGCCAACCTACCCCTTATCCTCACCCACGCCCATCCCCCCTCCCCACCCTCATCCCCCCTTACCCATTCCCCCTAGGCCTAAACCCGGCCGTTCCCCATCCCCCAACCTCATCCGCATCCCCTGCCTTCCCAAACACCAATTGCCTTTTTCCTGCTCCCTCTGGAACTGCCGCTCGTCCGTGGCTAAAGCTCCCTTCATCCACGATCTCTTCCTCTCTCGCCCCTTTCAACTCCT
>QEPC01004304.1:4622089-4651273 GCA_003113815.1 Sphenodon punctatus | reverse complement strand
CCCTCTCAACTAGTACTAAAACTAGGGGACACTCCATGAAACTCACAGGTGGCAGAGTAAAAACAGACAAAAGAAAGTATTTTTTCACTCAGCGTACAATTAGGTTGTGGAATTTACTGCCAGGGGAGGTGGTCAAGGCCAGTACTATAACTGAGTTTAAAAGAGGTTTGGACAAGTTTCTGGAAGATAATTCCATTAGCAGCTATTAGCCAGATAGGATTGGGGAACAAAACCCTTTACTGTCGGGAGCCTGGAGATGACCCACAGGGAATGGATAGCATGGTAACCTGTTGGGTGCTTCTCCCAGGCCCCCGTGACTGGCCACTGTCGGAGGCAGGATGCTGGGCTCGATGGACCATTGGTCTGACCCAGTATGGCACTTCTTATGTTCTTATGAAGTCAAGGGAGCTGAGAGTGAGGGACTCTATACAGGGTGGCCTGCACTGTGCTTCCTTTTAGCCAGCACTATGGATTCTTTACATTCACCAGCAATGCCATGTACCCACACATCTGACCATTAGTTGTAATATAGAGAAGAGCACGCCCTTTTAATGAACTTTATTGTCTTTTAATGAACAGACAGACACTGCAGTTACATCTCACATACTGTACATATCAGAACTGGGATCAAGAGAGCAGAACAGGTTCATTACTGGGCTATCCACCAAGGCTTGTGGACAAGGATAAGCTGACCTTCCCAACTAATGTTCCAAGCCACACACACTACTGAGACCCAATGGGCTTGTGTTCACATAGCTATTGACATGTGGTGTGGCCATTGCCTTCTGTACGGCATGGGACTTACAAAGGATGGCCAGGTAGACCTATAGTTATCTTCTCACTTGGCATTTTAATGTGATCATCATCTCAGGCAGCAGTGGTGACATGCCCCATCTTTTAGGATGCACCAGCATGGAGTTTCAGTATAGTCAACATGGGCTTACAGTAACCTGCATTCGCGGAGGTAAATAGCTTCCTGCTACTGCCATACAAGATGTTGCAATCATGTGAAGTTGCGTTGGAAGATGCTGCACATTGCCACTGCTGGGTCACTGGAAGAGTGAGTGAGTGACTGCAGGGTGAATTAAGTAGAATGGCTGCAAACCTCAAACCATTTATTCTGGAGGAATCCTATTGATTTCTGTGGCACTACTGGGCTTCTCTGAATTCAGTGGTATGAGGACTGAGGCCAAAATCTTCATAAGCCTTCCAAAAATGGACTGGCTCTTCAGGTAATACAGGAAGCGAGCACAAATGGGGCAGCAACAAGAGATACAGAGGGACAAAGTTGCGGGCACAGTAGGGAGAGGACTTCATCCTGCCAATGAAGGACCTAAAAGAAAAGAATCAGAGAGTGAAGCCTTTGAATAAAGCAGAGAAAGAGCACTGTGATGAATTGATGGGAGGGCTCAGGAACTAAGAACTAAACACAGCCACAGTCAGCATGGTCTTGCATTCTGCATCTTTGGTGTGGTGTCTCAGGAAGGTCAAAAGATGAAATTCATCAGGGGAGTCATGGGAGATGTGAGCACCATTCTATTTTGTTTGAGCCACTAGAAATTAGCACCTTTGGAACAAATCCCTAGAGGGGACAAAGATGACTCATACTAATGAAGCTGGGTGGGGGCTCTGTTTTGGTGCTTAAGGCTGTTGACTCTGGGAATCCAGGCTGGCTCAGCTCCAGGGAGATGTATGTGATGATACTCTATGTTGCTGGATGGTATGAGTGTCTGTACAAGCATTGTTTCTAAGTGCTTACAAGAATAGTTTCATCAGCCAATACTTACCTATGCCAACATTGTTGACAGGGTAGCACTGAACATGAACTGGCATCTCAGTTAGGTAATGCAGAGTTTACTTTACTCTACGGCAAGGAAGTGCCAGCATCTTCAGAGGAATAATGGTCATATCATGCCACCATCTCAGGCAAGGAACTGCAGTGCCCAGGCTGGTATCTCAAGTAGGATAACACCATAATCAAGCCACCATCCCCAATGGGATACATCCTGGGCTGGCATCTCCAGTGGGGCAGTCCCGTACTTGGGCCAGTGTTTCTGGTAGCATAAATGCTCTAGTTCCTACCTCCTGGGACTAACTAGTCACCTGATTTTTTCCAGTAAGAGGCTAAGCCTAACTGTCTGCTAGTCTCTGCACCACAGACAAAAACTTACTTCTGTTCCATTTCAAGGGGTGGTGGCCACAAGAGAAAAGAGCAGAGGGAATATACAAAAAGAGGGAGCATGGTACCTCTCACTGGCCTGTTGGAGACTTGGCAGCATCAAACATCTTCTTCCTGCCCTCCATTCCTGACATGGCCTCCACGTTCTTACGCCAGTCACCCACTTCTACGGGACGCTCCTGTGGAAGAGAACATGGGTGTTAGGACTCACAACAGCATGATGCACCTATGCATTGGGTGGCGGGGGGGACTATATGCTCAGGTAACACTCAAGAGTACAATACCAGAAGTGTACCTGTGTGAGAGTGTGTGCAGGCATGTAGGTACATGTGGGTGCATATGCATTGGAGTGCACTGCAGGCATGCTGAGTGTGGCTGTTTTTAAACAAGACACAACCACGCACGTCCACCCATCCCACACACATCCAAACATCCGTTTGAAGGCAGCATGGGGGGTACGCACTCCCATGACCCACGCACCACCCACCCAGGGCCACTCACAGAGCAATGGAGAAAAACCCAGACTGCTCCATGCAGGAGAAGGCTAAAATGTGCGTGGGTAGGGGCACATGTGCATCCCTGGCCCATCTGAATCCCTTCCCACATGGGTGGGCAGTCCACAGCCATCCCACTCAGCACACACAGATCCCCTCCCCAGCAGTGCTCGTTTAAAAATGGCCTGTATGTGCACACATGCATGCACAGTTGGGTGTCCGCTGTCCGTGCATTGGTGAGTATGTATGCATGAATGAGTGGGTTTGTACACACGTGCATATGTGAGTGTTTGTGGGGGTATGTCCATGCATAGGCTGTGGGGACAGGGGGCTGCGTGTCAGAAAAGATTTAGTCTATCCTTTCTGTTCTGCTTCCCTCAGAGGCTGCTTGTGGCTAGGGTTGCCATATATACAAATCTTTAGAGGGCACGTGAGAAATACAGGTTGCAGGGCTGCATTGGAGTTAATGCAGCCCTGCAACCTGTATTTCTAAAAAGTGCCCTCTAAAAAATTGCATATATAGCAACCCTACTTGTGGCGGAGTTTATTTAAGTCATGAACCTTTCATTGTGAAACCCATCTCTTCTGACTTTCACAACAATCAGTACAACAGTGATATGTGTAGCTTAGCCTGTGTCAGCGTGGTACCTCTAGCCCCATAGTATTCAGAGGGCAGAGTGTGGCCAGCTGGCCACCAACTCTGCTGATGACTAATAGATACCATATCTCTGGTTCGAAGGGCCATGGCAGCCTGGACAGGGAGAGTTAGCAGGGTAAGGTGCAGTTCAAAGTGCTGTTATTTTTGTTATCAATCAAACAAACAGGAACTGCAGTCCTTAGAACTGCTCCAAGCAAAGTTGAGTTATAGCCTGGCAGGCTCTAGACCATATTAACTCTGGTAACCTTTAGAGTTAGTACACAATGGAGATGGCTGTGAAAGCAACCAGAAAGGGGCCATTCCTGGGCAGCTCTTGCTAGAAGGTGATTTAGCTCAACTTCAGGGAGGTCAGAATTCTCAGCACCTTGTGTGATCAACTCTGCATTTTGCAGGATGAGGTCCAAAGCATTCATCAGAGCCCAATGAATTCAATGTATTTTGGATTGTGGCAGAGAGAGCCGCAAGATCAGTGCACAGCAGGTTCCATACCCATAAACCTTGCTCTTGGCTACACTTTAAAGAACTGAGAAATTTTATGAGCAATACAGACAATAAAAGGCTTTCTCTATTGGTCTCTGACAGGGGCAGAGGCCAATTCAGATGGACCAATGGTCAGATCCCATATATAAATCCTGGCTTGGTTTTCCTCCCATATACTCTTAATCAGGAGTAATTGTGCAGGGTATAGGGGAGCTCAGCCAGACTTAGGCTGCTTTTATACAAGCGGGTTGCAGTTGCGCAACCTGCTCATGCAATTTTTCAAAATTCCACAAGGCGGGATTATACGTGATGATGGATGCGATCATGCACATTCAAGGCAGTCGCGCATTGTTTGCCAACCGTGAACTAAATACCTAGACTACAGAGGGAAGAGTATCATGCCTTGTTTCTAGGCCTCTTTGTCCCCTTGACCTTTATAGCACCTTGGTCTAACCTGAGTCTCTTGTGCATTTATTTGAAGTACTGGGCTATGCAGCCACCTGAGGTGTTAGGCTCGTTAACAATCCTCTTTTCCCTAAAAAGCTAATTTAAAACAAGACTGTGGGACAGATTTGCAGGGCAGGGCTTAATACATCAGGATCTCCATCCTGTTTTCAGGGGCTGGGAGAACTCCTTCATCTCTCACTTTCATGGCCCTTCAGAAGAGTAGCAGAACAGGAGTTTTCAACCACCCACCTTCTCGGTGTCCTCCTTCTTGACAGATTTGAGGTTGGCTCTAAGATCCATGGAGACTTTGTGCTTGGAGCCAAGCAGAGCCCTCAGCATGGCATCAGCAGAGACACGGACACGCCGCAAAGGAGGGCGCTTGAACTTGCCACGAAGATCGAGCACTTTCAGCTTCAGGTCTTTAATCTGCCCATCAGGAAAAGAGAAGTGAGAAGCCACTATGGGGGTGGAGGCATCCTCTGACATCACCATGCCAGGAGGATGTTGACTAACAGCAGCTCAGGACAGCTCCACCCTCTGAGCCCTTCCCAAGGCTCTATCCGTTTAAAAACAAACAAACCAGTTTTAACAAGAAAACTTTGAAAACATGTGGACAATCTTGCACATATATAGGAGATCTGTGAATGAAGTCTCTCTCAAATGCACCTTGATGAAAACGGGGCCACAACTGTGTGTGGATGTGCGATCTGTGCCCTGCCTACCCCATTTTTATACCCATGACTCAGACTGGCTCCTGCTTCAAACCAGGAAGGACTGAACCTCTGTCTGACCGTAGAGTTATCAACTTTCTTCATCACAGCAATTAATGCCAGTGCCCTGAAAAATGGTCTCTCTCCCAAACAATCCTGGTGATTTTCTACCATGGCATCTCTCCACAGCAGAAGAAAAACATTCTATGTGGAGGCTGCAGCACCTGTACTTCAGCAGGGAGCTCCTTAGCTTTATCTGGGCTTCAAAGTTCAGACCAAGGTGGATGCCCCACCTTTTAATGATGAACTTACAGTTTCGTTATGTAACCCACACTTACTAGTGTCCTCCCTGCAGTAGCCAGCAAAGGGTTATGGCCAACACTTTCCCCCCCCTCCCACTTTCTTCCTTCAGACAGTGATTTGGACATGCTCAGTGTACGTTGTATTGCTTCTGCTTATTGAAGTTGTATTGCAGATTCTGTGGGTGGGGCAGGCTGTACTCAGAAGATTCCTGAACAGTTCAGCCCTGCTTCAGCAGAGAGGGACAGAAGATCTGCAAGAGGCTATCATAGGCCTGATCCAAATACTGCAGGTAGCTAAGGATATTTAGTCCTCGGCTCTTCCTTGATCCAATTCAAGGATAGAGGCTAGGGCAATATAAGGAGCGGTTCCTGGTGAGGAAGTGCTGCAATGAATTTACAGCTATGAAGGAACAGGGCTTGGATTTAAGAGTTGCAAGAAAGGAAGGTTTAGCTATCTGAAGCCAGAACTGAAGAGTGGACAGTTCTTAAGCCCAAGGAAATCGTGAGCTATGCTTATTTGATTCTGGACTCATGCAAATGCATTAATGGCATATAGGTTTCATTATATGTTGTCTCTATTGGATTAAGTTTCTATCTTTTGGTGGAAAATTAATAATACTATGTTCTTGAGATTTGGCTAGGATAGTGTATATGTATAGCCTATTAATTGGTCTGGGTATTATAGCAACAGATGCTTGTGTTACTGTGTAATTCTGAATGGGCCACTTGCAAGAGAATAAAGAAAGAAAAGAATTTATCTCTTTAATTTGTTACTACCAGGTGGGAAAGCACTGTCAACCCAGACTGAACCCAACCACTATTCCTGAAATTATAAGGGACCAGGGATTACACTTAAACAAAACTTCAGATTCAAATTTGTGCCATTGCAAACATTTCCATGAAATCTAACTGTTTCATCAGGTTTTTCTTGCTTAACAAGGTTAAAATAAATAATTTGGTTTATTTTCATTTATTGTGCTTATTGAAGTTGTGGTGAAGTGCTAGGCAAGTAGATGCAGGAGCAGGCCCAGTGAGTTAGAGAACTTCACCACTTGTTTGCCTAGGGCTGGCCAAGAAAGGATTAATTGAGTGTCCCGGGAGCAGGAGAGATCATGTGACCAGTGTGGGAAAGTCACGTGACCTGGCTGGGGCTTAAGAGGAAGAACAGAAGCCCCATTGGACAGAGAACATTTGGTGCCAGCAGGGTGAAGTGCTCTATAGCTGGCTAAAGACACCCTGCTGGGGAGGTAGGAAAGAGCCCTGCCGTTGGGAGAGGGCAAGGGATGCAGGAAGGGTCTAGTGGGCAGGGCCTTGACTCCTAGGAACTACTAGGGAGAGCAAGCAGCCTGGAAGGCCCCTAGTGGAAGGTGGCCCCTCGTGCCTAAAGAGAATAGACCAAGGTAGAAGAGCTGGTAGCCTGCTTGATGAAAGAGGGCAGCCCAGCCAGTGGGGTGTGGGCCAGTACCAGCTTGGATCAAGGTGGGGCCTGGAGGGTAGCCAGATGATGAGGCTGGCAAGATCCACCTGCAGGCCCTGAGGGCTTGGCCTCAGACATGGTCCCAGAGTGGGGAGGTAACCACAGGGCAAAGCTCGGAGGGAGCAAGGGACTGTAGCACTTAGGTCCCCTAAGTAAAGGGGCTGTCAGGACCATCATAGGAGTCAGGGGATGTAGAAAATTAGGGCCAGATGCCTGGAGAGATGAGTAGGCTTCAGGATCCCTAGAGGAGAATTGTGGCAAGGAAGATGCCCAATCTCCAAGGCCCTAGGGAGAGGTCTGTAGGAACAGCAGTAGTAACAGCTGTGAGGGAAAGCAGATGGAGCTCGAGACCCTTGAAGCACCAGGGTCACCAACAAGCCCTGTAGCCAGACTAGCAAGGGCTACGGTCATGAGTGTACATGAGGCAGGCTCAGTAGCACCAAGGGGGGCAGGGTGCTGGATTGTATGTGGGAACTGGGGGTTCTTGAGGGAGACATCCAAACCACCTAGGACTCTGGACCGTATTTCCCAAGTGACTTAAGATCATCCCTCCAGAAAGTGGACTACGAACTGTGTGGGAGAGCACCGTGCATGGAGAGGAGACCCATGGCGGGACCAACACCAGGAGCTAATTCCCCAAGGTCAACATCTGCACCAGTGACGGGGACATCCCACAGAATGAAGAGAGAAGACCTTTCCCCACCAACAAGTCCGAAGACAGCTGAGGACCAAATCTGCAAGTGGCATGGGTTTGGTGACTTCTGGGTTGCCTTGCCACAGAAGTCAAAACAAAATCAATTAAAGTCAAATTCAGCTAATCCAATAAACTTGGGCTTTGTTAGAAAAGCAAATGAAACAAGAGTTCCCAGAGCTAACTTGGGACAAAAGAAATGCCATACTGGGTCAGACCAATGGTCTGTTGAGCCCAGAATCCTGTCTCTTGACAGTGGCCATTCTCAGTTGCTCTGGAGAAGTACCAATAGGTCATAAATAATGAGATGATCCAATCCCTGCTATTCACTCCCAGCTCATGACAGTTAGAGATTACATCCCCCCAACCTACTTGGCTAATAGCCAGTGATGGACCTATCCTCCAAGAACTAATCTATTCCTTTTTTCATACCTCAGGGACCGCCTCGCCCTCCGCGCCCCAGAGCGGCTCCTTCGGTCCACCGGGGGTGCCTTTCTGGAGGTCGCCCATGTTAGACGGGGGGCCACAATGGAGAGGACATTCTTGGAGACTGGGCCGCGCCTCTGGAATTCCCTCCCGGAGGAAGCTCGCCTGGCCCCAAGCCTTTTGACATTTTGGTGAATTTGTAAGACCTGGCTGTTCGCCCAGGCCTTTGGGGAGGGGGTGGGGTGGGTTAGGGGGTGTTTTATCTTCCCCCACCCTAATTTATTTATTATTATCCCAGCCTGTTTTACTGTAGTGTTTTTATGGATTGTTTTAATATATTGGTTTTAAGATTGTTTTATGTTGAATTTGTTAGCCGCCCCGAGCTGTTCGCAGGAGGGGTGGGATATAAATTGAATAAATAAATAAATATAAATAAAAAACCCAGCAATGCTACTGACCTTGACCACATCCTCTGGCAACAAATTCAACAAGTTAATTGTGCATTGCATGAAAAAATACTTTATTTGTTTTAACTCTGCTGCCAGTTAGTTTCCTGGAGTGTCCCCTAGTGCTAGTAGTATTTGAGAGGGTAAACAACTCCCTACCTACTTGTTCCATGCCACTCATGATTTTATAAACTTCTACAGGAGTTCTTACAGGATTCATAGGCCCCTAAGAAAGAGCCACTGAGAACACCCATCCATCTGATTCCTTTTGGGGCTTCTCAAAGGAAAACCAAGCTCCGCACTCCTACAATTAGCAGCATGTCACAAATCAGGATGAAATGAATATTCAGTGCAAATACTGAATTTGGTGTATTTGTATCAATTTTAGCAAAGCACATAAAGTTGTTTTCACTCCCTGCTTTGTTCACAGTTCTGAAATTTTTGTTATGTTCCTATTCAGTTACTTTGGTATTTGTGTGACAGCTGTTGCCCAGTCAGGAGTTACATAAATATCAAAGCACCCTGGATCAAAAATACTGAATTAACAGATTACAAATAGCAAAAGAAAAACTTAAGGGTAGGGCATATTCATAAATATCCTCTATAGAAAATTATTAATTATGGGGATAACACAAAAACTGAGAACTGCTGGTAAACTTCATTATAAAATTTGCAAATGTGATGCACATTTTTGTTCTGATTTTGTATTTACAAATTTGTAAACTTTATTGCCTATTGGATTTGTTTCAAATATTTATTTCAGCTCTCCTGGGGATATAACAGACACAATTTTGCCTCCTCCTCACCTCTCGTGTGTTGTGGTTGCATTTTGCTTCAATGTCGTATCTCTCTTCATCCACAACCTCAATCTTCTCATGTAGTTCCCTGCACAGGTCCTTCACAAGGAGAGCACAAATGGTAAGCCGTGAATGAAGGCTTTCCTCAGCACTCAATTTTTGTTTTACCTTGCTACAGTGCTGCAGCTGTTCAAAAATGCTATTTATTATTTGTGGGGAAAGTTAGAAAAATTGTCTTTAAAAAAACAAAAACAACCCAGACATATAGACTTCTTTTATGGAGTTTCCTTAAAAAAGAAACCAAAAACTGAAAATGTATTTTCAAAATTTGTTTTGGAAATTTTGTCATGAAACAAAACATGAATTTTCTACCAAAATGTAAAAAAAAAACTAGCAAATTACTTGGGCAGCTTTAGGTCCATTTTCTTGCTGTAAACTGGAGAATTTCAGTAAAAATCAAGGGGTTTTTTGGTAAAACTTTTAATTTTGGTCAAAAAACTATTTTGTATTTAACAAAATTGTCTCGGTGAAATAAATTTACCTGTCTCCAGCCCATACCACCTCAAGACCCAGGATGCTAGCACAAAGTTTGTTAATGCTGGTAACTACTCTAGCAAGCATTTTAAATCCTGGTGTCACAGCTGTCAACATCTGTTTGAGGTTTTCTTAATTGTTCTCTGTGAAAACACCTTTTTCAATTACCTCACCCTCAAATGACATGTTGGGATGACTTGTCCTTGAGACACCTCCTTCCAGAGTCTCTTATCTCTTGTCTGGACACATTCAAGAGTGGCTAAATGGAGCGGCCTCCCATTCCCTGACTTTTCATGGGCAAAAAGGACAGGATGGAGACCTTCACTGAGGCACTGTTATCAGGCCCACTTGTGGTACTCATCAGACACTTTCACCCCCTACTTGTTTCCTAAGCCTATTGTGTACCTGGAGCTGGTTGTAGGAAAGCCCGCTGGTCCTGAGGTCTGGGAGACGCTCAACCAAGTATCTGTCCTTCTCTGCTTCCTTGTCCACTTGCTCTTGTTCCCATTCTTCTTTGGCCTTGGCCAGCATCAAACTCTGGAGCACATGGGAGACAAAACCAGCCTAATGGTCGGGATCCACCATCAGACTGCTGCACAGCAAGACTATGCGTATCTCTACAAGTAATGCTTGCCACCTTTCCAGCTGCCTAACACAGGGGCAAGTGTTATGTTAAGATCACACAAAACGGAGCAACCTGAACCCATGAAGTGAACACAAAGTTTGTGGAGATTTGTTTCCTGGAACGTATCCAGGGAACTCCTCAGCAAACGTGCAGAGCAGCCAAAAACAGAATCAATGTCTGGTCACCACCATGCCACCGAGAGTGGGGCTTCAGGGCCTGTCAATTTCACTGCAGGGAGGTGATCAGCTTGCAGACTTGCTTGTCAGTTTCAGCTCTGGGCTTGCCATCCTGTCAGTTTCTGTGCTTGTTCACTCTGGGCTTTAGGGCTTGATTACAGGGCTTCCTGGTTTGTCAGCTTCAGTGTGGTGCTTGCCAGCTATTTATCCCTATTTATGCTGCCACTTGATGGGTCTCCCTAGAGGGCCACCTTGAGATGATGTCGTAAGTACTACCACGGAGCATATTTGCAGTTAGTCTCTCGTATCTCACAGATATCATCCCAGAGGAGGGCTACACCACAGGGACACAAGGAGAGCTCACTGCCCTAACAAAGGGCATAGTGGGTTTCTGGATACCAGACCTTCACCATCTTTGGATGTTCTCCTCCCTCCAATAACGATCTGGTGGTCTCATAACTAGAAGCCTGTACAAAATGTCCTCACCTGCCCATCCAATAGATGTGATATCCCAAGGGATGAGTGTACCACTAAGAAAAGTGTAAGAGACTGGGCAATATGAGCCAGATTCAGTGACTGCATTACCTTTGGGAGAATGAAAGCAAGGCCAGGCTACCTTTAAGCATTAATTTTCCTCTTCAAACAAAAATACTTTCCCCAAACTATGCCTTGCCTGCTAAAGAGCTAGAATACTATTGACATTATACAGCTATGAGAAGCAGTAATAATAGGTCCTCAAGTATATGAATGCTTGGAATTATGATAGTAACAACAAAAGCTGCAGCTGGGAAAACAACTATCTCCTACAAACATATGTGTACCCTATTGTAACAGATTCCCATGTTAGATACCCAGGTCCTGCCAGGCAAGGTGGAGATAGGCTAATTGTTTTCAGGTGGAACAGATGAGCAAAGGACAAACGCTCACAGAACTTTGAGAGCCAGTGTGGTGTAGTGCATAAGGTGCTGGACTTAGACCTGGGAGAGCGGGTTCAAAACTCATTTTAGCCAATGAACTCACTGGGTGGCCTTGGGCAAGTCACAAGTGTTCCCCATCTGTAAAATGGGAATGTGTGTGTGTGCGTGCTTTTCCTTGTGTGTTCCCATCATCCTTGTCCATCTTAGATTGTAAGCCCACTGGGCAGGGACCTGTGTCCGAAAATCTGTGACTGTAAAGAGCTGTGCACACCTAGTAGCGCTATAGAAATAAGTAGTAGTAACTTTTATTCTGCAGGACATTTCAAAATTAGTCTCTCTCCATTCTGAATCTGTATGAAAAACTGAAATATCAACAAATGCCACAAAACTTGGAACTGAAAATCTTAAAGTTAAAATACATTCTCTCTCAAAACATTACAAAATGTGCTGTTTTGGTGACACAAAATAAACTGGAAAGTGAGAGTGTATGTAAGAGCAAAAAGAAAATGGTCGTTTAGACATTTTCTGTTGGAAATTCAGAATTCTCTCATCAATATTGACAGTATTCCACAAAACATTTCCATTTCTATAAAACCATATTTTTCAACAGGAAAAACTTCTGTACAAGTATTTCAATCAGCTCTACATAGGCCTTTTTTACACGAGACACACCCACTCATGAACACACAGAAATTTGCGTGTTCATGAGCGGGCACGATCCGTGTGAAGGATGCGGCGCGGACATGCGCAGCTTGTGGGGGTACGTGCGTCCCGTCTAACACGCATCCCCACGCACTGAACAAGCTGGGGGGGGGGGGAATGGAGGTTGCTCCGTATGGTAGAATGAGTGGGGGGCCACGGGGATATGTGTGTGGCCGTGTGCATGCCCCACCCACTGTCCCCACCCAGCGGCACCATGTAAAAACGACCATAGTGTTGTTGAGTCCTGAGTGACTGAGGAATTGTTACAGGTCCTGGAGCTGCTACAATTAATGCAGAGATTGTGCATTAATTAATTAATCCTAGATTGTGGCTCACAACCTCAAGGGGATTCACAGTCACACTAGTTGTGGATGGAGTCAGAGTCCTGATTGATCTTTGATACACTTTGCATGTCTTTGTTCCTATTTCAGGTCAGAGGAGTATACTAAAGTCTCAAACGGAGTCATACAGACAACAAACTTGGGAACCACTAAGTAGAGAGTTTTAAATTATTTATATTGTTGTTTTATGTATTTTATTATTGTTTTAGTTGTTGTGAGCTGCCCCGAGATGCCGTAGGCATGAGGGGGTGGCCAATAAATGTAAATAAATAAATAAATATAACTAAAAAAATACAATGAAAACAACCTAAAACCCCCAGATTAAAATAACCCATACCCAAACCCTCCCTAACCCAACCCAGCCCCCTGCCCACTACCCGTCTCCCCACCCCTACCAACTCCCTTCCCCAAAGGCCTGAACAAACAGCCAGGCCTTACAGACCCGGCGGAAGGCCAGCACACTCGTGGCCAGTCGAGCTTCCTCCAGGAGGGAGTTCCACAACCGCGGTGCGACCACCGAGAACGCCCTCTCCATTGTGGTCCTCCGGGGGACCTCCAAGAAGGCACCCCCAGCAGACCGCAAAGATCACCCCAGGACCCAAGGAGTGAAGCAGTCTCTCAGATAGGAGGGGCCCAAGCCGTATAGGGCTTTAAAGGTTAAAACCAGCACCTTGAATCAGGCTCAGAATGCTATAGGCAACCAGTGCAGAGCTCGGAGCACTGGTGTTATGTGCTCCCTATGGCCTGTCCCTGTCAGAAGACAGGCCGCCGCATTCTGCACCAGTTGCAGCTTCCAAACCGTCCCCAGGGGCAGCCCCATGTAGAGCGCGTTGCAGTAATCTAGCTTCGAGGCGATGAACGCATGGATGAGGGTGGCCAGGTCAGAGTCCGAAACATATGGCGGGAGCCTCCACAGAAAATGTAGCTGGCGAAAGGCTCCCTTCATCACCGCCTCTATCGGGCAATCCAGCCGAAGGCTGGAGTCCAACAGGACTCCCAAGCTCCAGATCCGGGAAGCCAGTGGGGGGCGGACCCCCTCAACGAGGGGAGCCATCACCCCCGCCGCCCGACCCACCAACATCACCTCCGTCTTATCGGAATTCAGCCTCAGTCTGCTCCGCCGCATCCAGTCAGCCACTGCCTTCAGGCACCGAGAAAGCACTGAGACTGCAGGGCCTGGGTCAGTTGAAAAAGAGAGGTATAGCTGGGTGTCATCAGCATATTGGTGGCAACGCACACTAAACCATCTCACAACCTTCCCCAGGGGTTGCATATAGATGTTAAACAATAATGGAGACAAAATAGAACCTTGCGGTACACCGCAAGAGAGGTCCCAGGGGCTAGATGTTTCAGCCCTCAACACCACCCGCTGGTTCCTTCCTGAGAGGAATGAGCGGAACCATCCAAGGACCGTCCCGTCCACCCCCCACCCCCCGGGACCACAATCATCTCAGCAATAACCCATGGTCCACTGTATCAAAAGCAGCCGCGAGATCTAATAGGATGAGTAGTGTTGAACGCCCTGAGTCCATCTCTCGGCGGAGGTCATCCACCAAGGCCACCAATGCAGTCTCGGTGCCATACCCTGGGTGAAACTCCGATTGAAAAGGGTTTAGTAAACTGATACCATCCAGGTGACCCCGGAGCTGCTGGGCCACAACCCGTTCAATAACCTTCCCTAAAAAGGGAAGGTTAGAGACAGGCCAGTAACTGGTCGGTGTGTCAACGTCCAAAGATGGTTTCTTTAACAGGGGCTGCACCACCGCCTCCTTGAGGCAGTCCAACACCCTGCCCTCCCAAAGGGAGGCATTGATCACCCCCACCAGCACCAGCCCGAAGGTCTCCCTGGAGGCTTTCACCAACCAGGATGGGCATGGATCTAATTCGCAAAAGGTGGCCCTAACAGACCACAGGACACCCACGGCATCAACCGGCGTCACTTCCTGAAACTGATCCCACAAAGATGGACCAGACGGGGCATGCATAACCCCAAGCTCTCCTTCCTCTGCATCAATGCCAGCTCCGAAATCGCGCTGAATCCAAGCGATCTTCTCTGCAAAGAAAGTGAAAAACTTCCTCACAGCGGGCCTGAGATATCTCCCCCGCCAGGCGGAGGGAGGCTGGACTGACCAGCCCCCTCACCACCCGGAAGAGCTCTGCCGGGCGCGACTTTGCAGCAGCTATGAGGGCAGCAAAGAATTCCTTCTTTGCCGCCCTCACAGCCACAGCATAGGACCACAAATGGGCCCAATGCTGTAGCTGATAGGATTGAGTGCAAGAACGACACCAGCATCGCTCTAACCGCCATCCCTCCCACTTCATACACCTCAGCTCCTCGGTAAACCAAGGAGCCCTAAGATGACGAAGCGGTGGCAGCGGATGCCTCGGAGCCACCCGGTCGATGGCCCCCTCCAGCAAGATGTTCCATGCTTGGACAAGATCATCAGCCGAGCGGCCATCAAGGTCTAAGGACACCTCCCCTAGCGCATCTTGAAACCATTGTGGTTCCATCAGCCTCCAGGGGCGGACCATTCTAATAGGTCCCACTCCTTTCCGGGGGCTATTGTGTGCTAGGAGTCTGGCCTGCAGGAGGTAATGTTCCGACCATGACAAGGGCATAAAACTAACCTCCCCCACTACCGGATCACCCACCTGAAGGCCAGAGCAGAATACCAGGTTGAGCATATGCACCTCCTCGTGTGTCAGGCCGTTGACCATTTGGAACATGCCCGTGGTTGCCATGGCGGCCATGAAGTCACGCTCTGCCCCTGCAAGGCCAGTGCCGGCGTGGATGTTGAGATCCCCCAGAACCAAGGCCCTCGGGGAGTGCAACACCACCTCCGACACCAGTTCCGCTAGAGCAGAAAGGGATGCCGCTGGGCAGGAAGGAGCCCGGTACACCAGCAACACCCCAATTTTGTCCCCCGCCAAGTCAAACACCACGTGGAGAGCCTCAATTCCTGGAATAGACTGCACTGGATACCTCCTAGCAGTCCATGACTCCTTAAAAAACACAGCTACACCGCCTCCCTGGCCCTCAAGTCGAGGCTGGTGCTGGACGGAGTACCCTGCCGGAACGAGGTCCGTGAAAATCAGACCAGGCTCCCCATCCAACCAGTTCTGCGGCCCAATCCACTTGATCCCAACAGATCTGGCCACTGGCCACCTGATCCCTGCAGAGCAGGATCAGAGGATGGAAACCTATGGGTAGTAGCTGGGACATGGCTGTGGACTCGGTCCCAGCCTGGTGGTATAGGGTGCCAGAACTCTCTGTCCCAGCTCAGCAGTCCCCATTGCCTGAAAAGCACTGCAGGGAACTGATCTGGGGATTCAGGATTAGGGACTTCTGGGCCGGGCAAGGCCTCTACAACCCCAGATGCTATTTTCATTCTCATCAGGCTTGCAGCTGTTCCTCTTGCCCAGCCTGCTACACCACTGCTGAAAAAATAAGTTGTGTTTGAAATGATGTTAAAATTATCTAATATAACGTAGACTTAAGTCATTCCCGCAGTCAAGATACGCCTCAGAGAAGTTCCACGCCTTGGGACTTACCTTTAGCAGGAGTTTACGTGAGGCAGAGATCTTAGATTTTCTCTAAGGAGAAAAAGAAAGACAAAGTCTGGAGCATTTTAAATGCAACCTCTTTACAGAAAATGTGTGTCAACGTTCAAATTTCTTAACAGTAGAAAATCCAGGAGCAATACTTACCTCCCTTAAGCGGTTCATTTGAGAGATGAAATAAAGGGGGGTGGGAGGAAAACACACAGTCAGTATACAGAATGCAAAAATGGTAGCAGAAAGTAAAGCGTTCACCCTACAGTTACTTCAAATTAAAAGTGAAGCCTTGTTTTTTAGGCATAAATACTTCTCTTCCTACCCCTAAATAACTTGGTTTAGCGCTCCTGATGTGTGAATGATTCAGAAGTAAAAGTGATTTAAAGCTTAGCTACTTCAAAGTACCTGTTCAACTGAATATGGTCATAATTTTGAGGCACATTGATATTCAGTGATAATACTGTGTGTTACCTCCACTAGGAAAGTATGGGCCTCTGTCGCCATCTATTGACTGTTCCATAAAGGAGTTTTATGTGTACGTTGCACCTGCTGCTTTGAGCTGATGGAGGTGTTAGCTCAAGTGACAGACATCTGTGCTTTTAGCACACATAGAATCAAACCCTGCCTTTGGCCGTAGGAGATATTTCATGCAGCTCTGTTAGAAGCCTGGGATGGAGGGGAGCTCAGAAAAAAAAACACAAAGGAAAATCACTTCTTACTTACTGTTCTGGCATTATGACAAGGGATTCTGCACCTAGAATCAGTCAAAAACAAAATAGTTATCAGCAAAATGATTTGAAGTCTTCATCCCAGAGACCTGGGCAGAATCCCTCTATGTGGTGACTGTCAACAAGGGAGGCTGCCTTCCTCCCTTACACGTTATTATTAATTTATTTATTATTATTATTAGCAGCAGCAGCAGCAGCAGCAAACTAGGTGGGAGCCCCACAGTGATAGTGAAAGCTGTAGTGATTTGGACCTAGTGATGCTGTCATGCCTGATTTGGTAGAATGAAGGGGAAGAGAGTGCGAGATTCCAGCTGCCCTAGAAAAGCTATGGAGGATGATCACAAGATTCCATGTGCCCTCTGGCTTTCCCCAGTTCCATTCAGTCACTTGCAATGCTTAGTGATTCTGCTCCAAACTGCACAGTCCTAGCTGTAGCATGTGGGAAACTGATAAGCTAACAAAATGCTGAGCAGCCTAGCCACTAACTGTTGGGCAGCAGCTCGTTTCATATGCATGCCTGAGCCTCTTGAGAGAATTCCTATTTCTTTCTATTGGTAACCTTATGAGCCACACTGTAGTGCCAACTTCCTGAGGAGTGCATGGACAGGACTGCCGTGCTCAGGCCTTAGGGAGATGAGTAGAACAGAACAGGTACATCTGGGTGAATAATTCCTAACATAATGGTTACTTAGCTCTTTGGTTTGTATTCCAAGTGCAGATTGTCTACAATCCACTCAGGCCCTTGTGTTCATTGTGAATATTTCTCATGATCCAGGCCATCCTTAAGCCTGATGCAGCTATATCAGGTCTTGTCTGGCTCAACAAGGGAAGCAACAGGCTGTTGTGAGAGGGAGCGGGCCCCAGAGGTCTGGAATAGCTTTGTGCAGGGGGGACCCATAGTTTTTACGGATTCCAAAGGACAGCTCGACTGCTGTTTCAAAGTTACAGGGTAACTTCAAACTACTTTTCAGTGGAAAGATCCCAGTATTGCCAGTCCTGAATTTCTTCCCCAACTCTCTCCAGTGAGATACAGGGGGGGAAATCACAAAATTTTAAAAGCATTATGGCACTTTTCTTTGCTTCTGGATTTTGGGTCGTTATATTACACACAGATAACATTTTCTAGCTTTTCTCTACAACTAAGAATGCTGAAAACTGAATTTGTTTTCATACACAAGCTGAGTTTCTTCAGGAATAATTTGATTCCAGGAGCTAGGCTTTTATAAGAAAATATTATCAAATACTGTAAGACTGCCAATAATGTTGAGCATTAGCAACATTGTGATTCAGTAATCACCATTCTAAATTCCAGCTGTTTTAGTTGGGTGAAGAAGTCACATGGCTTCAGCTACCTGACTGGATAATAATCATGTTTAAATTAGAATCAAATTGTCTGAGTATTATTGATTATGAATTTTCTGTGACGCCTGTTAAAAAATCCCCCCTGCCAGTGAGCTAGAGGGAGCCAAGGGCCAGCCTATGGCTTAAGTCCCAAATCACAGCTTGCTCATCCACCCCACAGCACTTCCTCCATCCCCCTTAACTGCGCTCCTAAGCTGGTGTATTGAAAGAAGGGAGCACAACTAAGGAGGTGCCAGGTTCCAGATTAAGTTCGTTCCCTTGGTGTTCAGCAGAGGCCTTGTACATTCAGCCAGAAAATGAAATGAAAGGAGCAGGACCATAAGCAAAGGAGACTGGTTTACAAATTCTCATATCTGTGAATAATTTGTATGCTATATTGTTGTGGTGGTGAGTAGAGCCCTTCCCCCAGATGGGACTGGCAGCCTGTTGTGCTTAGGGTTGCTAGGTTTCCTCTTTTTGGTGGGAGTTCCTGTTTGGGGAAGTGTCCCTCGCATTCCTTGGTCAGAAGTTGGACAGCTAGCAATCCTGTCCCCATCCCCGCTGCTGCTGCTGCTTTTTGTTCCCTTCATTGATTTTGCTTGCTTTCCTGTAGTACAGGAAAGCCAGTGCTAAGGACCCTTGTAGCTGCAGAGTTACTGCACTCCCCCACAATCAAGAAAATGGCTGCTACTGTGCATCTGGGAATGGAAGGGAAAGCCCTCCTGGATCTTCTACTGCCCCATCACCTCTGGGTTCAGCAGCAGTGGAACCCCAGCAGAAGCTGGGCAGCTGCAACCACAGTAAGAATCTCCCCAGTGCTGGGTAGCAAGATGGCACCAGGTCAGAGCTGCTAAGCACAGAGGGAATACAGGTACGAACCCCAGGTAGAGCTTTGTGTGGGAGCAGAGTGTGGCTATGGATGATTTCAAAGCAACCCCCAGACCCTGAATATGGTTGCCAGATCCTCCAATACTAAGGGTGTCCATACCTGACAGGGCATCTGTGCTGGGATTGGGGGAATCTCAGAAGAGCGAGCTGGCATCCTGACACCCGGGCAGCTGGCAACCCAGCATGGGGTGGTGGTGCCTGGGCAAGAATGTCTGTGGAGGGATTTGGCTTGGGGCCTGGGCGTGGCAGTGGGGAGCAACTCATACTGTGAGCGTGTGTCTCTCTGTGTCTCTCTTTCTCTGTGTGTGACCCATTTGTAGGCATGGGGAGCTCTGTGTGCCAGGTTGGAATGGGTAAGGTAAACTGGACAGTGGCTCTGACTCTGAGAATAATTTATACATACTTATGCAAATCAAGTAGGGGGCAGTGCACAGGGTTGTCCCTCTTTGATATTTTCAAAACCTGGTAATGCTGGGTATTTTACACACACATACATACACACACAAAGAGCTCAACATGCTAGGCAAATGGAAGCTGAGGATCTGGCCCCTACTTTCTGCCCACAAGATCGTACACCTTTAACTAATGATACAGACAAGACGAGCGGGTTGCCATGGCACAACCCACAACGCGGGATTACACGAGACGGAAGTAGGGGATCACGCGCATAGAAGGCGGTTGCTCATTGTTTGCTGACCGCGAATTAAATACCTCACAATCAAGGTATTTAATTCACGGTCGGCAAACAATGCGCAACTGCCTTCTATGCACATGGTCCTCTACTTCCATCTCATGTAATCCCACATTGCGGGATTTCAAAATATCGCACGAGCGGGTTGTGCCACGGCAACCCGCTTGTCTAAAAGCGCCCAAAAGATGTGCAAGGAAACAAAGGCACAAAGATGAGAAGTAACTTGACCAAGATCTCACAGCAGGTCAGTGGCAGAGCTAGGTCACCAGATTTGTAAACCAACACCTGAGCCCCACTGAAGGGGTTTGCATTGTTTTGAATGTCATTGACTTGGGTTGTGTAAATGTCAATCAACTTTTACAGCCAGACTTTCCAACTTCACCAGCCATTTTGCATCCAGAACTCAGAGCTTTCTTCTAAACAACACTCATTTTTTACACCAGCTGTCATATTCTAGCAGTAATTTTGAAGCTAGAGAGAAAATGAGAGGGCTCAGAGATCCCTCTTTCATTCAGCTCTTAAAATGTGATTAGGAAATTAATATTTCCATGGAGCTGTCTGAAACAGTTGCAGCACCTGTGCATGGAAAATTCTGGACTGGATTATTGCCTCCTGCTATGGATTCCCTTGATACCCCTGGTTTTGCTATGGAAATCATTAAGAAATAGGCCTTCCAACTGAGTGCCTGCAAGATAGTCTAGCCTCAAAAAAACAAAAACACGAAATGGTCCTGAAGGGCAGACAACCTTGTTTCATCTGGTTAGAAACAAACAGAAATCTTAACCATTTACAGTCACACACAGAGCAGGCAGAACAAAATGAACAGACTGATAAACACGCAACTACACAGAACAAAACATATGCATGCATAAATATCCACATATCACATGCATAGGCACAGCTGGGGCAAATGCACAAACATGCTTATACACAACAATAAAGTGTGACCGGTAATACTGTGAAAGCTACATCTACTCCAGCTCTGAGTGAGATGGCATTTAACGAAACTGGAAGGAGTCTACAAAGGTGACTAGAGCTTGGTAAGAAGCAGCAGCTCTGTTCCATGGAGATCCAATAAAAAGGCATTGTGTTCAAGAGACTGCGATATTAAATCAAGCAGGGAGACACAATAGTTTTAGTATCAGGTCTTCAAAACCCTGCGTTCTCCACGTTCACAATGTGGATCTGATCCAAATCGCGTTGATCTCAGTGGGGATATTTCCATACTACAGTGGGCACAGGATCATTGCCTGAGCATACCCATGTACCTTCTTTGTCTGAAATAATTTTGTTTTCAGACAAATAACCTCCTCTAGCCATGTAGCCATTTCAACAGAGACAGTCTCTGCCCCAGCACCACATCTAATCATGAACCTCACGCATCTTCCAGCCACAGTAGCAGGCAGTTGATTGGCCAAGAACCGATAGAGAGAGAAAATTGATTACTTTTTCTCTAGCGCAGTTTCCCCCAGGATCTCATTAAAGGCTGTTGAAGCCAATGTTCTTTGACCTAACACATTTTCTATAGGAAACACAGGGACCAGGAAAGGCCTATCCCACTGTAGGGAATTCTCGTGGGCAGATGTATCTATCTACACAACTAATGAGCTGCCCAAGTTAAGTGTAAGCTCACTGCAGACAGTATCCAGAGAGACAGCAAGAGAAAGATTCACTCTACAGGGTTTCTACGGTGTCTGTGCCCAGGATTTCTAAAATCTAATTTCATTTTAGCAGTGGTGGACTGGCCACAGCATAACCCTCACCAAAGACCCAGGCTGCTCTCCTTTCAACCAGCCTGGCTAACAGAAGCAGAATCAGGTGAAACAAAACACCCTTCCCCTGATCCACTTCGTAGTAAAGCAGCACATTTTCTTGAGCAGGCGATGAATGCCCAAAGCTAAATTAGCAATGCAGTCTCTTACCTAGTGCAGTCCAAGCAGAGGGGAGGTGGTGACCAGAGCCTGGAAGGGTGTAGACTGGGAGAGGATAGGGAAGGGACAGGCATATTAAAACCGAGACTGACTGCAACTGGTCCATAAAAATAGAACAGACAGAGATACCTCCCCCCCCCTCTCTCTCTCACACACACATACACGCACATGCACACTACACACTCGCACTGCATACATGCGCAGGCTATACACACACTTGCACTGCATGTGCAGTACTCAAATGGGTATGTATGTAAATGGGTATGTATCAATGTATGTATGTACACAGAGCGTTATGTCTTTATGAAAATTTCGCTCAGAAACTGTGGGGAGGATATCAAGACAGAACCTTCTGGGGTTGAGTTGTAGAAGCAAGGTTGGAAGGGACTTCAAGGATCATCTGGTCCAACCCCAGTGATCCCTTTAGAAATTACTAGTGCTGAAGATGCCTGTCTGGGAAGAAGGGAAGTGAAGGAAGGAATCGGGGCACTCCATCACGGCCAGCTGTAACGCAAAGCAGGCAGCAAGGCAGCCACCTAGGGCCTCATGCTTTATGGTCAGGGCCTCGAGTAAAATGCAGCACTCCAATTCGTGTTTTTTCCCCCGCAGAGTTGCCTCGGGGGAGATTCTCGCGGAACATAGGGAAATTCCCGTAGAACTTCCCTTTCTGGTATGCGCAAGCCAATAGAGACTTGTGTGCACTAGATAAATTGCCACCGCCGCCACCTCTCGGTTTTGCTGCTGCCGCTTGTCTAAGGAGGAAGTGGCTGCTACGCCCGCCTGCTCCTGCCACTGAAGGGCTGCCTCCTCCTGCTGCCACCAGTGCTGGATAAGTAGAGTGTGAGGGGTGGGAGGGTGACCGCTGTCCCTCTGCACAGCATGGTTTGGGGAAGGCTTTGCCTGAGGCCCAAGCGGCCCCGGGTGAGGGGTAGGGAGTTGCTTGCTGCCCTTCTGCACCACATGGCTTGGAGGGGTTTGTTTATTTATTTATTTATTTTTGTGGATTTCTAGGCCGCCCCCTCCTGCTACTGCAGCTCGGAGTGGCTTACAACACGATAAGAACACAAAATATAAAAATAAAACCCATATAGATGACAATATAAAAATATAAACATATGGCAGAGTATACCCACCCCATCTAACCCCCCTCCCTCACCCATCTCCCTCGCCAAAAACCTGGCGGAACAGCTAGGTCTTACACTATTTATGGAAAGAGGGAAGGCTTGGGGCCAGGCAGACCTCTGCTGGGAGGAAGTTCCACAGCCGCAGTGTGGCCACCGAGAATGCCCTCCTCATCATCCCCACCCGAGACACTCACGGGACCCTGAGACTGGTGCTCCCAGCCAACTGCAAGGGCCGACCCAGGACTCGGGGGCGGGGGGGGTGAGGCGATCCTGCAGATAAGAGGGGCCCAAACCATATAGGGCTTTATAGGTCAAAACCAACACCTTGAATTGGGCCCAGAAGACTATAGGCAGCCAGTGCAGAGATCAGAGCACGGGTGCAATCTGCTCATGGAGACTCATCCCTGTAAGGAGGCGGGCCGCTGCATTCTGCACTAACTGCAGTTTCTGGACCGTCACCAAAGGTAGCCCCATGTAGAGTGTGTTGCAGTAGTCCAGTCTTGAGGTGATGAAAGCATGGACGATGGTGGCTAGGTCAGAGTCTGAGACATACTGCCCAAGCCATTGCACCAGGTATAGTTGGCAGAATGCTCCCTTTGTCACAGCAGCCACCTGGGCATCCAGGCAGAGCTGTGAGTCAAGGAGCACCGCCACACTCTGAACCTGAGGGGCCAACGGAGGGAGGATCCCGTCAATGACGGGGGCCACCACTCCCTCAGCCCCTCCCACCAGCATCACCTTCATATTGTCAGGATTCAGCTTCAGACGGTTCGCCCTCATCCAATCCCCCACAGCCGCCAGACACCGGATAAGCACCGAGACTGCCGGGTCTGGGTCAGCTGAAAGGGAGAGGTAAAGTTAGGCTGAGAAGACATTGCCCTAGGCCCAGGGTGGGAATGAAGGGGTTGCTCACTATGTTCTTTCCATTGCTATGCTTTTGGGGGTGGGGGGGCTACCTACTGTGCCCTCTGCATTGTTATGTGTTGGGTGACTGGCTCGTACCCCCTCTGCATTACTATGTGTTGGGGGAGGGTGCTGACTGTTGTGCTCCGTTTAGCCTCTGTTGTGTCATGGGCTTGGTGTAAGCCCCACACCCATTATTAAATGCCTGTAAGTAGGGGGGGAAATCATTTGGGGGGGTGTGTGCAGGCTTTTTCAATTTTGGGACACAGAATTTTAATTTTGGGTGCTGGAATTTTGGAAAAGAGTTTGCAGGAGAATGCAGGCCCTGTTTATGGGACACCATACCACCTTGCCTGCCTTTCTGCAAAGTAACTTCCATGCTGTAGAGGGAGTTGTGTCATCTCACCACTTTGCTGTATCCCTGCACTGTATGTGGGGGGTGGGGCTCAGCTAGCCACCCACTTGCCATCTTGTTCCTCCTGCCCCCTCCACTCCAATGGGGACAGAAGCAGCATTGTAGCTGGGTGAGAGAGCAGGCAGCTGCTGGCTCCATATAGCATGGGGCCCTCAGCTGTTTGGTTTCCCATGCCAGAGTAGAGGGGACAGAAAGAGCTGGGCAGGCAGATGGGCATCTGAGAAGTCTATACAGAGCAGGGCCCTTGGCCACCCAGCTGCCATATATATACCCCTATGTAGGGAAAAGTATAGAAGTAGCAGGGTCTTCTGGTCACCTAGGTAGCCTTATCAGGCAGGGGATGGTTGCAAGGATATTATGCACTGTGGGCATGTGTAATATCAGGTATCTTCCTCCCCCATGTGACTGCCTTACAGCCCCACAGGACCCTAGGACTGGTCCTGGACTCCATGGGGCAGTGCCTGAGCATTGCGCTTGTTCAAGCTATGTCAATTCTGTTTGTACTCAAGAAATGTTCTAAACTTTCCCTCACCTGGGAGTGTCACGCAGTAGCATTGTACATGCTTGCATTCTGCTCTTCTCTCGGGTGATCCCTCAAACTGATTTCAGTTAGTCACTGCAGCAAAACAGGAAAATTAATCAGTTAATCAAGTTTTGTGTTGATAGATCTTCGATTGCTTACAAGCCCAATCATGGATCTGCAGTCGTATCTAAATATCACAGAGGTGGTGATAGAGACCATGGTTGAACAGGATTGTCAAAGCTGTGAAGGTAGCACCCAGGGTTGTAATTGTATGGGGGCTAGGAGTAGGCAAGGTGCATTGGCAGAGCTGTATGTACGGAGAGCCTGAGACTGCAGTTTGGGACTGAAGAGGTATTGGCAAACGTGTCTGGGGGGTGCAGGGCTTCAGCAGCAGGAGGCTCCAAGACTGGATGGAGAGGCATTGGAAGAGCTGGGTGTATGGATGGGGAGACCAGAAGTAGAATAGTCATCAGTTTTCTGTAGCATCACATTAATGGGAAGGGGAAATGGGAAATAAAGGCAGCAGCAGTAATGATGGCTGCGGTTGCTGTCTGCAAGCACACCCTCTGCCACTTCCACAAGGACCCTACTTTTTGTTTCCGAGTGGCTGTGCAGGTCTGGGGAGGCCAGGGAGCTGTGCCTGCACCTGTTTTCCTGTGTATTTTTAGGGCAGATCTTATGTAGATACAATTTGCAGACTATAGTCCAGCGAGGACAATGTCTGGCATTTTAATCCCTGCTGCTATTATGGTCAGGCAACGGGTGCAGTCGGGAAATTCCACTGCAGCGACAGAAGGGGTAGGCACTGACTGGGCAGGCTTTGTTCTTCTCCTTGGGGACAGTCATCAACTGACAGTGAAATGGGCCTCCCCACTTATCCTGGGCCCAGGATTGGGGGGTGAACTCCAGCACCCCAGCCCAGCCCAACAATGCCTAACCCCACTTATCTTCAACACAGTCTGTAATCTAACTGCAACAGTGGATTCTGGGGACAGCTTTCGCTGGTCTGTGACAGAAGAATACAGGGGTGATATCCTACCAGTTCAGCAGAGTTGGTAGTGGTTGTTTATTTAAAGTCTACCAGAATACACACAAAAGAGAGTGCAGGTGCAGAGTGTGGTGCTCAGCTCTTATAGAACTGGTTGTTGGTAAATTAGATCATCATCCCTGGAAGGATGTCTCGTCCCTCCTGAGGTAGATGGGAGCAGGAGGTATGCTGTTACCCCAGGGTCGCTTCCCCTCTGCTTCCTCAGCTCCCCTTACTGACCTAGGCCTAGATTGCAATTTGTCTGTGTATTGGCTCTTGGAAGACGAGGGCTCTTCTAGAAACTCACAGCCATTGGGCAGCCTGGGAAAGGGGCAGCACATAAAAGCAAGCCCCTTTCACAAGGAGCTGTCCCTGTATCATTGACGCACGAGCACTCTGAGGCACTGTCTCCCTGGGTGCTCCTGGCTGCTGCACCTTACCGTGGGCTCAGTGCTGCAGACATGCTTAAGGAGGTTACCAGAAGTCACCATTCACACCCTCCCTAGCTGTCACCAAAGTGCTCCAGCAGAAAGTGGGAAGACTGGGCCTTTCAAACACTGAGGTAAAACAGGGAAATTATGGTTTGTGGAAGCCATCTTTATTCACCAGAAGGAAGTGGTAAAGGGTACAAACAAATCATTTCTGCCTTTGCTTCACAGCTACCTTTAAGAAATGCTCCTCAGTAGCATGTTAAGGCCAGTTGAAAAAGTTTGTTTAGCTCCCTTCCCAGCCTGTGCATGTGACTATTGAGCAAGGAGCACATGGAAGAGACCTTTGTAAGGCAAAGGGCTGGGCAGGTCTGTACATCTTGTATCTGGCCCAGTGTCAGATGCTGGCTTTTCTCCCAGTACCCTCCCAGGGATTGTTTTCTGAGCTCCAAAGAGCCTGAATTAGTGGGTGACTGAGACACACTGCTTTTCCTGCTCCCCTGGGACCATGTATCACAGCAGCAAGGGATTTGCCTCCCACACAAAGGGCTTGCTCTTCTTGACATCATTTGCTCCAGTTTTGGATTTCCACTTTGGCTAAGTTCCCAGGTTTGGGGAAAGAGAATCGAAGGGGGACATTCCTGAACAATCAGAGAGAACGTTCCCCCATAGAATTGAAAGCATTTGGCAAGGAAATGGTGGGCATCTTTATACCACTCCTCAATTTACTGATGGGAAACGGAGGCACAGGGAGGTGAGAAGAGTGATTTTCATCACACAGTGGGAGTGCTGAGAATACCTCCCTGGAGCTCTGACACCTAGAGCATGTTCTCACAAACAAATTGCCCTAGGTAGGGTACTACACCCTGTGGTGATTTGCCAGGGGGTATGTGGCAGGGACAGGCTTACCTGGGGTAAACTGGCAGGATTTCAGCCACACAATCAGGGGATTAGTTTAATCTAGTCCTTTAATCGCCCAGTCCCCATTAAACTGTAGTCTCTTTATCCAAAAGGGTTTCTCTCAGCCTGGCATATCTTCCTCAGGCCAGAGACCCCTTGTGCAGTCTCCACACTGTTCTCTGGGAGACTGGCATACTCTTTCTGCAACCCACAGAACCCCCAGCTCAGGCAAACCATCTGTGAGCCTAGTTCCTGCCTGTTTCACAATCTCCCCAGCACTCAGTTCTGGCTCAGGCTTTATCAGTCTCTGGGCTGGCTCTGCCATGCCCAAGCACAACTGCTGTTTGCTGTGCCTGAGGCAGTGTCCACCAATCTGTGTCGTGCCTGCAGCCCCACTAGCACCTGTAACCAGGCTGGTGCTAGCTCGCTTAAAGGGCCAGTGGCTCACAGGGACTCTGGCCTGACACAGGGTAGCTTACCTCTCACAAGATTCATCCTGAACCTCCCTTTGTTAAAGACTAGAAATGGGCAAACCTTGAACATGTTGGGCTTTGGGGGTTACTTCAGCCACCTAGGAATGTTTCTGTGCTCTCTGAACCCTTTGAACAAGCTCTTCTAGTGCTGGAATCCAGAGAACAGGCTTCCCCATGAGGTTTCCAGTGCCTCCTGTCCACAGCCAGGACAGGAATCCTGGGAGAGCTGCCTGCATTGTAGTTTCTTATCCCAAAGCACAGGAGAGCAGAGGCAAGTTAGGCATGGAAAGAAATGGAATGGCCTCCATGACCCAAAGTTGAAGTCCAATGTGGTAAAAACACATTAATGCTAATTGAGAGATGCAAAATGGGGAGATAGCAGTGTTTTCTGGTCAATGATTAATTCTTTCCCCATGTCTCCTTAGCTCTGACATGACTTTTAAATCATTCTCATGGGAAACACTGGGTAGTGATACAAACTTTCATGGAAATTGATTCTAATCACAGGAAGTTGTTAACAGCACCTTAATTCACAGTCACACATGTTCAAGCCCATGTCCGGCACCTTGTCTGACAAGTTATTTGAGATGGCCACAGCCGTGATCTGTTCCAATCACATACCTCCCAACAGTCCCTACTTAGGAGGAACAGTCGCAGTCACTCTCTGGGTGCTGATTCCCATTGTCCCACTTTCAGGGGTTGTCAAAGTCCTTCTTTTAGGAGCGAGAGACAAAAAGACTAGAATCCAAGCCTCAAGGTCCTTTCTGTTGCCTAACAGGAAAAACCCTTGAGAGAGGGGAGAGGGGAGATGATGGAATGACAAGACACTAAGTGGAATAATAAACAGGAGAGCGTCTGTCCTTTTTTATGCACTTGGAATGTTGGGAGGTGTGGGGGTGGAGCTTATTGGCTGAGGAGGCGGCGCTGGAAATGTTGGGAGGTATGCACTGTGCAGTCACCATCACAACAACCGGTTTCTCTTATGAGGCCTAATTCAAAGGCTGGTGAAGTCAGGAAAGTGTTCCCATCAACTTCAGTGGGCACAGTCATTTCTGATGAATAAAAATACCCTGACCCACCAATATTTTTTTTACTTTTTAGATGATAAACATTTCAGGTCAAAAATCATATCTATTTCCAGGTTCATATAGCTCAGGGATAGGGAACCCTCAGCTCACAGGCCAAACATGGACGGCATGGCAGCTGTTTTTTATTTGATTCCTTCCAGTATCTGGATCTGGCCCCCTAAATCCAGCACTTGCCCTTGAGCACTGCAGAAGCAAGCTCAGGGGGAAGGCAGCAGAGATGAGGGATTGTGCTCAAGCATAGAATCTGGATCTGGTCGGGACCCTACCCTTCTTTACCCAGCCACGCATTCTGTCTCAGCATGCTTTCCCCACATCTCTTTACCACACCCATATCTTCCTGTAGTCCATATCCTGTAGCCTCATGGCTGGGCCCTGCAGATTCCTCCTCATTGTTGTCTCTGATTATTCATTATTGTGGATTAAGTTTGAATAGAAAATATGAAAATCTGGGGTGAAAATCTGGACCGTTCTTGAATGGTTCTGTTCTTTCCTCTCGAGGAGAAGCCAGCAGGTAGTGCTGGGAGCTGAAACATCTTGCCCCCGCACTTTGTCCTGCGGCGTTCTGCAGGGTTCCATTCTGTCTCCATTATTATTTAATGTTTATATGCAGCCTTTGGGGGAGGTCGTGAGAGGATTTGAGATGCACTGTCACCAATATGCTGATTATTATTATTATTATTAACAAACATTTATATAGCGCCAGCAGTGTACCTGGCACTTTACAAAGTAATAAAATAGACACGGTCCCTGCCCCTAGGGCTTACAAT
>QEPC01004304.1:4604286-4621614 GCA_003113815.1 Sphenodon punctatus | reverse complement strand
CTCTTTTTCAGCTGACCCAGACCCTGCCGTCTCGTTGCTATCCCAGTGTTTGGAGGTCGTGGCGGAATGGATGTGGCAGAGCAGACTGAAGCTCAACCCCAATAAGACGGAGGTGATGGTGGTGGGGAGAGCGAGGGAGGTGTCAGCCCCCCTGATTGTGGGGGTTCGCCCTCCTGTAGCTCAACAGGTCCGGAGTCTGGGGGTGGTGTTGGATGCGGATCTCCACCTGGAGCAGCAGGTAGAGGGGGTGGCGAAGGCTGCCTTCCACCAGTTGTATCTAGTGCGGAGGTTGCGTCCGTACGTCTCTGGCCCGAACCTGGCCTCCCTCGTCCATGCCTTCGTCACCTCGAGGCTGGACTACTGCAATGCACTCTACGTGGGGCTGCCCTTGTTCCTGGTTCGGAGGCTGCAGCTAGTGCAGAATGCGGCGGCCCGCCTTCTTTCAGGAACGGGTCACCGGGACCACATAACACCTGTGTTCCAGGCTCTGCACTGGCTGCCAATAGCGTGCTGAGCCAGGTTCAAGGTGTTGGTGTTGATTTATAAGGCCCTTTATGGTCTCAGCCCCTCATACCTCAGGGTTCGTCTCGCCCTCCGCACCTCAGAGTGGCTCCTTTGGTCTGCCGGGGGTGCCTTCTTGAAGGTCTCCTGTGTTAAGCGGGGGCCACAATGGAGAGGACATTCTCGGTGGCTGGACCGCACCTTTGGAATTCCCTCCCGGAGGAACCTCGCCTGGACCCGAGCCTTTTAACATTCTGGCGAGTTTGTAAAAGCTGGCTGTTCGCCCAGGCCTTTGGGGAGGGTGGGTTAGCGGGTTTTTATCCTCCTACCCTTCTTTATATTTTCTTGTGTCCTTTCCCTGTTCTATTTGTGAGATTTTTATAACTCTTTTAAATGTTTTTAAAAGCTGTTTTATTTTGAAATTGTTAGCCACCCCGAGCTGCTTCCAGGAGGGGCGGGGTATAAATAAATAAATAAATAGGTCAAAATCTCTCTCTTTAGTGTGGCCCACTGGCCATTTTTAAATAGCCAGTGTGGCTGCTAGACAAAAAAGTGTATCCACCCCTGCTATAATGCAGTGAAGGCTTTGGATGCAGCAATAACAATAATTTTTGAAATGGAAGTCTTGAGTTCGCCTCTCCTTATTTATGATGCTATGGCATCTATCTATGGGTACTATCACTCTCCTTACCAGGCTATTCAGTGCGATTCAGTGTGTTGGACTTGGAACAAGGAGTTATTTCGGCCTATGTTCACTTTGTCACTGAGAGGTCTGAATTGCCCTTTGCAAGCCCATCAGCTGCATCCCTGGCGGGTGTTGTGGTCCATCACTGTAGAACTCCATTCCCACTAACACACATACACCAGTCTCTCTCCCCATTCCTACTGGCCATTTACCCCTCCCTTTGTTTCCCTGTCAGCCCTCCATTTGTGACCCTCTTGGATAGGATTTCATTTTTTGGCTGGCAGGAGAGCCCTTTGCTAACGGGGAGAGTCAGCTACTTTCATGCTGGACACCTTTTATGGCTAATAGGTGAAATTAGATTAAACTAAGGACTGGGGAGGCAAGTGGAGCTTTTTCAGAACTGCTGAGGATCTAAGAAAATAGAGCAATTCATACAAGAACTAGGTAATGCAACGCTATGCACTTCCAATGCTATATGCTTCCAAAACTTGGCAGAGGCCAGAAGCCCATAAAAGAACACTTAAGCATTCCATAGGAGATGCTTGGTATCCACTGGTGGGATAAAATAAACAATACGGATGTGTTCTAAAAGACTGTGGAGACAATGATTTGAGAAAAAAGACTGACTTTTTTGGGCTTGTACAGATGCCAAAGAACAGCATTTGTAGACAAGCCTTAGAGGGGACACTGCTTAGTAGAATCCTGAGAATCAGAGAGATGCTGCAGATGCCATATAAAGACACCATTGTGCAGGTTCATCATGGAAACAGACTGCAGTGGGGCAAGACGTGGCATTGGACGGACAGAGATGGGATCATGGGGTTGCCTCCTCATATGTCACAAGGGACAGAAGCATCTGACTCTGAAAGAGACCTGGATCTCTGAGGAGGAAACGTACCACATCCCAACAGCCAAGCTAACACCTTGGAGCATGGGTTTTTTTAAACCAGTTACAGGGACACCGGCTATAGCTGCCCTTCTGCACTTACTCATGTCGTGTATTATTATAGGGTAGGGATTCTGAGAACAAAGGGCTCATTTTAACTATCCCAGTTGACCTTTAAAAAGGTAACTCAGCTTCCAAAGGGAACAGCAGTGCTTGGGACAACTTTAGAAACAACAGCTGAACCTTTGTTGCCTTTGAAGCTAGCCTTCTGGAGATCATTCCTGAAATATGTCCATCCTCCTCCTCTCCCCTCCCCACTTTGACTCTCTCTCCACAAGAGCTCTACTTCAGCCAGCTTCAAATAGGGTTACCATATATGCAAATTTTAGATGACATTTATGAGAAATACAGGTTGCAGGGCTGCATTGGAGCCAGTGCAGCCCTGTAACCTGTATTTCTAATGTGTCCTCTAAACATTTGCTCAATATATGCTCAATGTCAAGGGAGATTGAAATGCAGCCCAGACAATGGTTTGTAAGGGTTCATAGGGCAAGGGCATCTGGGACATGGGCAGACATGGGACTTGGGGGTGATGGGGTTCAGGATCAGACCTGGGAGACACAACAGGAGGCAAGGCTGAGGGCAAGACAAGACCAGGATGGGGACGAGAGAGCAAGAGACAAGGGAGAACCGCGCAACTAGAGGGGAGCCTGAGAGCGGGGAGGGTGTGGGCAGGAACGGGAAGGAAGAAGAGCAGAACAAGACAAGGACTGAAAGCACAGGGCCGGACTGCGGGGTAAGGCAGGAATGAGTCCAAGAACAAGGCAGGTTCAGAACAGTGAGAGAGTGCCCAGCTTCCTGCTCCCAAGTGGTAACCCCTAATTTAGGACCCAGGATTGTCTACATATAGTTTGGGTGGTTTTCCCTCCATGTGCATCACTTTGCACTTGTCCACATTAAATTTCATCTGCCATTTAGCTGCCCAGTCTCACAAGATCCTCCTGCAATTCTTCACCGTCCGCTCGCGTTTTAACTACCTTGAATAACTTGGTGCCATCTGCAAATCTGATCACCTCACTCCTTTTTCTAGATCGTTAATGAATATATTAAACAACACTGGTTCCAGTACAGATCCCTAGGGCACTCCACTATTTAATTCCCTCCATTGGGAAAACGGACCATTTAGGCTCTTTTTAGACGAGTTGCTACCATGCAGGCCCACCCATCCCCCACCCACCCGAGCGCCCGTCTGAAGGTGGTGTGAAGGGGGGGGGGGGGTTGCTCCTGTGACCCATGCAGCACTCACCCATGACCACTCGTGGAAAAGCTGGAGTGCTCCATGTGGGGCAGGCAGAATGGTGCATGAGGACAGGTGCCCACTCATCCCCAGCCCATATGAACGACAGCAGCCAGCCATGTCGGCTGAGCGGTCCGCCATTCAGAGGCGCTGTGGGCAAGGAAACAGCCTTTGCAGGGCGCTGGAACCGACCGGGAGTGCTGGGGAGCCTGGGTTCCTCAGTGCTTAGTAAGGACATGTCAATATCAGAGGAAAGCACAGCGTGCTTCCCCCTCCCCCCTGGTTGTGGCTGGGGGAGCGCATGGAGGCTTCCGGGGTACCCACCCAGGGATCCATGCATTTGAAACCCTCCCTACTCGCTTTATGTGCGTGGGTGCTCCGTAGCCCTCCCACTCAGCAGACACAGATCCACCCCCCAGCTATGCTCATTTAAAACAGCCTAAGTTCTACTCTTTGTTTCCTATCCTTTAACCAGTTACCAATCCACAATAGGACACTGCCTCCTGTCCCGTGACTTTAATTTCCTCAAGAGTCTCTCATGAGGGACCTTACCAAACACTTTCTGAAAATCCAGACACACTATATTGACTAGCTCCTCCTTATCCATATGCTTATTTACACCCTCAACAAATTCCAGTAGATTAGCAAGGTATGACTTCCCTTTGCTAAAACTATGTTGTCTCTTCCCCATCAAGCCATGTTTATCAATATGCCCAGTAATTCTGTTCTTAATAATTGTTAAAACCCTTTTGCCATGCACTGTCAGGCTCACCCATCTGTAGTTCCCAGGATTGCCTCTGGAGCCCTTTTAAAATACTGGTGTTACATTCGCTACCCTCCACTCCTCAGGTACAGTGGCAGATTTTAGCAATAGGTTGCAAATTACCAGTAGTAGCTCTGCAATTGAGTGCTTTTAGACCTCTGGGGTGTATTCCATCTGGAGGGAGAGCATGTTGTTCTGCCCACCTTCCCGTTGCTCCCAGCATGCTTTTTATGCCTGCTGGCAGCCAACCAGGAAGTTGGGAGGCGGGACACAGACAAGACAGACAGGAGATGGGGCAGGGCAGGACAAGGCAGGGTGGAGTCTATTTATTTATATGTTTGTTTGTTTTTAGACTTCTGTCTATTCTATAAGAATCTTCTCCCTGTAACTAAGTTAAGCACATGCACCTGCAGCCTCATAAATGTATCTTTGTCTCTCCTGATGTTCACCTCTCCCTTGTCCCCCCCTTCCTTGTCTCTCTTAGATTGTTTACCCTTCGAGGTAGGGTCCTGTCTACAACTACTGATTGTACAGTGCCAGGTACACGGCTGGCACTATATAAATAATAATAAAATCTTGCCCTTCCCGTAAGGCTCAGCGGCTTACATAAGGAGAGGGAGTGACATGGGGGCTAGAGGAAGACTGAGGTGTTGGTGTTGATGTGCTGGCCACTGTTCCAGAAATCTGGACAGAGGCCAGGACCTGACATGGTCCCAGCTGTCAGGAAACCCCCATTGTGTTTGAGGAAGTGGATCCTAGGTGAACCTTTCCACAGAGGAAGGATCTTGGTTTTCAGTCTCAGCCTCCTCACTAAGAATTTGAGAAGCAGTCATCTTAGATCAGGAAGTCATCTCCCATGGCCAACAGCTGTGCACCATCTGCTAGAGAGAGAAACGGGGAGAGGGAAGTTAGCAGAGCAGGCTGTATGGAGACAGGCTTTTAAAGATAATCATCACAGCCAAAGCCCTGAACTAAAGATGGGTCCAGGATGAACCCCACCTCCAAATAACCCAAAGCACTAAACCCAAACTCAACTTTGGATCTGAGTTTTACACTTGACTCTGTCAAATCCACCTCTCTATTGATCTCTATCAATATGTCAAACAATCTCCCTCTTTCTGCATATCTGTTTATCCATCCTTTTATTTTTGCTTGTCAAATGAAATCTGTATCTGCTTCTCTGTGCGTGTGTGCGGTTTGTATTTTCATGGTTCCCATTACTGTGGTATCTGAGTGTCAGGATCTTGTGGAGGCTCTTGTGAGGTTATGTTTCCCTTTTCAGTGCAGCCTGTCATACAGGGGTGTGACCATAGTCTCTCTTGGTGCTCAGAGGCCAGTCCTTTGAAGCGGTCCCTGTTGTATTTCCTCCCTGACCAGCTGGTGGTGCCTCACGTTCTGTGCCTCACTGCAGGATGAGAGGGGAGAGTACAGGGTGGAACGGAGATCATTCCTTGTTGGGTACCAAAAGCTCTAGGGCAGAATGAGAAGATCCAGCTTGGATCAGGGATTTTTTAAAAGATATACTCAATATGGGAGCATGGTCTGCATTAAGGGAAGGTGAGCAAAGCAGCCAGCAAGTGCCCTATGCTTTAGGGAACCCTGGTTTCACTCCTCCTGCTGCCATTGCCCTTTTAATGGCTCTGTGTTCCCCAGCAAGCAGCAGGCAGTGGTGTGCTGTTGGTCTGCAGTGGTTCTGGAATCTTTCCAGTAGCAGCTGCCTCTGCACCAAGCAAATATTTAGGGGCATCAGCTCCATTGGGTCATTGAGCATGGGAACAGAAAGCAGGAGGAGTGAGTGGTGACAATCTATATATTAATGGCCAGGTGAGTTCATTGTGTAAGAATTTGGGGGTGCATAACCTATATACTATCATATCTCAAATTAAAGCTCAAGAACTATAGATTTTCCATCAGTTTTAAAAAATCAATAAAACCAAACAGAAGCACAAATAAAATAATCAAAACACCTAAAGGGTGCACACAGAAAACACTTTGCATCACAGGTGGAAAACAGAGTATGTGTGAGCAGGGCTTTTAAGCAGCACCCCTGACTTGCTAAAATCAGTGGTCTCTCTTCAGTCTTCAAAGAGCACCTCCTACACCAGCGGTGACCAAACATATGCTGCCTGGGGTGCACTGGGGTGGGACATTCCTGGTTGGAACTGCCTCCCAGTTCCCCACCAAACACAGGGAGGCAGTTTAGGGGGCTGCGGAAGTAGTGTCGTGCACCACAGCGAAGGGGCCCCCTGCACACCACCTCCCTGCAGCGCATGCTACTCCTACATCCCCTTGTACGGCTTGCCTGTGGCTGGGCACCACTACAGTCTACCAGTGGACTGTGATCAATAGCCTGGCCACCCCATGTTAGACAAAGTTGGAATTTATCTCCCAGAACCAGTATTCTTACATGGACAGTTATATGTAGCAATGTCATGTGTGAAGTCCATGGATCACCTCAAAATACAAGTGCTACACACACACACATGAGCAAAGAGCTTTTCAAAAAATGCTAGGAACATATACTAAAAACATTGCTTTTGGGAAAATATTATAGCTTTTCCCATTAATACACTCAAAGTTTTCATGGCAAACAGAAAGGCAAACCTGTGCTATCTAGGGTGGCACATACCTATTGGTAACTGTGTATTAATTCATGTGGACACAACCATATTCAGAACTAGCAATGCCACAAACCTGGGTACAAGCTATAGCATGACCAAATGAAAGTTACAATGAGCTGCAAGCAAGTCACCTGGCTTCCTGCAGAGGGCAGCACAGAATAGCTAATGAAGCATGTAAGTAACAGCAAGCTAGTTGAGTTGCAGTAGAGTATGTGAAAACAGAGGTGACAGTAAGTAGCCCAGATTAGCCCCCTCCAGATGGGTGGCCACCTGCCCATCTGTTAGGTGGCCCCCAGATGTTCATCCACACCCATCACCTGCCTACCCTGCAGCCCCCCCTCACGATGTTGTCCCAGCAAATGTGGAGCCTGCTATGCTGGCTGATGCAGACGAACGCGTGTCCACATGACCACCTCCCAGCTGGCAGGGTGCGTGCAGGTCTGCCAGGACCACAGAGTCTTGGGTGGAGTGCCTAGAGCAGTCCAGGGGCAGCCACATCTTGCTGGTGGAAGGAGGGTGAGTGCACTGGGGAGGAATACTTGCCCAACTGTCCAGTTTCTCACACAGAACCTGCGGGTGGGCTGCACATGGACTCCACAGAGCCACCCCGGATTCCAGTGGGCTAATATCTTGACTGTTATCACCCAGTGTTTCGGGAGCAGGCTATGCCGGCTACTGGTGGCTAATCCTTGAAGGGAGATATCACCAGTGTAGGAGCTGCAGGTGCTATTTGAGGTTCAAGTGCTGGATTAAAGGATAGTGCCTGGATGCCTCACACCTGGGCTTGGGTGTGGTTCACCCAGCCCAAAGCTTAAGGAGCCTGAGGGAGTTGAGGGAGAGATAGGGCTAAGAGGCAAAATATGGGGAAAGCACTGCCTAAGGGAGCTGGCCAGTGTGAGAGACAGAGAAGAGTAAAGCTCTGCCTACAAGGGGCTGAGCCGGCCTGTAGCCAGGAGGCTACACCTGGTAGAAGAGGCACCTGAGCCAGAGGTGCTCTGCCTGGTCCAGTCCCTGAGGATGAGAGAAGAGAGCTAGTGGAGCACAGCAGTCAGGAGGGCTACCCACTAGACTGTACCCGAGTCAGAGGGCTGGTGCCTGACCAAGGGACTGAGAGTTATCTACATGATTGTGAGAGTGAACATTATATGGTAATAAAGACACTGGGGTTGAGAAGAGATCCGGCATGGTGTGACTCCCTGGATGGCATGCTGCCAGTACTCGCCCAGGTACCAGTCCCAACCCTGTTATAGTCACCCTTTGGGGCGCATTCTTATCCATGAGGCACTGCCAACAGTTTCCCCAGTGACAAGAGGCAGCTGTTATATCCGCCCCAATTCAAGAGCAAACAGAGTTTGTTTGTCTAGGCGGCTGCAGTTCTCTCTAGGATACTCTGGCTGCTTTGTCAGGAATGTTAGCTTGCATGCTTTGAAGTGGCCTCTCCTCTCTGGCTTAATCCAAAGGGTGCTGCTCTTTGGCTTGGTTGTCAACTCCTCCCTGCCACTGACAGAGGGAGATGCTATTCGATGTGGCTTTTCCACTCCTGATGAACTATCCACCCTTCTCATCAGCTGAAGACTAACTCGGGCGAGGAACCTCCAGTCTGTGTTCTGAATGCAGCCCATGGCTGATTTTTATTGAGCCCCTTTCCAGTTTCTGAATCTGGCCCCTGGCTCCAGCCCCTACCTCAAGCACTGAAGGAGCATGCATAGGCAGAAGGAAACACAGATGAGGGCATGCACTCTTTAGCATAGGGGAGGGATCCATGGCACAGATGCATGAGCTGGATCCTTCCCTTCCTTTGATCATCCTGAGCATGTTACTTAAGTGCCTACCCCATGACTGCTATCCTGCCTTCAGAGTTCATACTAATTTTCAAAATGGCCCATGAGGGGGGAAAGGTTCCACATCTCTGCTCTAACCGAATCCTGATCTATGGTGCAACACACTATAGGCTTCTTCACCAGGTGTTATTCACCACAACCTGACCACAAGGTCCTCACCAGGATTTTGCAACTGCTAAAGAGGCCCTAGATTTTACAGTGAACCCAGGCCATGCCAGAACAGTTGGGCATTTAGGGAGTGCTGTGTGATTATCCATGCAGTGAAAGCAGGGTCACTAAAATGGGGGGAATGACATATCTCCCTAGATGTCACAGTGCTTTCATGTTAGGGTAACCAAGTACCCAACAGAATACTATGTCAAAGCCTAACCTATGTAGTGTTGCCCTCTCCGAACACCAGTGTTGCCCCTCTGCTTAATCATAGGGAACGCTTAGGGTCTTGCAGGGCAGTTTCTCAGTGGAGGACTCAGCATCCAAAGTGTAATTGGTTTATTTACACAAATACACAAGCACCAGAATGGAGGAATCACAGCGCACAGGAAACCACTTCCCTTGGAGATCTAATCCCAATACCAATGCCCAGCTCTCTCAGAGCAAATTTAGTTGCCAGGGGCAGGCAGGCTAGATTGAAATGGGCCCTGGTGCAGAAGGTGAAATGTAGCTTCCCATCCAGCAGTAGGAGATACATTTGAAATAGGGTGTGTGGACCAGCAAGGTTTGTGGGCCCCATTGCAGCTGCATCACATGTCCCTGTTGTAGCGATGCCCTTCAAGTTTACCTCAAAATCTGATTAAACAGAGATTAAGGACGTTTATAAACGAGCACTCTCCAAAGCGGGAGAGGGCTCAACCCCGTGTCAAAAGCCCGCATTACTCTCCGTGACGTGTCTGATGTTTAAAAGAGCATCAGATGCGTCCCAGAGGGTAACTGCGCATGCTCGTCCTTGCTGAGCATCTCTGCGCGTGCGCTCCATGCACGCGTGACCCGGAAGCGTGGGGTAAAGACGGCACACCGGCGATCCGCATCTAAGGGGGAAGGATCGCCGGCCCGGCCAGACGCGGGAAAGACGCGGCTGCCGAGCGCGTAATACATTTAAACAGACAAAAATAATGGCGGCTGTAAAAGGGATCAGCTGCCATTTTCGGATTGTTTATAAATGCCCTAAGGCAGCAGGGAACAGACCCTCTTTACAGCTCCATGGAGCCTTGCAGTAGCCCAAACAAACAACACACCCAGAGAAGACAAGCAGTCTTCTCTGGACAGCATTCTGTAATGGCACTCCAACTGGCTTCCTTATGTAACTTTGGGCAAGTTGCTCTGTGCTCCGTGCCTCAGTTTTTCCATTTGTAAAATAAAAATACAGACCAGCATTCCACACCTGTAGATAGCAATATATAGCTCTCTGCTGACTGCTGTTTATTATTGTGGTGGCACTGATGCATGATGATGATAAAAGGGATTATGAGCCTTTTAAACTTCCAAATACCTTTTCTTATTGTTGTTAATTAAGTTAATAATTAATATGCCAATATCTTGGATAAAATAGGAGAAAGCAATTAAGAATAGAAATCTCACATACAGCCCCAGTGAGAAGAAACTTGGTAATAAACATGAGTGTATGAAGGAGGACTAGAATAACAATTTTAAAGGGGAGTATATGCTAATAATATTATTATTATTTTATTATAAGCTTTTATATAGCACCAGCGATGTACCTGGTGCTTTACAGAGAATAAAATTGACACAGTCCCTGCCCGAGAGCTTAATGAATTAGTGACCGGTGATGTTACGCTCCATCCCTCTCCCATTCCATATACTTAGACTACAAGATCTTTGAAAAGGAGGCTACCAGTGTGTCTGTAACGTCTCTCAGATTTTTGGGGGTGGCTGTAATGCCTCACAGATTTGGGAGTTAATAATTTATGTCATTGAGGAGGAGGAGGAGGAGCTTGAAGGTGGAAATGTACTTTTAAAAATTACCACAAGATGGCATTGTTGGTATTAATTCCAGAGATTTGAAACTATATTAGTTTTGTGGAAAATGTATCAGTTTGATGTGTTAGGCATATTGAGGCCAAAAGTGGCCCAACAAAGCAGATTCTCATCAGTTTAGCAAAGTTTTCATGCTTGCCAAATTTCTGGGTCAGGGGCCCGGCAACAGGTTCCTACTCATGCCTTTGATAAAAGTTCCCCCACCCAAATCCTTTTTAAAAGCACTTCAGCTCTTTTTACAAGTCTTTTTACTGAGAATACCTTTGCTGTAGCAGGAGTCAACACGTGGCTGGTGGGGAGATTCTCTTTGGAGCCACAGAGAACAATGAAAGTGTCCCTCATGGTAGATAAGAAAGAGCCAGAACTTCTAATAAATTCCAAAAGGACACAGATCCTGGACTTCCCCTAGCTCCCATAACGTTTATTCTGTATTCTCCCTGCACCATCAAATGCACATTGGGCACAAACAAGACTATCCCACACTTGTTTAATCTGGACCATCGTTTGCCTGTCCTCTAGGCTGTTAGCTACCTGAAAGATTCCCCTCTGTAAACACTTAAAAACAAAGGGACCCTTTTGGCCAGCCCTATTTGAATAGACCTCCCACTGCTCAATGGCCTGTTTGCCAAGGCAGTCTCAGTAGCTCCATTCTTCATGCATATCCCAGGTGTTTCCATGGTCTTTTCTGGAAGGCATTAATGATAAGCCTTCCTGATGCATCTTGGCATTTATGGTTTTTGCCACATGTAGCTCCATGAGGTGCTAATCTATTTAGAATCTCTTAGAGAATGCTCTTCTCCTTTCCTGGGTTTTTTCTCTGTTGACAGGATCCTTTCCTTCCTTGGTTGCCCTTAACAGACCACCTAGCCCATGTAAACCGTCAGTGAAGACATTGTTAAGTTGACAGAAAGTTTTAGCAGCCATTTTAGTCTCTTTGGTGATGTTACTCTCCTAAATTTCGTCTTGTCTTGTCTTGCACTGCTTGTCACACCTTTATCCTTAATGCTGTACTGCTTGTTTGCTACTTCCTTTTCTGTGGGTGTTTTTGAAGAGCTGCTGTTTGATTTGGCTCACTTCATCTTCTTTCACCCAGTTCCATATATCTCCCTTTCTTCAGGATTTAGATTTAGTTGTCTACAAGCCAGCTGTAGTTTTTGTGGCATCTGTACTACTGGCACACAAGAAGGATCAGGACAGTGTTCTGGTGATGGGTCTAGGGGCGAATTCACACGTGCAGCAATTATCTGGATTTTTAAAAACTGGTTCTCAATAGTTCGCTGTTAACAAGTCCTGTTGCATTCACATGCATGCCATACCGATTTTAAGTACAGCGAAATAATGCATTCAGACCTTCTTGTAGTGCGCGCTTACCCGGCTGCTCAGTGCGGTTCAATTACAGGAAGTGGCCTGTGGGGAGCCAGAAGGTTGCTACTTTGTAAACAACATTCTTTGAGATGGCTCTAAACATTCTCACAACACACAACCTTCCAGCCAACATGGATTTTTTTTCCTTGTATGTTTAGAAAGGGTTGGAAGGAATGGTCATTCTGAAGGGTAGAGTGCTTTTTATACTAGAGAAGCTGAGACCATCATGTGGTCTATTATTTGAATAGGGTGAACATGCACAACCCAGTTATGAGAATGTTCGGAGCCAACTCAAAGAACGTTGCTTGCAAGGTAGCAACCTTCTGCTTTATCTCGCAGTCCGATCGGAGGGGGTGCCCCCTGCTTTCCTGCACGGGACTTCTAGACTGGGGGGGGGGGGGGGGGATCAGGGAGTAAAGAGGGAGAGCCTGAGGCTGCTGGAAAGAAGCCCCTCGCATAGTGAGGCGCGCTGCTTCTCTCCCTGGTTTCTTTCCGGTATCCCGCTGCTGCTACTGCTGCAGCACTACGGTAGAGGCAGAGGCAGATGATTGAAAGTCCCTTGGAGGGAAGAACTTTTTTGGGGAGAAGCATGGAGGGGAAACATGGAGGGGAAGAACTTTTTTGGGGAGAAGCTGGCTGCAGCCTGCACCCAGCGAGGCAACTACAGGGCTCCAGCTGGTCTCACTGCTTCCGGTAGGGGCAGGAGTAAAACAGCGCACTTGGAAGCACGGTTGCATTCACATCAGAAAAGATTTCACACCAGTTAAAACCAGTACGATGTTGCTTTCACACTGCTGTTAAGTGCGGATTTATTGAAAACGGACAGCAAAAAGGTAGGTTTGAGTAGCTTTGAAAGTCGGATTTCTTTAGTGCAATATTGACCGCATTTAATCGAATTTATGTGTTCAGACATGCATGAAACATTCGTTTTTTTAAAAAATTCGCAAAAATCAGAACGTCTGAATCCCCCCTAAGCCTTGTAATACCCAAAGTCGATTCTTCCATTTGGTTTGAAATCGTTGGGCATGCTTTAGTTATTTTTCCTCCGACCACCACCATGCCTCTGCATCCTTGCCCACCCTATAACAGCTGCCAAGTAGGTCCATCTAAGGAGTTCCACCTGGTGTATGTCCTGAGGCTGTTTTTCTGAGGCACAGAAGGGTACCAACTGCTGCTGCTGTTGCCTAAAACCAGGATGCTTCTATAGCGTTAAGGGACGGTCACATGGCTGTGGCTCAAGATGCACCTACAAGCCAGCACCGAATGCCTTCAGCCCCTAATACCCTTAAGCTTGCTTGGAGCAGCCCCCCTCCTCCCATTGCCATGGCAACGGTACTGCCTCCAGAGGGCCACCACCTCGATAGTGTCTGAGAGGGCCAGCCCTGACTGTCTTAACCGTTTGCAGTCAATTTCCACGTTGCTTTGGGGTTTTTTATTTTTCTTAAGTTTATTTTCAGCCATGTCTCACATAATAAATAGCTTGGGCCGGACATACCTTACTTCCTCCCCTATGTTCCATCATGGACTCTTCAGTCAGCCAGAAGCAGCGTTCTAGCCATGCCCTCTATGTAGGGTAAAGGTGGTCAGAGTGTGGGTGTGGGCATTCTTGGTGGTCACTCCCTGGCTTTAAATCTCCCCGCCAAAGCCCAAACTTGTGTGTCTTCTGGAACTGGTGTAAAACATTTTTGTTTAAGTGAACATTCGGTGGCTGGAGATGGATTAGAGGGTGGTGATAAATTTTAATTGGTTTTATCAATTTAAAAACATATATATGCAGAAGTGTAAATAAATAAATAATAATCTGTAGTTTCTCCTGGCTTCATCTCCTTTATGCTCTAATAATGTCCTGGAGAGCTGATCTAAATTTCCTTTCAGTACAGCAACGATCTGTCCTAAATAAAACTACATCCTCTGACCACTATTCCCCATTATGTGCAAGCACTGGCACATGCAGCTGTCAGAGGGACCACACACCCAGCTTTGCAGGAAACAGCTTGCTCAGAGCTGCTGCTCCAGACCAGGAAGGGAGGAAGGGAGCCGGACGAGGGAGTGGGGCTAAGCTAATTGGTCAAGCACTGACCTGAGCCCCATGCCTTCTTTCCTCCTTCTCCTCATGTCCCCAGAGCCAAATGATGGCTTTTTAACGAGCCCCCTTTCCCTGCCTGGCCTCTACTGACTGAGGAACTGGGCAATGCCACAGTCTTTGCAGGGGGGAGAGGGGGAACTGGTAGGGATGTGTAGTGGCAAGGAACATATTTATTTATTTATATAAGCATTTTTACCCTTCCCCTCCTGTCAAAAGCAGCTCAGGGCGGCTAACAATTTCATTAAAATACAATGATAAATACATTAAAACACAAGTCATAACAAAAAGGAGAAAGCTAAAATTATAAATAAAACCCCTCCCACCCCCAACCCCACTTCCCGTCACCCATCTCCCTCGCCAAAGATCTGGAGGAACAGCCAGGTCTTACATACTAATTGAAAGGAAGGGAAATCCAAGGCCAACCAGACCTCTGCTGGGAGGGAGTTCCACAGCCTAGGTGTGGCCACCGAGAATGCCCTCTCCATAGTAGCCCCCTGGGAAACCCAAGGGACTTCAAGAAATGTGCCCACAGTTGACTGCAGGGGCTGATCCAAGGCCTGGGGAGTGAGGCAGTCCCACAGGTGAGTAGGGTCCAGGCCATTCAGGGCTGTATAGGTAAGCACCAACACCTTGAATCAGGCTCAGAAAACTATAGGCAGCAAGAGAATGGAGCACAGGTGTAATGTACTCACAGCGGCCCGTTCCCATCAGAAGGTGGGCCACCACATTCTGCACCAGCTACAGCTTCTGGACCATCATCATGGGTAGCCCCACACAGAGTGTTTTACAATAGTCTAGTCTTGAGGTAATGAAAGCATGGATGATGGTGGCCAGGTCAGAGTCCAAGACATATGGCCAAAGCCACCGCACCAGATGTAATTGGCAGAATGCGCTCCTTGCCACCGCCCTGACCTGGACATCCAGGCAGAGTTGGGAGTTGAGGAGCACTCCCAGACTCCAAACCTGAGGAACCAGTGGGGGGCAAACCCCACCAATGATGGGGGATGCCACTCCCACCACCTTACCCACCAGCATCACCTCCGTCTTGTCAGTATTCAGCCTCAGTTAGCTCATCCTCATCCGGTCCCCCACAGCCACCAAACACTGAGTAAGCACTGAGACTGCTGTGTCTGAGCTGGATGAAAATGAGACGTAGAGTTGGGTGTCATCAGCATATTGACAACACCAAACATCAGAACTTCTCACCACCTCACACAGCAGCTGCATATACATGTTGAACAGGAGAGGGGACAGTGGAACCCTGTGGGACTCCACACAAGAGGTCCCAGGGAGATGACATACAATCCCCGAGCACCACCTGCTGAGTTCTTCTGGCCAGGAATGAGTGGAACCATTCAAGAACAATCCCTCCCTCCCCAGCCTGATCCCACTGCCAAGTCACCAACATCTCATGGTCAGCTGTATCAAATGCAACTGACAGATCTAACAGAATCAAGAGCGTTGAACGACCCTGATCTATTTGCAGTGGCGGTGGGCCGCCTAGGAAGGGAGGGGCAATGCCCCTCCTGGCCCCAGGACACCCCCAGCCGGCCATCCCCAGAGAAGAAGAAGAAAAAAGTGGCCGCGCGCACCGCGGTGAATGTTCGGAGCCACCTCGAAGAACCTGGTTTAGAGCATGCTCTAAACCAGGTTCTTCGAGGTGGCTCCGAACATTCTCACCAGTTGTGTGTATGCGCGCACACACAACCGGTAACTCGCCCCCTCCCGAAAGGCTTCCTAAGGAGGCATTTCTCCCTTTATGTGGAATGGGCGGCTAGACGCACCGTCCATTCCACATAAAGGGACCCTGCAATGGAACGGTGCCACAGGAGGCACTGTTCCATTTCAGGGGCCGGGCAGGGGAAAAGGCCATACTAGGGCGCTGCATACAGGTGCCCTGGTATGAACTGCCCAGTGTCCCGCCTGTACAGGGGGTGGAACTGGGAGCTCCTGCTGCGTGTGCAGCTCCCAGCCCCCCCCCCTCCGAGTTCGACCCTCCCTCCTCTCTCCCTGTCGAGTCAAACTGACTCGACTCTGGGAGGGAAGAGGGGAACGTGGGGAAGCCCGGCTGCGCAGCAGCTCCCAGACCTGACTGAACAGTTCGGGCCTGGGAGCTCCCGCGCAGCCATCAGAGGACGGGATGGAGAGGACGTCAGTGTGAGGGGTAATGAGGATAGGGGAAAAGGGGGACCCACGGACCTGTTACTCTACACGGGGGTTCCCGGCCCTGGGACTCCTGTGGATTAAGGGTGCTCACAATTCTGCTGTAAAAAGGTCCCCTCAGGTTGGAGGTTGGCCCTAAGTGTTCTTGCAGGAACAAGGCCGGATCATCATAGGGGAGGAGATAAAGCAGAGAATGCGAGCGAGCCCCTAGCACACTCCACAGGAAGACAAGGTCTCTGCCCACGCAGTCTATAGCCCACAATCCCACCCTTATAGTGCCGGGGGAAGGGTACCAGGTGAACGGGGTGAGGGAAAGGGAAAGAACCACAGGGGGGGAGCACCAGGAGGGGTATAGCCAGCACCAACTTATAGGGAGGACACGCAAGGAATACCAAGGAATAGTCTATGGACTGGTGCACACCAACAATAATAGCCCCTTCGAGACATGCACACTCACTCGCCTTTCACTCACCTCTCACTCGACCACTCTCACAGACACCGCTTCCACTAGAACCACCTCAAGCCTTGCTCAGTCGCACGGGGGCCAGTTCACAGCTATGCTGATCGCCGGCCCCGAGGAATGAGCGGGGAACTCTGAAATGCCCCTAGCTCCGCCCCCGCTGCACCCGCAGGCGTGTGGAGTGACACAGCGTCAACTCTAGCCCCGCCCCTTCTCCTGCTTGGGGAAGACTGTCCCTTTGGGCGTGTCTTGCTTCCTGCGTTGTTTCACCCAGTGCGGCCTCAGTGCTAGGGGGGGAATCCCCTGCCTCAATCTCATCCTGCCTCACTGCCTCCTGTCCTTGTGGTGCCTGGGATGTTAAGGTCGGTGGGGCGGGTTCCCTCTGGGGTGACTAAGGTTGCGGGGGTGCCACGCTCTCCTTGTTCCTGGCCCCTCCGTACTCCCCTCCTCCCCTGGGGACCCCGCACAACCCTGACAGTCAGAGCAGAGCAGAGCCACCGCCAGTGAGTAAATTGCAGGGCCGGGGGGGAGAGAGGATGCATGGTGAGGGGAGTGGGGGCACGAGGGGAGTGGGAGGGAGTGGGTTAGAGTACGGGGGCTGAGTCGGGAGCCAGGGCTCCTGGGTTCCCTGGGAGGGGAGTGGGGGGCTAGTGGGTTAGAGCAGGGGG
>QEPC01004304.1:4564718-4601746 GCA_003113815.1 Sphenodon punctatus | reverse complement strand
GTGTTACGCGTGTGTGACCCTATGTTCCTCCGTGACGGTGTCGGCTTAAGCCCCCGTCCCTACAGAAGGAGCGTAGCCTCTGAGTGGTAGCCATCTTAACTTCCAAATATATCTTGGCTTTGTTCAATTTTTAATTGTCTTTTGTCAGCTCCTGGCCATCAACACGTATTGAAATGGTCTTGAGATTAAATTTGGCCATTTCTTTAATCTCCTCCTGCTTGGCTTTTATGGTTGTAGCCAATGCTGTTAATCTAATGTTCCTGAAAACTACCTTCATAGTTCGTTCTACCTTTAATAAAAAATAAATTAATTAATTAAATAAAAAATTCTCAGCTTCCTGACTAAAGCTTGACATTGCCAGCAAGGCAGCGTCCATTACTCTGGCATATCATGCCCTGGAATGGCTACTTTGTTGGGTGTCTGCAACTCAGGTTTCCAGTGGGGTTGGAAACTTGTTGGCCCATCTCTTTATCCTCAACCTGGATTCCTTTTTCTCTGGTTTCTACTCTTAGCCCTGTCCAGCATGGCCAACTCTGCCAGACACTGGGTAAAAACAAAAGTGACAGTAATCTGCGGGCCACTGTCACGTTTGCTATTAGTTCACCAGATGTTATCGGGCTGTCAATTGTTCACCTGGACTGATTCTGGGTGTGTTGGTGGCTAGCCTGGGCTCTCACCTCGGCAAATGACCAAAGTCACAGCCCGGACCACCACCCGCCAAAGTGGGTCAGAGCATGTTAACACATCTATCTATTCCTGCTGGTCTGAATCAGGTTCACCATGGCCAGCCACCATGGCAGTTGTCATAGGTTGCCAGGGCTGCCTGTCATGGCAGGGGGTGGGGTGCTGTGCACAGCGCAGGGTTTAGGACCAGCTGGCTGCACATTCGTGCGCCTCCCTGACACCCCCCCACCAAAGGCCCTGACCACATGAATGTTTGTTCCACAGCCTGATCCGGTCTGGACCGTAGGGTCCACAGCGATTTCCTGACCTGAGCTGGGCCGGGTTTCCGCCACAACATGGTCACATTTGTTTTCACCCACTGACATAACTTAGGATCATTGGAACACACAAGCCTTCTCACTACACTAAGGTAGGCGCCTTCTTTAGGAAAGTCTCACTCTAGAGTCATTCTAAGCCATGACCTGGGTTAAGCAACTGTGGAAGGAAAATCACATGCCCAACCACTAATTTATCATGCTAATCTCAGTATTGTCTCATTCCCACCCTCACCCCCAGCACTTTGCCTGTCTGTTGCATCCACCTGCAGTCTCTTGGTTTATGCATAGGTTGTAAGCTCTTCCTATGTGCTCTTACAGCACCTAGCACAATGAGGCCCCGATTCCATTTCTGACTGTACCGCTAAGTACGAATATTAATGGTAAACAATAGTGGGTGTTTTACACAAGCAAGGCAATTGTGTGTGGGGGTGGAGTGGTCGCCAACTGGAGTGGGGAGTGCTTCAAATGGGCAGCTCCCAGCGTGGCTACCCTGGCCACAGAGACGGCCACCATACATTTGGCTGGCTCCACACAGAGCACTCTTTTTCACCGGTAGTGCTCTGTGCGTGGCCATGAGTGGATGCTCTGTGACTCACAGGAGCATGCATCTGGCTGCTCCATCTTTGGATGGACTGCTGGCTCTGTGGTTCCTGAGGGGCCATGTGGGGTCACATCTCATCTGAAAACACCCAGTGCTAAGTACTTCCCTGTGATTGGCAAACCACAAGGCCTTGGCAGTGCTCTGAACTTTTTCTAGTGGGCAGACCAAGCTGATGGCCTGACCCCTCAGCCACTGTGAACTGATATTCAGAAACTAGTGGAGAGCTGAGAACACCCAGGCTTGTCCATTGGAGTACCTTTATTTGTTTGAATTTTAGTATCCTTTTATTGCTGTTTGTGAGGGAATCTCTTAAATTCACCGAGTTCTTTATTTGGGAATTGCTTTGTGCGTCCTGTTGGATCTCTTGGCAGCATTTGATACAGTTGATCATGGGTTGCTGTTATTTATTTATTTATTTATTTATTTAGTCAATTTATATCCCGCCCCTCCTGAGAACAGCTCAGGGCGGCTAACAGTTTCAAAAACATAAAAATACCATTATAGAAATATATTAAAACACTCATAAAATCACAACAATAAAACACGGCTAGGGTAATACTAAAAATACAATAAATAAGAGTGGCGGGAGATTAAAACCCCTAACCCCCCCTCCCCAAAGGCCTGGGCAAACAGCCAGGTCTTGCATATTCGCCAGAATGTTAAAACGCTTGGGGCCAGGCGAGCTTCCTCCGGGAGGGAATTCCAAAGGCGAGGCGCGGCCACCGAGAATGCCCTCTCCATTATGACCCCCCGCTTAACACAGGGGACCTCCAAGAAGGCACCCCTGGCAGACCGAAGGAGCCGTTCTGGGGCACGGAGGGCGAGGCAGTCCCTGAGGTACGAGGGAACCAGACCGTGAAGGGCCTTATAGATTAACACCAAAAACTTGAACCTGGCTCGGCACGCTATTGGCAGCCAGTGCAGAATCCAGAGCACAGGTGTTATGTGCTCCCAACGGCCCGTCCCTGACAGGAGACGGGCTGTCGCATTCTGCACTAGCTGCAGCCTCCGAACCAGGAACAAGGGCAGCCCCACGTAGAGTGCATTGCAGTAGTCCAGCCTCGAGGTGACGAAGGCATGGATGAGGGAGGCCCGGGCCGGGCCGGAGACGTACGGACACAGCCTCCGCACCAGATATAACTGACGGAAAGCGGCCTTCGCCACTACCTCCACCTGTCGCTCCAGGCAGAGATCTGCATCCAGAATCACCCCCAGACTCCGAACCTGCTGAGCTATGGGAGGGCGGCTGTGGGCCCTGAGTGGTGTGGGGGTCAGCGGGACTGTTCTAGGATGGTTCCGCTCATTCCTCTCGGGGAGAAGCCAACGATTGGTGCTGGGGCAAGAAACATCTAGCCCCTGGGATCTCACTTGTGGCGTACCACAAGGTTCCATTCTGTCTCCACTGCTATTTAATATTTATATGCAACCCCTGGGTGAGGTTGTGAGACAGTTTGGTGTGGGTTGCCACCGGTATGCTGATGACACCCAACTATACCTCTCTTTTGCAGCAGACCCAGATCCTGCAGTCTCGGTGCTTTCCCAGTGCCTGACAGCAGTGAGCGACTGGATGAGGCTGAGCAGACTGAGGCTGAACCCTGATAAGACAGAGGTGATGTTGGTGGGTAGGGTAGCTGAGGTGATGGCCCCACTTGCGGAGGGCCCTCCGCTGGCCCTGCAGGTACGGAGTTTGGGGGTCCTGTTCAACTCTGGCCTCCGCCTGGATTGTCAGGTGGAGGCGGTGGCAAAGGGAGCCTTTCGCCACTTACATCTTGTGCGGAGGATCCAACCATATGTCTCAAACTCTGACCTGGCCGCCCTCATCCATGCGTTCATCACCTCTAGGTTGGATTACTGCAACGCGCTCTACGTGGGGCTGACCTTGGTGATGGTTCGGAAGCTGCAGCTGGTGCAGAATGCTGTGGCCCGCCTCCTGACGGAGATGGGCTGTAGGGAGCACATTACACCAGTGCTCCGGGCTCTGCACTGGCTGCCTATAGCGTTCCGGGCCCGATTCAAGGTGCTGGTGTTGACTTTAAAGCCCTACACGGCCTGGACCCCTCCTACCTGAGAGACCGCCTCACTCCCCGGGCCCTGCCAGGGGCACCTTCTTGGAGGTTCCCTGGGTAAAATGGGGGGCCATGATGGAGCGGGCGTTCTCGGTGGTCACACTACAGCTGTGGAACTCCCCCAGGAGGCTCGCCTGGCTCCCAGCTTGTTGACCTTCCGCCAACACTGTAAGACCTGGCTGTTCATCCAGGCCTTTGTGGGAGGAGGAGGTAAAGGGATAGGGGGTGGGATTTTTAGCCAGTGAGTCTTATCTCTTTTTATTGTATTTATTGTCTTTGTAAACCTTCCCCCCCTTTTTTTTTATATTTTAATCTGTTTTCAATTATGTAAGTTGTCCCGAGCTGCCATGAGGCTGGATGGGGTAGGGTAGAAATTATTAAATAAATAAAATATAAAAGAGCAGTCTGCAGACAAGAGGCTTGCAAGCTCCAAAGGGTAATATCTACAAGGTGTAAGCTTTGACCTTGAGATACCAGTTTGTGGATTTTCAGGCCTGCCTTTGCAAGTAACTTAAATGCAGGTTAAAAAACAAATAGGCCAGGTGACAGTTCTCTCAGTTCAACTGCAAGTCTCGTGATAGTCAATCTTTTCCATAAAGACCCAGTTTCTGGAGCCCTGTAAGGATTTTTGAATCTCTGCTTTATTTTATTTTATTTATTTTTTAAATGTAGATCTTGTGGTTGCACAAAAAAGCTTGGAAATGTACATTCCAGAGGGCAAATAAAAATAACTCAATATCTGTTACTTTTTATTAGTAATTTAATTAGCTAATGTTGTGATTCCCAAGGGCCAGATTTCAGATTTTCAAAAGCTTCTGTCTGGCAATGCTGAATATCCTAAAGCAGAGGTGGGGAATCTTTTTCCTCCTGGGGGCCACTTTGGAAACTAGTACAAGCTTCAAGGGTCAGATATGAGTAGGGGGTAGGGACATTTAAGGGATGTGCACAGGGTTTGGGAAGGAGGAGAAGGGCCTTCTCCCTTGATCTATGCCAAGGATAGATAGAATCCATTCCTATCCTTGAGTGCATGCCCTCATCTCTGCTGCCTTTCTCTGAGCTCACTCTTTTGGTGCTTGAGGGTAGGGACTGATTCTGTGGACCAGCTCCAAAAGGGCCAAATAAAAACTAGTCATGGGCTGCATTTGGCCCCTGGACCTGAGGATCCCCACCCCTGTCCTAGAGAGTCAGGTCTGTTCATTTCATAACTTACAGAAGAGGTGGAGGCCTTGAGGATAGTGGCAGGGCAAGTATCTCCATTTCTTTGCCACCAGAAGGGGCCTTCTCTGGGGCTGGAAAGGAAGCTCCATCTCAGTGGCCTGTTTAGCCTTTGGCCTCTGAGACTATCCACAGTGGAGCTATGGACTATTGTCTATAAGGACTGAGACATGACTGCCCACAGCTCCCTTTGCAGATGAGAAATATTTGGTCACACTGCTGCCTACCCACCTGAACTGAATTTGAACCAGCTGTCTGCCTCAGCCTCCTGAGCTAGCCAGGTCCCTGATGTGTATATCTACTCTGAGTGACTTGCTTTCATGTCCTGGGCAGCTCTAGAATAAATAGCCCCATCTGAAAGATTTTAAGGCACCAAGAACAAGGACTTTCCAGGGTTAATGGGAAACACAGATGTGCTGCCAACAAGAAAAACAACATCCCCTCCCCTGAGAGCCAACACACAAAAAAACTAAAGCAGCAGCTGCAGCCACAGCTCCTTGTGTGCCAAAGACCTGAAACGCTTGCCCAAACAACTTGCTCTTGCTCCAGTCCCTCCTACACCAACTCCTGACCTGGAGACAACAGTATCTCCTGCAGAAAAACTGGCACTAGCTCCTTTTAACTCTGTGGCTACACAACTGGAGTGACTCCAATGCCCAGGAACCCCCTTTTATGGTAATGCAGTTTGCATCCAGAATGGGAAATAAGACCCCTCAGGCCAGAGTCAGCATTCTGACTCATCCTTCTGTGCCAGCACTCAGGATGGGGTTAAAGCCTGGCAGGCAGCAATTGATCTGGTGCAGCTGTCTGTGTGGGTGAGAGATTTACTGGCTAACAGCTGAGTCAGAGAAAGATTCCTTCAGGGAAGAGGAAGGTGAGGGGTGATGGGGAGATTCCTTTAGAGGGGCAAAAGTTTATCCCTGTTTTCCTTTGGCAGAATCCCAGAAGTCCTGCAGCAAGAGCCTCTCCCACTCTGTACAGCAGGGGATTAAAAGCAGACGTGGGTGGAGAAATGGGCTGCTAGAGACAATACAGCTACTGTAATTTACACCAGTGAGGGATCTGGCCCTGATCCTTTCTGGGACAAGCAGGTCACTCTAGGATCTTACTGGATCCATCCAGAATAGAGCTAACCCTGGAGTGTAGCATCAGGGGAATGAAGGGCTCAGCAAAGCAGCATGCATGGGTCTGGGAGTGGAACTAGTTGCTCTGCTCCAGGCCTCTCTCAGGGGAAAGGTTTGGGGAGTAAGGTTGTTTTCCCCCTGCAGTGAAACTGAGCCACTCTTTGCCACGAGCAATTTTTTCCTGGGGCCCTCGTAGGGCTTGTTTCTGTAGAAGGAACCAAATGGTTCTTCTCTTGCTGATTCCAGCCTTACACCAGTGTAACACCACTGTATCCAGTAGAATCACTCCTGATTTACACTAAAGTGAATGTGAGGGGTTGGGAATCAAGCCCCAAATTACTCATCCTGCCGGCTGCAAAGAAAACCCTGGGTATATGACAATTCTGCAATGCTGTTGGCTTGGGACGGGGGCGGAATGGCCCAGTTCTGATCTTGCTCACAGTGGATTTATTCCTCTGGTTCTAAGAGAAGTGTAAATGGTCTCTATTCAGCCCAGAGAGTGTTGGCTTGGTTTGGAGGAATATACTGAACACCAGTAGCTGATTAGCCCAGCTGCCAGTCAACCAGAAGGTAGTGGCTAGAAAAGCCAGGGCATGGGAGCACTCAAACTAAGGGGATCCTACAGGAGAGAGCAGCTTTCCTTTAAGCTCCCAGTTAGAAGGTGGCAAGTGTCTGGGGAACTCTGCTTGTGTCACCAGGACCGAGGCACTTCCCAAGGCAAGTTGCCCTTGAACTGGTTTGGTAGCTGAAGATGAAAGCCAGCAGAGCTCTTGGCTAGGAAAAGGTCCAGACCAAAGCTCAGCAGTGGGGCAGGGAGTATCTGGCAGGATTTCCTGCGCTGTATCTCTGGGGGTATTTGCTGGCAAAACCGCGTGGGGGGGGGGGCTTTTGGACTAGCAGCACCCTGTGCATATCCTGGCTGCGCATTCCCTCCCGCAGCTAGAATATGCGTGGGGGGAGGTCTGAAAGCGGCCTTTGTCTTCCACTGTGTGCAGGGGGGTGGGGATATGCTTGGGGGCAAGGGGAGGAGTTTAGGGTTACTACCTTCAATTGTTTTTTTACCTGACACTTCCATTTTGGCCTTTTGTAATGTCAGGTAAAAAACCACCACAGGTGGCAACCCTAGCTAGGGTGACCATACCTCTCCTTTAAATGAGGATGCTTATGAAAAATACATGGTGCAGGGCTGCACTGGAACCAATGCAGCCCTGCAACATGTATTTTTCATACGTGCCCTCTTTTAAAGGGGAGGTATGACCACCCTAACCCTAGAGGAGTTTCTAGGCAAACACCACATTCCTATCAAACGTGTTTATATTAAGAGGACTCTGGTAGAGGCTGCTGCTCACCTTTGTGCTGACTTGGCTACATCTGCCATGGTTTTATTTGCTTAGTGACCTTTCCCTCAGTAGCTTTATAAAAATCCAGCCCCTGGAGGCATGAAGTAAAGTGATCCAAGCCACCCACCCACTCCCACACCACTCATTGCAAATAGTAATCCCTAACACTGCATGTTGGGTCCACAGAAAAATGAGTTTGGGCCAGCTCTGTTAGATGTCTTTAGGGGCTGGCTGTCAATAGCAAAACACTTCCCAAGTTGTGTGAAACCTACCCAAACTCTGATCACAAGATGTTCCAAACCAGAATAACCGGGGGGTGGGGGGGGAGCAGAATGATATAATAGCAGAGTTCCTTTGGGATGAGTTTCACTGTTTTTACACGGACACACACCCCCCCGCCTGCTTGGTGTGCAGCAGGGGGGGGCATCCGTATAAATGGCCGGCAGCGGATGGGGGGATTGGTGTTCGCTTGGTGTTCGTCCGTGTGAACACCAAGCAGGATGGGTGAGGGTGCATGTGTGCTCCCGTGCAACACCTACCTCCGCGCAACACCCACCCACCCACCTCCACCCATGGAGCCCCCCAGAAAACTGGCGGCGGCCCTGTGGGTGGAGGTGGGTGGGTGTCCATGTAAAGGGACAGACACACACCACGCCAGAACACCCATCCCCCCCACCCACCCCCATCTGTGTAAAAAGGGCCTTTGATGGGCATCAGCCGAGCTGAGGGGGTGGGATGGGAGTATCCCAAGACCCCAATAGCAGGTGGTTTGCCAGTACTGTAATATACTTTTCTGTCACTCTACAAAATATGGCAACTATTTCTCTCTCTCTTTGAAGTAGGGGGCAGCAAGCGGGGTGAGGTGGGGGGATGTTAGAGGTGATACCTGAGCCTCTCCCTTCATAGAGGAACTTTCTGGCAAACTTGCTTTTAGGAGGAATGGAAAGCCCATTAATCAGACACTGCAGAATTTGGATTCAAACCTGTTCCCCAAGCCCCCTTGGTCATGGTGCTAAGAAACCCCTCTTTAAGTCTTAAAGTGACTTGAATGCCTAGAGGGATATGTGAAATTAGTGAGAGTAGAGAAAGTCAGCTAGGGTGGATCCCTTTCCCAGCTTTGGCTCTGACCTGTTTGGCAGATTCCGAGTGTTAAAACAGGCTGGGAGCACTTAGTTTGGTCCCACTCCCACTAAGTGCATCTTGGACAAACTGATGCTTACTGCAACAGTGCATAAGCTGTATGCTCATGTTGTTAGTAGATATCTAGGACTCCTTAGCCTGTTCATCTTCAGTAACTTCATGCTGCTGAATTCCACATATTGGCCTCTGTGATATTATCCTGTCTGATCCATGCAGCATTCAGTGGGTCACTCTGGTTTGCCCATGGGCTAATCCAAGATAGAAGAAGGGTGATAAACAGCCAGTCTTCTGCTTATGGCTGAGTGCATAACAATGATAAAGTTCCAGAGTCTGACCTGGAGCCTTCACTAGCCTTGGCAAACTGGAAAGTGTCTGCTCCTTCCTGCATCCAGCTAGTCAAAGCTGATTTGCTGGCAAATTGTCTGCCTTACAAAACCTAGCATTGGATGGAGGATCAGAAGCCTCAGCTGGGGATGGTTGGGGCCAGGTCTCTTTTGCCCACAACCTAAAGAACAAGCCCAAAGCATAGATTCAAACTAGAGTTCCATTCTGAACATTGAAACCCTCCAGAACTTGAACAGCCAGTCACAGCTAACCCTGCCTACACATGAATGGGTTGTATCCAAATTCCAAGCATGGGTTTGCACTTTATGGCTCAGGGCCAGCTGTCTAACCAAATTTCTGGGATCATTGCCTAAAGCTTCTCTGGTGCTGGCCATAGGAGATCCAGCATAGTGCTTGTCTGCAGAATGCAGTCATCTGCCTTGACTAGCACTCTGTTTAAGCAGAAGAGTTGTTGAGGCTCCCAGACTGCGTATCAGGCATGACTCAGGAAGTGGGCTCCAGGTTGTATTCCACACTGTATAATCTGCAGGGGGCAGCACAAACACAGCAAACCTGCCCTGATGGGAGAATCCTGGGCTGTAAAAGTTCCTGCACCAGCTGATGGGGCATTGACACAGCTGCTGGAAGGGGATGGTGGGTTTGGTTAAGAACTCTGTGATGTTGAGTGCTCTACGTAATGGCCAAAGGGAACCTTTGAGTGTTTCACAAACACACACTTGCTCTGTTTTGGAAATAACCTCTGACTTGCTGAACCAGCTACCATGTGCATGCCTCTGGCTCCTTCTGGTTCTTATTCACAAGATGCATCTGCACTGGCTAGAGGGCAAGGACTGAACATACAGAACACAATGGGCAGCCAGCTGGAGCCTGCAGTGCTGCCCTGGAAAGCCCACATATTCTGGGCGTTTTCAGACAAGACACTCTCCACCCATAGGGCAACACTGAAGCCCTGCAACATGTATAGTGGGTGGAGGGTGGCTTGTCGGGAAATGCCCTCTGACAACCAACCTCGCTTTAAAGGGTGGGAGGGAGGGAGGGTTATGCTACCTTCTGTGCCCGAGACTGCCATGAGATAATGGCGGACAGGGCCTGCAGATGGGGGTTAAATAGCCCACCTGCCCACCCCCATCATGTGGGTCCCAAGCGCGCAAATGGTGAGACACCCCTGGTCCTGACTGGCCAGGTGTGCCCTCCCGCCACGCCCCCACCTGACCTTCAGGCAGTGACCTACGGGCTGCCCAGCCACGGCACAAGTGCCAGGCTGGGCTACCCTCTCCTTCTGTCCCCCAACTGCAAACCCCTCCCCACCTTTACTGATGGGAAGGTCCTTGCAGATGGGAGGTCGAAAGAAGAGACCGACACAGATTATTTGGGTTAAACATGGGCCACAGCTTTATTATTTATTCAACATGCATCAGTCATCACAAATTATAAACGTGACATCCCCACCCACTCAGTCCTGCCAGCCAAGCTAGTCTTAGTGCCCATCTACGAGGCCACATGCTTTTGTAGGGTCTGGCCTCTGGAACAGAACCTGCCAATTTTGAGCCTGCCCAAGACTTCCAGCCCTCAGCACTGCATATGACCCAGATCCTGCCTCTGCTGCTGTAGTAGTTGCCCCAATCTTAAATGGATGAGAACTCTGTATTATCTAATCCCATCACTGACAAGCACCTATGAAAAACTGCCACAAATTGGAACTGGGAGTGAGCCAACTCCCATCTCCATGTATGAGTGCCCCCCATCCCCCAAACCGGACGTAATGCTAAGTAACTCCTCGGCGTTCCCACTGGGCAAATCTCATAATTCCCAGTAGCACACAGCATGACCAGTTCGCCCTGCCCATCTGGTCCATTTTTGGACATCCTGATCCTTACGATCACCTGGCCACCCTCCAGTGCCAGGTCACCATACTTGATTGCCCTTCTGGATCTGTCCATTCTGGAACCCAGCACCAGCCTACTGATTCTAAAGGCACCAGAAATTGCCACCACAAAAACTGCTTGGAGTACTATCACCTCCGAGCCCCCTCAGCATATGTGTTGCAAATGCAGAACTAGTCCCTTCAGCATCGCTAGTGTGACTGGCCACCTGGTGCCGCCCCCCCCCCCCCCCCNCCCCCCCCCCATGCCACGAGACCTGCACCCACACTTCAAATGCCCATCTGTGCAGGAAGCCTGCACAAGAGTCAGGAAAACTGGCTACCTTGACGCAGAAAGAGAAGCCCACAAGTTCTATCCCTACCTGACTTAGCGGACTGGGAATTAATTATCTGTGCTACTGCCATATTGTCACACCAGAACTGCACCCTTTTTGCTCTGAAATTCTGAGACCCAATTGAATACCACTACTGCAATAGGGAAGAGCTCAAGAAATGTAATGTCCTTCACAGTGCCCTTATTGCACCACTCCACGGGCCACCTTTCAGCACCATCAGCCCCTGAAATAAATTCCAAATCCAATACCAACAAGCCATGTCTGAATTCAACCGGAATCAGCCTCCGACTGTAATCTAGATCTCTAGGGCGAAACACCATTGTACTTATTGTACTCCTGCAGAAATCTCGCCCAGACTCAAAGGTCCTCTTTCATGCTTGTGGTCACTTGAGCACGCTGGTGCATCTTGGTCAATCTGACCGTAGCTGCTGTATGTCTGGCACAAAAAGCTCTGCTCGGGGCTACTATCCAACAAGCAAAGTTCAGATGCCCAATGACTGACTGCAACTCCTTCAACGTAACCTGACTCTTCAATAGTAGTGACTCCACCAGGTATCTCAAGGACTCCAGATTGTCAGCAGGCAGCAGCAATAAGAAAAATGCTTGGGTGGCCCATCATTTTTTCCTGCCACCAGCGACACCCTTAGCCATGCCATGAGCCCTTGGAATTTTGGCCAGCAGGTTACGGTAGATGGTTGTGCCCACCCTACTGCAGGAGAGGAAGTCTTCCAAATGGGAGTGCGATTCTTCTCAATCCCACCCCTTGTTTGCCTGCCCGCTTCAGGCAGAAGCTGTATCCTTCAAAAGCCGAACAAGAAATCCAACAGCCCGTAGGCGTTGCCTTATCAAAATAAAACACGCCATCAGATTGAAAACCCAGAAAGTCAAAATCAGAGGGGAGAACTGGTAACCATCTGAAGGCAGACTTGATATCACTCTTGGCCATGAGAGTCCCCACTCTAGACCCTTTACCAATTTCCACTGCCATCTCAAACAAAGCATAGCACACTTAACAGATCTTGAGAGGTATGGTGTCATTAACAGTACATCCCTGGGGATATGGCAAATGGTGTATTATGCGATACTCCCCAGGTAGATTTCCAGAATGCTGACCACTGGTCCAGCCTAGTCATGCAAAGTGGAATGTAGGGTTTCATTCCAGCCTGCCAGCTAAAGCTCACAGAAAATTCTCTCTCAAATTTTTGGCAAAGATACTGTGATAAACCTGGAGAAAGCAACATACATAGAACAGACATGATATTGGTATGACTCAGAAATTAACTAACATACCCATATTTCATATCTTTCAAATGGTCTATTAACACTGCATCTAATGAAGATTACGATTTGAATGTAAAGGTAATATAGAGGAAAATAAATCCAAATATAGAATGTAAGCCCCAAACCTGACAAACAAGATGAGGGATATAAAGGTTAAAAGGATTCATATGTAAACAAATGTAAATTGAGGGAAAGAGGTGGAAATCGTGACAACCAACCACAGCCCATGGGGGAGCAGGGGAACTGGAAGGATCAAGAAAAGCCATCAGGAAGTTTTTAAAAGACAATGGCTGAGAGATTGAAGGGGAAAGTTTCAACCATCACCTGGGAGAGGAATAACAGATGGACTGAGGGGGAGAAACTCCAAAAGGAAAGAAATGGGCCCAGCCTAAAACAAGTTGAGACAATAACAAGTTTAAGCCATGAAGTTGAATAAGGTGAGCAAAATATCCAAAGGACATTAAAAGTGAGGGTAGTGTCGTGTTACTTTTATTTTAATTGCACTCTTGTCTCTAATAATTGCACAATTCTTAAATTCAAATTTACACATAAAATCATAAATAATTAAATCTGGAGTATTGGTGTGAGTGATCCTGGGAATTGGGGATTGACAGTGAGGGGGAACCCAGATTAGACATCTAGGGAATCTGTTCTTCTGAGTCTGTTAATAGAGTAATCTCAGAGCAAGGGTGACAAAAGGTTGCTTTTGGCTGGAACTGGTCCAGCGGGTGCTGTAAATGAGGGAACCAACTAAGTCACAAAGGTTTCTGAAAGGGAACAGGGACACCCCAACCATTCATGGTAGTGGCAAGCCTATTCCAGGACACCCCAATAATCTGTGAACAATTCCTTAGCTGCGGCTGGAAATCAGCCCCTAGATTGGGGCAAAACAGGGAAACTATTGAGCAAGAGTGCTTTATTGTTATTTTTATCTGATTTCGGGAACTTGAAACAGGTTGCAGAGATGGCAATTCCAAATGGGATATGTATGTGTGTGTGTGTGTGTGGTGTGGCGTGTGTGTTTTTAAAAATTTATTATACAATTTTATACCCTGCCCCTTCTGCAAAGCAGCTCAAGGCAGCTTACAATTTAAAACAAAAATATAAAACATATAAAATACAAGTATAAAACCACTTTAAGGGGGAAGCCATAAAAATATAATCATAAAACAAAACCCCTCTCACCCTAGCCCTCAAAACCATCCCACCCAACCCATCTCACTTGCCAAAAGCCTGACGGAACAGCCAGCTCTTACAAGAACATCTAAAAGAGGAGAGATCCGGGGCCAATCGTGCCTGCGCTGGGAGTTCCACAGCCTTGATGCCACTGCCGAGAATGCCCTCTCCATAGAAGCCCCCTGGGACACCCGGGGAACTTTGAGAAAGGTGCCCCCGGTTGACCGTAGGGGCCGATCCAGAGCCCGGGGGGGGGTGTGTGTGAGACGGTCTCGCAGGTAAATGGGGCCCAGGCCATGTAGGGCTTTAAAGGTAAGCATCAATACCTTGAATCGGGCCTGGAAGACTATAGGCAGCCAGTGCAGAGAACAGAGCACCAGAGCTCGTCCCCATAAGGAGGCGGGCTACCGCATGTGTTAAGTGCTGCATTGAAAATTGGGGTCGTGGTGGACTCTCCGCCCCCCCCCCTCGCTTTATCCAATAGAAAACCCAGTAAAACTGAAGCAGACTGCAGTAGTTTTTCCTTCAGAATGAAAAATTCAAAAATGTCAAAAACCTTCTACTAAAATATAAAAAAATATTTTAAAACTTGTTACAAAATAAGCTGGCCTTTCCCAACAACCCCTTGCCCTATCCAGAAATCTCACCTTTTGCTCTACATCCAGTTCTGGATTTCCCCAATCATTCAAATGGTTTTTAGATCCTGGGTGTGCAGTCCTCACCCATTAAAGCCAATAGGAGCTGTGCAGTGGATTCAAGACTGCAGCCTTGGTCTTAAGATCAGGTCTTTCCCAAAACAGGAGGATGCTTTGATCCAGAGGTCTGGCTCAAAATCAACCAGTGCTCAAAAGGGAAGCCTCAGTGACTTCTTTTATGGAACTGGGAGTTGGAAAATTCTGGTGGAACAAAAAAATAAATAAATCTGCAAAGTGTTCTCAGTGTAGTAGAATCTCTCTTCTTTTTTTAACAAAAAAGTTCTTGAAACAGCTTTGCCCAGCTCTACCACACTCCTAAAGCACTTTGAGATCCTCAGATCAGCATGGAAGACACGTATTCACTACATTCAAGGCAAAGCAAGCGTAGCTGGTTATCACAGCTTGGCAGAATCCTGCCTGACTAGCACATCAAATTGCATTTCATCCCACAGACCCAGAGTTCTGGGATTATTGCATTCCTGAGGGAGCTTGCTCCTGATAAAGGCTTGGCCAGTCAGTTGTGTACCTGCCAGTGTCAACTGCTGCATTCCTGTGTCCACACCTCAGCATATACACAGTCCTCTATTGGGCAACTGGAGAGAGGGGAATCAGAACTGGCCAATGGCAGCATATGATGTGGGTCTTCAGTTCTAACAAGAGAGACAGCTATCTCTTACAAATCCTGTCCCTGCCAAGCAGGAGTAAGTGGACACAGCAGCAAAATGGAAGCAGAAGCTTCAGGGGTCTGCTCTTTGGCTTCTGGGCTATTACTATCCCTACCAGGATAACACCGCAGTCTTGTGGTTCAAAATGTTCAAGGGGAAGATAATAACCCTTTCCATCCCAAAGTTCTGCTCTGCACAGGGGGAGGACTAGAACTCCTTGTGGAGCAAATGCTAAATTATTTCCCAGTCCTGCAGTGAGCAGTGCAAAATGTCTGAATCCAATTCAAGCCATTTCAAGCGTGAAGAGAGAGCTCAGCTCAAGGGTGTGGACATCACTGGACTGGACCAATGTCCTCCATGTTGCCAGTTCCTACAATATTTGGTGTTTTGCTAGTTGCTCCAGGTTCTGCAGTCTTACTTGGTGAGACTCTCTCAACTTTCCTTAAAAGAAAAAAACACATAGTTTCCAGGTCTTGTTTCCCGAGGGGGACAGGGGGAGTTATTCCAGTTCCAGGCCCCTCTGTTGCAGAGAGAAACATCATGTGTGGCTGCAGCCACATGAGCTTCAGGGGCCTGATCCCCATGCTACCCCATGGTGGGCAATCGCAATCACCACCACTACACTGCGGGACATGCACAGGGAGCCAGCCAGCCAATTGCGGGGAAACTGGGTGGGCTGGCCTGTTGGAGTTGCTACCGTGGTTGGGGTGGGCTAAGGTGCCACCCACACGAGCAGGGGCCCAGCCCTGCCTTCCTCCCCTGGCCAAACTGAGACCCTGTCATTCACGGCACCGCAGCATTGCACCACACGTGGCGGGGCAAGCACATCCCATCCCAGTTGACGTAAGGCTGCTCTGCAATGCGTCCTCGTCCTCAGAATTTTTCCAAGGACGTGTCATGCAGCAACCAGCTGCTTGCCCTGCCCCAGGGAGGGAGAACATCTGTTGGGCTATGGACACATGAGTCACTGCATTATGCAGCTTATCATTTGCCCAGGGAAGTGGGAAGCTACAAGTGTGATCACCTCCCCAGCCTGTCTCGTCTGGCAGCACCCCATGTGAGCACCTCCTAAAGACTCCTATGTCAGAAGGCAGAACCCCAAAGTGATAACACTTTTAAATCCCAAGGGCTTTATACCAATTGAGTGAATGAGGGGGGGGGGGGGGGGCAGCAGCTGACTCATGATTTTTTAATACATGGAGCTGGCGACACTGCATTATTTGGGCAAGCATGGAGACCAGGAACCCCCTGCCCTCTAGATGGCACAGCTTCTCCTTCCAACCACAGGCCCCGAGGATGCTAAGCAGAGTATGATGGAATCCATAAACAAAGTATCTTTTGTTTAGGGTTGCGAGTTCAGTTTGGCAAAAACACTAAAATGCCATTTTCGGCTTCTGTATTTGAAACATAAGCCCGCCATTTTGGGGTATGTGGTAAGTGTGTTTTGTATCTCTCCAATTCCACTTTTAATTAATGCTTTTAGTTGTTGGTCTAGCAGTTTGAGCATCTTCCAAATTTCATGGTATGTTGTGCTGATCGGGGGGGCGGGGTGGAGTTTATAGGAGTGGATTATGTTTTGATTTAGGATTGCTTTTGATCTTTAAGTGATTTGTGGTTTGGGGGGCTTGGCCTGTTTCCACAGGCAGCTGGAGACAGAGCTGTGCCCAGGAAACTGGATGGAATGGGGCGAGAGTGAGATTCCCCTGCTTGATGTTCTGGAGCTCACTGGGTCCTTTGCTGTTTATTGTAGGGTCACTACCTGTGGGCATGCACACATAGAGAGGGATTCACCCCCTTATACACACAGAGGTTACAAACAGACTATGCAACCCTTGTCCCCCCACTCGCTTGCTTGCTTCTCAAACCTACCATATTTTTCCCCTTAAGAAGGTCCCAAAATTCTGACACAAAACACAGAAGAAACGACAAATTGACAGAACAGAAATTAGAAATACAAAATCTGCTGCCCTTGCACATCCCTACTTTTGATGAGCAACTAAGAGACATTCCTGGTAGAGCAGCAACCATCCAGCCGGTGCCAAAGTGAAGGATCTGGCACCAAAGCGAAGCCTAGTGACCTGTTCAGCTACCCTGTGATGGAAAGGGAAAGCTAAATCCAGGCCAAACTGGTGTTAGAGTTTCCACTGCTTCCTCCAAGTGAACCCTGTAAGGGCTGTTCAGTTCACTTTCATTTCCTCCGTAAGGAGTAAAACTTCCCCTGGGCAGAGAATCTTGAACCTTCTTAAGTGTTTAATTGCAAGTCCCATTGATCATTTATATTTAAAGCAGCATACATGTCGTTAAATCACATTTGAAGCATGCAGACAAACTGTGCAGTCTCATGGGTCGTTACTGACATGTAACAGGGAGCCATTGCTTAAGAGAAACAGCTCTCTCTGCTCAGCAAAATGTCAAGACCCAAAACGGTCAGGAGTGAGCCCTGCAGCCCCATGGTCCTAGTAAGGGGGATGTTCTGTGCATGGCTGCTAACAGGGTGTTGGTTTTTTCCCCCTCCTCATCCGTGCCCCTGCCAAATGCTGTGCTGTAACGGAGCAATCCTTGTGGTCTTGGTCCATAACGTAAAATGCCCACCCAGTTTGGCACTGTCAGAGAATTGAGGTCTAGAAGAACAGGCGGTAACAGACTAGAACTGAGGGCCATCAACACAGCAGTGTAGCTATCATAGAATGAGGGGGCTCAGCTGAACCTGGGCCCTGAACTCTAGGGGGCTCCTTTGCGGCCTATGAAGCTGTCAGAGAAGGGAGTGAGGCCAGCGCTCTGCCCCCACCCACTTTCAAAACGCGCTCAGGCCACTTGTAAATGGTCCCACCAAGAAGGAAGGTTTCAGCGTGAGGGGGGGGGGGCGCGCTGGCCCTGCTCCCATCCACTCTTAAAAACTTCCTTCCTGGTGAGGTTACTGCTGGAGGGGTTCACTGGGAGTCAAGGCAGTGCCACCACCTTCACATGGAGAGGCTGAGCTTGGCTGGAAACTCCCTTGGAGGACTGCTGTTTGGGGAGACCCTGCCACCTCACCCTTCAGGAGGGGTCCATAATTAGGATGTGGGCCCACCAGAGCTTTGCTATGCCCTTGGGTGTTTCCAAACAAGATGTTGCCTCACACGGCCACTTGTTTATTTATTATTTAATTCAGTTTTTACCCCGCCCTTCCCAAATGGCTCAGGGCAGCTTACGAAGCAAAATAAAAACAATATAGCCACACATGGAGCACTGCTGGGAAATCTGGAGTACTCCATGTGGGGCCAGTCAAATGTATGGTGGCCGTTTCCAGGGTTGGAGTAGCCAGGCTGGAAACCATCCATTTGAAGCACTTCCCCACTCACTCCACCTGCGCGGGTGCTCTGCAGCAGGGCCACTCAGCGGCCACAGGCCCCTCCCCGTCACCCTGCACATTGAAAAACACCCCTTGGAGCTGCACATGAGAAGCAAGGTTGGCCAAAAAGGGGATCCCTTTTTCTTTCTCTCTCATGTACGAACACAAATCTTCAGAAATATTCTGATCCTAATTAGAATGAAAACTCAAGAGTTCAATTCTGGCCCCCCCCCTCCCCCCAAGCTGGTGGAGCAGGGGGATGGAAAGCTGCAGCCCCAGTACTGGAGCCTTGAACCTCCCTCACAGCTTTGGTCTGGGGTAATCATGACCACTTTTCCCTCTTGCAGGCCTTGGAAGGGAGAGAAGTAGGAAAAGAAGGGCATTTTCAACTGGGAGTGGAGGGGAGGAGATGTGGATTTTTTTTCAATCACAATTTCATTTTGTAATATCCTTTGGATTTGGCTTGAGTGAGTTCTGGGTTGGAAGGACAGGACGGCTAAGGGTCAGAATTAAGGGATGCTCACAAAACTGTGTGAAGCCCAGAACTGAAAGGGAAGGGGCACTACAGATCAGGATAGAGGGACATTAGTAAAGCTGGAGGAGGGCTCTGACAGGAATAGAAGGAGATGCATTAGCCTCCCTGTAGGGGGTGGAACAGGTAAGGGAATTACTACAGACTGAGGATAGTCAGAAGAACTGTGTGTATAAGGGGAGGTAGCACAGCATATGCCCACATTCTGCTTGTGAATGAAACCCATGCCTTTGGAGACACCAAACCAACTTCCCAACAAATGAAAACAAAAACCAACAAGCACAAGAAGGGACAGATGATGTTTGAGGCAGAATTACCCTTTTGCTAATGACAGCAGCTTAGGTATCTATATTGTTGATTGTCCTGAAATGTTAATGGTACAGATTATATATATTGGCATGCAAGGCAGTAACAGAGCATCTTATACAATGGATCAGTAAGTGTGAAGGTTGCACAATACAGAACAATGGCATGAATTCATTCAGCACCAGCTCAGGGCTGTTCAGATAGGCCACTGACTCAGTTGGGATTGTTCCTTCTCTCTGAATCCTGATGGAAGGCTCTGAACTGGCTAAGGGAACAGTAGTACCCAATCAAGCTGCTTGAAAATGCCTTGCTCCGTGATAAATCCTGAAGTCCCACTGGCTCTTTCCCAGGGTGTCGACTTAATATTATCAACATTCTGTCTTGACTGCCAGCAACTCCACCCTGCAGGCATCTTCCTGTGGAAGATAACAGCCGGCTTAGAGACCAGTGTGACAGGTTCACAGTGACTTCTACCAGCTCAGCTCTTGAGTTGCCTGGGGAGGGCAGGTGCCTGAGGATCCTGAAGTTAACCAGGGCAGCACTAGCCTGGCATGTTGTAAGGTTCCCACCCCACTACCCCATGGTTCCATCTGTCCTAGTGTCCAGACAGCAACAGTTTGATGAAATCCTCCTTCTTTGGTTCTCGTTCAGCACCTTTCCTGCATCTGCGCAGTCCCTGGTCTAGAAACCCTGCAAATTTGTTCCATGCTGCATGGCATTCACAAAGGTGGTTTCAGAGTATCCACACCAGGCTGGGGTTGTTGAGAATGTAACAGAAAAGGAATGCTGTCTCTAGCTGTATTTGGGGTCCAGACTCCCTGGGGGGCTTTTGCGTTGCATCACCTGCCAGCAGTGATGCCAAGGGGTAGGAGCAGCAAGTCCAGGCTTATTTGCAGCTGGGAATCCCTTTCTCCCCATTGGCAGATGGGGTAACAGCGATCAGTTCCTCCACTCTCCCCATGTTGGTCTTCTGAGTATCTGGCGCTTTGGTCCGACTGAGCGGAGGCTGGCTGGCTGTGGTCGCCTCAGACTGAAATGCTGCCAAAGGGAAAACAGAGATTAGCCACCAACACCCTGTCCATCGGGGTAGTTAAACAAGGGGACGCAGGGGCTAAAAAACAAAGTAAAGGAGACTGAAGCCCATGTAATGCATCTCTTGAGTTATAACTGCAGGCACCAAAGTGGTCTGGCCCAAACTCATGGGATTCAAGGCAAAGAAAGGTGGTGAGAGGGTGGTCGGTGAGCAGCACATCCCACAGCTTCTTGGCTCATATGCAGCCCACCTCATCAGAGGTGGGGTAGACCCTCTAGTGCTCTCACTAGGGCCTTAGTGGCCCTGCACAGTCCCCTTAGCTCCCTTAAAGCACTGCCTTTTTATCTGGCAAGTAAAAATGGAGAGGGGTGAAAGGAACACATTCCTGCCTTGAGTCCCCTCAACTTTGCCTTAGGGTGGAAGAGTAACTGTGTACTCTCCTTCCCTCCCCATTTTTATGCCTCTGGACAACTCTGAAACTATTACCAAATATACAAAATGCTAATGCCAACAATGCTAATAGTGTTCCTGCGACAGCTCTGGGGGTGCTGGCCAAATTGCTAAAGCTATGTTACCAGGACTCCTCATAACTTGCCATAAAGGGAACCACAAGCACTTGGTGTGAATGCTATTAATCAATGTGACTGGTGCCCTACAAGTGAAGTCTAACAACTGTGGAGAGCAAGGGAAAGAAGGCTGGAGAGTTACCTGGGGCAGGCAAATAGCTCCTTTCTGCAGCTGTTTGTCAGTCCTGACTTGGGGGGTGGGGATATGTGGCAGACAGTAGCTGAGAGGCTGACAAGGGAGTTGGTGGGGGTTTGAGATGCGAGTGGGATAACATGGGGCAATGACTGAGGAGAGAGTAGCTGAGTGCTCTAGGAGGAGGAACAACCTGGGCTCCTTGGCTGAGCATGGGGAAACGGGCTCGAGCTGCTGTTGCTAACCAGCAGCAATTTCTAGCTCACAGAAACTTCTGGAACAGGTTGGCAGGCAGCCAAAAGAGAGACAGGCAAGGGGAGTCTTGTGGGGAGAGGTTAGACCCTTCAGTTGAGTACAGCTACCATGTAGGGACAGGAGGGCACTAGAGCTGTTGTTGGTAATAGCTGAGAGCAAAGCTCTGCTGTTTGGGGTTCTTTCCCACCCTGAGTCCCAAGCGAATGGGCAGGATAGAAATATAAATTTCCAAACCAAGAAACAGGTGGGAGCTTGTTCACTTTGACAGACAATCCTTCACATTTATGATCACGGGAGTTGGTACCCTTCAGTATTCTGGAGTTTCACATGTGTTACCATGGCTACAAGAGGGTCACCTTGGCCACAAATGGTCCATAATTGGCTATTAGTCAAGCTGGTTGGGGGGTGTCACCTCTTACATTCAGGAGTTGGGAGTAAATAGCAGGCAATGGATCACACCATTGTGGCCTGTTGTGTACTCCTCTGAAGCAAACAAAGGTGGGCACGGTCACAGACAGGAGGTTGGGCTGAACTGATCCAGCATGGCATATATGTTCTTATGTGAAATTATTTATTTATTTATTTATTTATTACGCACCAAAGGTGGCTCAGGGCGGCTTACAATATTAAAATACAAATATAAAACAGTTGTGCTATGGGACAGGGCCATGAAGGAGGTCCCACATCATAATTTGCCTTAACCTGTCCCCAGCCTGCGGGGCAGCTACAATGAAGTCTGTGAGATTCCTCACTTGCTAAAAGTCACTTATTCATATGAACATTGCTGATGGGGCTTGCTCCTCCCTTCACCCACCTGTGTTTCATGCCACCAGTCTGGGCCTGCTCTGAACATCTGCCTCACACTCAGCAGCTGTCTGTGCTGGGGGATTGAAGCATGACAAGTTAGAGCATGCAAAGGGAGGGGAAAAGCAGGGCCCAGCACACCCCAGAGGCCAGAAGAGTCTACTGCACTGGCCACCCAGCTCTCAAGTCAAGTGCCAGGACTTGCTGGCAGCCCTGTAGCTAGGAACCTCTGATCCAGCAGATAAAGCACAGGGCAATATTCATTCAACACAAGGTCCTTTGTGTAAGGAAAGCAACTGTGTAGGATGTGAAATTATGGAAGGGACCATATCCCTTGTGAAGCAGAGTTGCCTGGCCAGCAGAGAATTAGCCACAAGGGATATGATGAGCAATGGCTACACAAACCCTATGAGTAGCTGGGTTCATCTTGCCTTCTAAAGGTGCCTTGGGCCGTAAACAGCACAATACATCTCAAATTAACCACCACCCTCTGAGATGTAGATAGGCTGCCACCTGTAGGGCCCAAATAGGTACATGGGAGCGGTGTGTAGTAGCATCTCTGCAAACCAAGCCAGAAGCCCAAACATGCCATCAATAAATAGGGGAGAAAAAGAGTGTAGCAGAAATGGATGGGAAAGGCTTGGGAGAGCAGACACTGCTCACGTCAAACTACCGGCGGCATGACATCAGCAGCATGCATGCTGTGAGTCATCTCCCCCTTTAGTAGGGCTTGAACCCTTAGTCTTCAGCACTGGCCGCAGAGATTCCTCAGACAGAAGCTGGCAGAGGAACCCCTCTGAAGGGAGAGGAAGTGGCTAATGTTGTGTCAATGAGGGATAGATACCCTGGGTACTGTCTAGAAACACATGAAGGTGAAAGCCAATTCCAGTGCGGGCGGGGGCGGGCTGAGGGGGGGGCGGGGGGCTCTCACTTTTTGGCTAGATTCACCCAGCAGCTCCGGGCGATCGATCCCCTTGTGACGTCCCCGCGCGCCCATCCCCGTGGCCTCCGACGGATCCCGGCTGGAGGTACCTGCCCTGCAGCTGTGCCTGGCGCGGACGATCTGGACCGCTTGCTGGTTCTTGAAGCGCACCAGCCCCATGGTGATGTCGGCGTTCCAGCCGGGCTCCTCCAGGGGGCAGCGGAAGTCAATCTCTCCGCCGTCTTCCGTCACCACGGTAAAGTAGATGTGCCGCGGCTTCCACTCCACGCACTCCACCGCCTTCATGCGGGCGAAGCTCAGCTCCTTGCAGCGCGACGAGCCCTTGGGCTCGAAGAGTCGGAGCCCCTTCTCGGTCAGGAGGCAGCGCTTTTTCTTCCAGAGCTGGAGTAGCCCCCCGCTGCGCTTCTCCAGCATCCCTTCCCGGAGCACCTTCTCGGGAGTCATGGGGAGGGGTCTCCGCAGGGAGCCGGCTTCAGCGCCCCCCCAGCGGCAGCATGGTAGAGAGAGCCAGCGCTCCCCGGCCGGCGCGGAGAGTGCACGCTGTTCGGCTTGGCCAGGGGGCGAGAGCTCCCTGCCGCCGCCGCCGCGTCCTGGGCGTGTGCACCGCGGCGCTGCTCTGCTGGGATGTGTCGCTACATGCCCCGGCAGCCCCGCTCTCCCCGGATAGTTCCCTTCCCACTCGCATTCCTTTCCCGCTCGGCCTCGCCCCTGCTGCCGCTGCCAGACAGACACCGCTCACGTCCGGCCCAGGAAGGCTGGCTCGGCTCGGGGCAGCAGCGTGCACGCTCAGCCGGGACCAGCTTGCCGGGGAGGCACCATTGCACAACAAGCCCTGCTCTGCGGGTGTCTTTTTGGCAGGGTCGGCTTCCCTGGCTGCCGTGCTGGTGACCCGGGGCTGCTGGCTGGCACGCTAGAGGTGCAAGTCTGAGCACTGAGTCACGCAGCCGGCAAGATCCCATTTTCGCTGCCATCTGATTGCAAAGGGTGTGCCTGTCAAGCACCATTGATGGGAGTATAACCCTAAGCAAGTGTGAATGCTCCCATAATTTCTAGATCCTCATTTCTTAAATCCTAGTGGCTAGACAGTCCTACAACCTTCCTCCTTCCACTCCATGCTGTTTTCAGGACATTACCTGCAGACCTATCACAAGGACATTCATGGGTGCTTTTGCATTTTGGGATATAAATATCAAGAAAAGTGGAAAATGCAGCAGCTTGTGAATGCATTGCTACTAACAGTGTCAGATTCAGTGAAGTTAGCAGCCCCCTATGAAATATTGGTGGGCACCGTCCAGTCCTAACAGGGATGTCTGAGAGACACTTGCTGGTCCACACATTAGAAAAAATAAATCATTTCCATATCTAATTTTTGTTCCATTAAAAATAACATCCCTTTTAAGGGCTGAGGCTCCCTGTGTTATGCATATGCTGTTTCTAGTTTACTCATGGGCCCATGTGGTAGATACCACCATTTGAATTACCAGGGGCCCTCTGTGAGACCATAATTTGTGAGACCATAATTGATGCTAGTGCTTCCACACTCAGGTCATTGCAAGTTTATTCATGCCCCCCTGTACTGCGGGGCACTCTCCTCCTGTGCCCTCGAAGCATGCACGATGCAAGCACAGCACAGGAGGAGACCGGTGGCTGAGGGGGCAGCGGGCATGGCTGGTAACAAGGAGGATGCAAGGTAGCGTCGCAGCCCACAGTACAAAATTACCAGGGGTGGCAGGCAGCTGGTCCGGAGACACAGGCAGCAGACAACAGCGGTGCGTGGGGTCTCCCCAAGTTGCCAACCCTCAAAAATTGCCATACTTGGCGACTGCCTAGGTTGCCTTGGCCTAATTCTGTCTGGCACTGGGTCCTGTGCAGTCACACAGTAGGTACTATTCTGAATCCTAGACAAGGCAAACCCAGATTAAGGAATAAGTGGTGAGTTTGCATGGAGAAAAGGTGTTGCATGAATGATACTGACTGCATGGGGTTAGGGTTGTTATGGGCTTGCATACTTGTGCAAACATATTTTGTATGACACACCCCACCCCTTCATCTGCATGGGCTGCATCCCATGTTGCTTCCCCTCTTGACAGAATGCGTGGACAAGGCGCTGTCAAACTGGAGCCAGTGAGTGTTTAGCCTTGTGCAGGCTGGCTGAGTGCATGTGCACCTCAAAGACCTGCTCCCCACAATGACATCTTGTTTTCCCAACAGATGAGTCTTCATAAGAACTTGAGCTTGCCTGTCATTCAGCACAGAGAGTCAAATCTACATAGAGTTGAGAACCTGCTCCTAACATTAGAGGGTGCCAGGATTGTTGAGTATACAGGAAGCCCTCCTTGGCATGTGATACGGGGTATATGTAATTTCCCCACCAGTGGCTGCTTCAGAACAGTCTATGACTGCTGCTAGCTGGTAAAGTTATGAATTTAGCTTGGGCTACAGCAGACTGTGCTGACAGTTGCAGATCTGAATCCTGAAACCCACCAGTCTTCCTTTTGGTTTAACAAAAGATTTTGTTAGGGAATTGTCTTTGGTTTTTAGACATAGCTCTGGGGATGGCAAAGGGCTCTGTGGGGAAGGGGCTGTTCCCTCCCAGTCCCATCTGATTTCTTGAGGCTTCACCACTTTAAATCTGCAGGAGAGCACCTTTAGGAAAGGGACCACTTCTTGGGAACCATGTAGTCTGCAAGGGTGTAGAGAGAATAATGAGCCCTGAGGGAGGAGGGGAGCGATACCACTTTACACGCTGGCTAATGCAGAAGTCCCTAAACTGGGACTTGTGGGATCATGTGATCTGTGGATAGGGTCCCATTGCTATGGATGTACTTTGCTGTTTGGGGTCACCATCACAGAATCCTCAAATAGGATCACACAGGCAAAAATGTTGGGAAGCACTAGATTAATGAATGAGCCTGAATTTACAACCAGTTCACCTGAATCACTGCAGCTCTGCAGGAATGTTTCTTAACATCAACACAAAAACCCTGGAGGGATGGAGTTTTTCAGATCAACTCAGAATTAATAGATTAATAAAACTATGACAATGCAAAGTGATATGTAAGAGCTGTGAAATGAAAATCAATTCAACAGTACGTTGTGAGCAGCGAGCTTACGTAGTGATAATAAATTCCAAACTAGATTGTGAGCCCAGGATACTTACTTTAGTCTCCTGCCAGGGATAACTGAAATAATTGGCATGTAAATTACACAGTGATGGGCGAGAGCCAGTTTACATCAAAGGAGAGACATTATCCAAAGAAGGGATGGGGAAGGCGATTAAGAGAATTTAAAACAAACAATTGAGAGGGAAAATGCAACTCAACAGCTCTGAAACATCCAAGCAAGAACCAACACCCAGCCTTACCATCTGGCTGAGAAATTGATTTTTATATCTAAGAGCTGAATAGGGCAAGTTTTTAGCTTAGGAAACTCATGAAGTAAGGTGGCTTTGTGGTATCTTTATTTTTACTGCGCTCTTGTATCCAATCTTGCACAGACTTTATTTTGATTCACAAATATAAAATTCTTTTAACTAAGGCCTTTTTTACACGGACGGCGCAGCAGCGCCGATGGGTGGAGATGGGCGCGGATGGGTGGGCGAGCACACCCAGTGAACACCCGGCGACACCGAGCAGGGAGACATTTACACGGACAGCGCCGCGGGGCGTGGTGGGAAGGAAAGGGGAGGGGCCCGCAAACGTCCAGCGGCCAAACACCATCCCGGGGAACACCCGGCAAACACCCGTGCAAGTACACGGACAGCCGGGACTGGCGGGGAAGTCCTGCCCGGCACAGCAATGGCACAACATGGCCAACTGCGGGCAAACGACGACGTACAATACGGCCCCAGCCGCCAGGACCCGCGCAGGCGGGGCGAGAGGGAGATAGGATGGGATGACAGCCGCTACAATGGAGCCAGCTCCACACAGCCCCGGCACAGAGCCCAGACCGCTTGGCACTAGGCCCCCCCCTCCCCAACACACACACGCAGCAGAAGCACACAGGGACGGGCATCCAGCCTATGGGGGGCAAGGAAAAGGGGGGAAGGTACCCACACAGCACAGGCAAGACCCCCCACACACACCCCAGAGGCCCCCACACAAGGGGAGAGGTCACAGCAAAGCATAACACAGACACACCAGGAAAGGAACACACAAGCCTTTATTAAAAGAAGGGGAACCAGAAACGGGGCAACAACAACAGGGCAGGGAGGGGGACGGGGCAACAGAAGGGTAGGAACAGCACCAACAGAAGCAGGCCTGGAACAGAACCCCAGTCAACACGGCCAGCGACCCTGCACTCGGCGCCAGCACTCGGCCTGCGCGTGCTCCAGCCGGTACAGCCGCTCCAGGATGAGCAGGAGGAACTCCACCAACTCCCCCTGCTCCCGGGTCCGCTCCACGATCATGGCTTGCACTGAAGGGGACAGAGGGAGTGGGGACAACCATCAGAACGGGCTGTGGGCACCAAAGAACAGAACAGACACACACCCCTGGAGGCACACAGGCCCAGGGCCCAGCAAACAGCCAGCACACTCACGGATGCCATCGAACAGCCGACCCGCCACCCGCATGTCCTATGCTGCCCGGTCCAGCTGCAGGACCATAGCCCTCAGGCACAGGATCGCCAGCAGTACGACAACCGTAGCTGCAGGAGAGAAGCGACAGGGCAATGGGGAGTGCCTGCCCCAGTGGGCCTTGGGAGGGCTGGGGGCAGCGACACCACCAGGGGCACACCCCACACACTGAGAGCCACCACCCAGAAGACCACCCAGACCCCTGCACGAAGGGGGATCAGGGGGCCAAAGCTGGGGCCAGCACAACCCCTACTCATGCTCAGCCACCCAGCACCCATGGTGCCGCCGGCCATCCATCGCCACCACCAATGAAGAGCCGCACCAACAGGGGGCGACAGCGGAGGGGAGGGGCAGGGCCACACCAACACACAGGTGAGGCCAGGGGGTGCCTGGCCGACTGCCCACTGCCCATACCACCCCCGGAGCGAGCACAGGCACCTGCGCCCAGCAGGGAAGCCACCAGGGGAACCTACCCTACACACCCAGAGCCCACCCAACAGGCCCAGAGCCCTCCAGTACACACCAAGCACACCCCCTGCACACAATCACACAGATGAGGGCAGGAGGGCCGCCAAGGGGAAGGGGCAACCAGCAGCAACAGAAGCAAGGCAGGACAGAACATCACAGAACGGCAGTTTATTGATGCCAGGGGAACGGGGTCCCCCAAGCACAGAGAGGCAGAGCAGGGGAGCGCAGGTGGACCCACAGCCGGGCAAGAGATGCACAATAGGAGGGCGCAAGCACCACACAGAGTACAGCAACCCCGGGTTGGTTGGACACACAGGAGCTCCCACGCCACCAGGGGAGAGCGGGGTGTGGGCACAGGCCATAGAGCAGAGAGCGCTGCGGCCCCGGCACGTGCCAGCGGAGGTAGGCTCAGTATGGGGAGCTGAAGACCCATGCTGGCGGGGGACGGGGACTCGCAGCCCAGGGACATGATGCTGCACCTCCTCAGCCCGGCCTTCCTGCTGTTGCGCATGCTGTTACAGCAGATAGCCCTGCTACGGCTGCATGGTCGAAGGTCTGTCCTCCAGGGGGCACGGAGGTGGAGGGCAGCAAACCTCCGGCAGGCAGCAATCGTGCGAGGTGGACAGCCGTCCGACGCCATGCCCTGTTGGGCTCCATGGTGTCCCAGCAAGGACAGCTCGTCCTGGCCCGAAGGACCCTCAATGTCTACACCCGCCGCATGACCGTACTGACCCTGCGACAGCACTGGTCGCGCTCCCGGTTCAATGACTGGTGGGAGAACATGTTGGTCACCTGGACAGACGTGGCATGGTTGGACCAATTCCGGAAGCCCCGCTCCCTCCTCACCCACTTGGGGGAGCTCCTCAACCCCCACCTCCGGAGGCGGGAGATGAACATGCGATTCCCGCTGCCACCAGGGATGTGCGTGGCCATGGTGGTGTGGTGGCTGGCTACCCCCGATTCCTGCAGGAGCGCGGGGGTGCAGTTCAGGGTGGACACCGCCACCGTGAACTGGGCCCTGCATGATGTGTGTGACCTGCTCATGGAGCTCCTCTTGGAGCAGGTCATCCAGCTCTGTGACCCCGAGGAGGTGATGCGTGGGTTTGAGGACATGGGGTTCCCGCATTGCATCGGAGCCATTGACAGTACCCACATCCCCGTCATCTGCACCCCTCATGCAAAGATCGACTACATGAATAGGAAACAGGCCTTCTCCATCAATCTGCAGGCCATGGTGGATCATAGGGACCTGTTCATAGATGTGGACACAGGCCAGTCAGGGCGGAGCCACGATGCACGTATCCTGTGTGCCTCTCCCTTCTATGCACACATGTTCGACGGGTAGATCGCCCCCAAACTGTACCGTGTGATAGAAGGGGGGCCCCTGTTGTGATAGGGGACCCCGCCTACCCGCTCAGCCTATGGCTCATGCGGGCCTATCCAGTGGTGCGCAACCCTCACCACCACCTGTTCAATGAGCGCCTGTTGTCCACCCGCAGCGTGGTGGAGCGGGCCTTCGGGCTCCTCAAGACGCGCTGGCGCCTCCTGATGAACAGGAGCCAATTCGACCTGAACCACCCCCCCCATCCCTGAACCACACCCCCATCGTCGTCCTGGCAGCATGCATCCTGCACAACGTATGCGAGACGGGGTGTTGCCCTTGACAACCTACCACCGGTGCACAGGGCCATTCCCGTGCCCCTGTACCAACATGCCCAGGGAGGGGCGTTCCGGCGCATCTCAGAGGAGAAGAGGGATGCAATCTGCCGCCGCATCGTTTCCCAGGCAGCCGAACACTGGGCAGTGCCCGACCCACAACCATCCCCATAGGCCTGTGAACCCCTTCAATAAAGCCATTTACTACCCTGTATCGGCAACAGTGCCTCTATTCCATGTGTGGGCTGGGAATTCCCGGGAACGGGTCCCGTGGATTGCATGGGTGCGATCGTCCTCCCCTCGCTGTCAGCCACGGGGTGCGTGACCTCCGGAATGCCCTACCAACCAACACTCGCCGACTCGCCTGTGCCTGTTCGGTGTACACCTTTGTCAGCCACCTCCACTGCATGAGGCTTCACTGGACTGGGCCCCGGCCCGTCGGCTGGGCAGGGACTGTACAGAGCCCCCAACATGCCGGTGCCCCCCTTCACACTGCAAACCCACCCCCACCGGCCCCATGTCCCTGGACAGATGAAGCGACTGCACGGTAGTGGTACAACACATTTATTGGAGGAGGGACTGTACAATGGAAGGAGGGTGGGGGTTAGCGTCTGGGGCACCCTCTCCCCCTTTTGACCACACCACCGGGGCTCGCGGGCCGGCATGCCCTGGCTGTAGCCGAACGCAGCACTTGCCGGCCGGATGGCCCGGCCTCCCTGTCATCCACTGGCCGCTCCACACCGGCCTCCGCTGGCAGTCCCTGCATGGAGAAACAAGAATGGGGTGAGGGATCGTCGTGTGCACTCATCTGTGTCCCACGTAGGGACCCGGGCCACTGGGTGCCCCATAGTCATCCAGGGAGTCCCCTACCCCCCACCCGAGCATCTCACGTGCCATAGGGTGAGCCCCATTGGTGCGAACCCCTGGCTGGGCCACCCTCGGTAGCATGGCACATGCCCCTTCCAGTACCACGTCACAGAGCTGGGAATCGTGCCTCCGGCAATGACAGTTGCTCCCCAGTCCATGTAGTGCGTGTACTCTGAGTGGGTTCTACACTGGCCTCCCTACCGGGGTCCTGCCTCGCGCAGGGGCCCGGATTCCCAGTGGGCCCCCCTGCTTGTGGCCCCCCCTACCCCCAGGGGCCTGGGGTGCTGCGGCCTTACCGGAGGGGGTGGGGCGGCCACCATGAGCGGGTGGTCGTCCTGGGGTGCACGGTCCAGGGGTGGGGGGGTTGCCTTCCGGTGGAGGGGTCGGGGTGGCAGTGGGGGCGGAACCACGGGGGGTGCGGGCTGGAAGGGCGACCCCGCAAGTGGGTACGATTGCCCTATGTGGGGGAGGGAGGCCCTGTGGACCAGTCCCGGATAGGGTTGCTGCTGGGGGAACCACGGGTGGCCAAGGTGCAGGGGGGGGCCACCGGCACCAGTGGGAAGCCGCCATGGTGTGGGTCGGCTGCCAACCCTCCTTCCGCGGCATGGCATAGCCCGTCGCGCTGGGGGTCACACCGCAGTGCCTCCATGGTCTCCCCCATGAGGTTCATGAGCTATGCGGCCTGACCCTCCAGCCTGTTACGGGAGGGGGGACAAGGTGATGGGGGGAACCCAGGGGGGATAGGGTATCTTCTACACTCTGATTGCCAGGCACTCCAGCAGACAAAATGCACCTCATGCGCTCGGGCTATATGCTCTTCTATTGGAAAACAACCCCTCAGGATAATGGTTGGCCCTAGTGCCTTCGATAGAAAGCAGGCCGTTTCATCATCAGGGTGGCAATAGCACGGCCCAGAGCTCAGTCCCCACTCGTGCACACAGGACACGTATCTCGCACCACCCTTATTCCACACCCCACACGTATACGGACAGTAGTGCTGGGGGATATGACAGGGAAATGCTCTACTCGTGGGGGTGACCAGGAAAGACAAGAACCGGGACAAGGGGCTGGGGAGCAAGGGCCAGATGCACACCAAGGAACAAGACTCTGCGGTAACCCGGTAGGAAGGGAAGAGGGGAAAAGGGTTTGGAAGGGAAAGGAGTGGTCTGCACACTCTCACAACACTCTCACTCTTGCACTTGCACCATACACACACTACTTGCACTCACCTTGCTCTCACAATCTCTCTCACTTCACACTCCACTCAACCGTCACACTCAACACTCTCTCCACGCTTCACTACAAGTCTCTCCTTCAAATCCGTCACAAGGGGCCAGTCTCACAGCAGCGCCGATCACCGGCGCTGCTGCAGTGACTGCCCTCTCCTTTTGAAGCCCTGACTCCGCCCCCTGCAACGCCCGAATGCGAGTGGAGTGACGCACGACGTCTACGGCCCCGCCTCCCCGCGCTGTCGTGCAGCCGGGGTTTCCCCTGCGTGTGTGGCATGGTGCCGTTGTCTACTGGTGCCCTCCCCGGGATGCCCCATCCGCCCTCCGTGCTGCGGGGTTAATAGGCGGCGCCTTTGCCTGCAGTGAAACCCCCCGCTTCTCCATCCCAAGCGTAACCTTACACAGCCCTTCACAGGCGCGCCTCTGCTCGCGTTGGAGGGCGGAAGCCTGGCGCCTGTCCCAGAGGTGCTCGGTGTGGGACTGGGCCATCATGGCAGCCAGGACTTCCCGGTCCCTTTCCCCCTCCCCTTAGATGAGCTCCTTGGTGAGCACGAGCTCCCGGGAGTACACCTCAGCTAATCGTTGCGACTCCTCCAGCAGCTCCCTTCCAAGGTCCTCCCTCCGGCGCCGGTTCCTGGCCCGCATCTCCTGGTTCCACTCTACGCTGCTGGCAGCTGCTCCCCTCACGTGAGCGGGCACCTGGTCTGTGAACGAGAAATCGACCACATCGTTATTGCATCCGGCCTGTGTCCGCTGGCCTCTACCGCGTGGCCCAGGGTGCCTGGTGGGGCGGCCCTCAGTGTGGCAGCCTCCCTAATTCCTCCCCTGTGGGGTCCCCCAGCCCTGCCCTGTCGTCGGATGACCCCCCAGCAGCTGATCGCCACGGGAGGGGGCCCTGACTGTGTGGCGTGCTGTGGGAGTCCCTGTGGGACGAGCCCCCACTCCCGCCTGCACCCTCCACCCTTCCCCTGTTGGGCTCTGCTGTTTGTGGTTGCTTGCCCTCGGGTGCCCCACCTTGTCCCTGTGCCCCCCCGACCGGTGTGCCCTGCCATGGAGGGTAGCCCACCTGGCGGTGCGGGTGCTGCCGGGTCCGCCTCATTGTCCTCCTCCGTGACCTCCACCTCGTGCACCTCCAGGCTGCCTTGTGCTGCAATGGGATGAGGTACCATTAGTGGTTGCCGGCCCCCTACCCCGACCGCTGTGGCTATGTCCAAACCGTTCCAACTCCCCCTGCCCCTGGCTCTAATCTGAGTTAGAGACACATGAACCTTTAAATCCTATTTCTGTGCTTTGGGAAACCTCAAGGTACGGGTGACAAGGAAAGTGACCTCTTTACAGGCTGGAGCAGTTCTGGAGAGAGCTGGTCCAGTAGGCACAGCAAGTGAGGAAACTGAGTCACAGCCAGCCTGGAGTGGAGCAGAACTCCAATCCCATCACAAATGAATGAGCCTGAATTTATAACCAGTTCATGTGAATCACTGCAGCTCTGCAGGAAAGTTCCCCAACATCAACACAAAAACCCTGGAGGAGGTGGAGCTTCTCCCAGCCTGGTCTCCCCTCCATGCTTCTGCGTAGGAAAGCCTGGAGGGTGTTCCCTTCCCTGCCAAAGCTCCAGCTGCAGGGATGGCTGGATCCACAAGCTCTGGAGAAGCACAGACTACATGGTGGAGCAATAAGCCCATCCCTTTTCGTAGGGTTGCCATAGATGCACACTTTTAAGAGGACACATGAGAAATACAGGTTGCAGGATGCAGCCCTGCAACCTGTATTTCTCACATGTCCCCTTAAAAACTCACATCTATGGTGGGGGAAGCAGAGCAAGGACAAGGCAGGGTGGTTGGAGCCAGTGAACAGTGGAGGGCCAGGTAGGTTACTGACAGCACAAGCTGGGGCCTCAGGTGAATACCTCATGACTGAGCTCAGGAGGCTGTGAAAAAAGGGTGGGAGTTTGGTGGGTCAGGGCTCTGTGCCATTAGACTGGGCCCAGGGCAGCCTGTGTCCCACAACTCTTAGTATTCCAAAATCCTGGAGGCAGTGGGATCTTCTGTGTCCGAGCTCTGCCATGAGCCCTGTTCCGCAAGGTGGGGTTCGCAGGGACAAGCAGTGCTGGACTCTGCAACAGAAATGTAAGGGGATATTGTGAGAGAAACGCACACCTTCAGCCAGCATTGTGTACTTGGCAAAGGAGCTGCCCAGCATTTATTTAAATTTCTACCCCACTCTTCCCCGAGGGCATGGGGCAATTTACCATATTAAAAAACACACACATAAAAATTCCTACCCCCACCCCCAACACTTTGCGGAAAAGTTTTACACTGCCTTCAGAATATACTCTGACAGACCTCTGGGGGAAGGGAATTCCATAATACTGGGACAACAATCGAGAATGCCTCTCTTGAGGGCCCTTGTCATATCAACAAACTTAGCAAGTGATATATTTTATTTCTAGCCCGCCCCCTCCTGCTACTACAGCTCGGGGTGGCTTACAGCACAATAAAAACAAAATATAAACAATAAAATATGAACAAATATACATATAACCATATAAAATTATAATAAAATACATAATGACAGAGTTAAGAACACAAAAACACACCCTCCCCCTTTCCCAACCCACCCATCTCCCTCACCAAAAGCATGGTGGAAAAGACAGGTCTTCCATTGTCTATGAAAAAAGGAAAGGTCTGGGGCCAAGTGGACCTCTGTCGGGAGGGAGTTCCACAGTCTTGGTACGGCCACTGAGAACACCCTCCTCGTTGTCCCCACCCAAGACGACTGCAGGCTCCGATCCAGGACTGGGGGGGGGGGAGTGAGGCGATCTCGTAGATAGGCAGGGCCCAAGCCATATAGGGCTTTATAGGTCAAACCCAACACCTTGAATTGGGCCTGGAAAACGATAGGCAGCCAGTGCAGAGACCGGAGCACCAGTGTAATGTGTTCACTATGAACCATCTCCATAAGGAGGCGGGCCACTGCATTCTGCACCAGCTGCAGTTTCCGGACCGTCACCAAGGGTAGCCCCATGTAGAGCACGTTGCAGTAGTCCAGTCTTGAGGTGATGAAAGTATGGATGATGGTGGCTAGATTGGAATCCGAGACATATGGCCAAAGCCATCATACCAGATATAATTGGTGAAATGCTCCCTTTGCCACAACCACCACCTGGGCATCCAGGCGGAGCTGAGAGTCAAGGAGCATCCCCCAGACTCTGAACCCGAGGGACCAACAACAGGCGGACTCCATCAATGATGGTTGCCACCACTCCCTCAGCCCCTCCCACCAGCATCACCTCTATCTTGTCAGGATTCATCTTCAGACAGCTCACCCTCATCTAATTCCCCACAGCCGCCAGATACTGGGTAAGCACTGAGACAGTCGAGCCTGGGTCAGCTGAAAAAGAGAGGTACAGTTGGGTGTCATCAGCATACTGATGACACTGCACACCAAACCCTCCGACGACCTCACCCAAAGGCTGCATATACATGTTGAACAGGAGAGGGGACAAAATAGAAACTTGTGGGACTCCACAGATGATGAACAATCACCCAGTACCACACGTTGAGTTCTCCCAGCCAGGGAGGAAAGGAATCATTCGAGAGCAGTCCCACCCACCCTGGCTCGGTTTTGCAAGTGAGCTACCAACATCTCATGATCAACAGTGTCGAATGTAGCCAAGAGATCTAACAAGACCAACAGGTTCAACTCACAGTAAAGGTTGTTGACCAGAGCCACAAGTGTAGTCTCATTGCCAAAACCCGGCTGAAAGTCAGACTGCAAGGGATCCAGAAAACGGACAGTTCAGATGCCGCTGAAGCTGCTGGGCCACCACCCATTCAACAACCTTCCCTAAAAAGGGAAGGTTAGAGACTGCCTGATAGCTGGCCAGGGAGTCAATGTCTAAAGATGGTTTCTTAAGCAGAGGCCGCACCACCGCCTCTTTGAGGCAGCCCAGCACTCTGCCCTCCCTAAGGGAGGCACTGACTACCCCAGCCAACAATGGCCCCAACGTCTCTCAGCTGGCCTTGACCAAACAGGATGGGCATAGGTCAAGTTCACAACAAGTGTCCCTAACAGCCCCAAGGACATCCTCCACATCAGTGGGCGACACCCACTGAAACTGATCCCATAAAACAGGACAAGATGGGGCTTCAATTACCTCTGGTTCTCCTACTGCCATAACTGCAGCGTCAAAATCATGGTGAATCCGAGTGATTTTATCCACAAAAAAGTCGACATGTCACATCAAGTACTGGAAAATTCCAGTTCCAGGCAGAGGTAAGCCAGACTGACCAGCCCACTCACCACCTGAAAGAGCTCAGCTGGACATGACTTTGTGGACACTATGAGAGTGTCAGGGCTCTGGGGAAGGGAGAAGGAGGAAGGTAGGAGGGAATAGGGGATGTCTGTCAGGCCCGGGGGAAGGGAGAAGGAGGTAGGTAGGAGGGAATAGGGGATGCCCACAGCATCAACGCTGAAACCTCTCAGCCACTCTCTGGTAGTAGGAGACTAAGCACTTGGCATGGAACCAGACAAGCTGATCTACGCAGGCATACGGCTCATCATTGAGGCCACGGATCTGGGAACGGAAAGGGAATGGAAAACTAGAGGAGGGAACCAGGGACGGGGAAGCTGGCGGGGTTAACCAACAGCAGGGGAGCTGGAAAGGGGACCAAGCAACAGGGGAGGCTGGAGCAGGGTGGAGCTGAGGCAGTAGGCAGCAACAGGGGAGTGGGAAAGGGAACCCAACAACAGAGGGACTGGGACAGGTAGCCAGCGATAGGAGATCTGGGAAGGGAAGCCAACAACAGGGAGCTGGAGAAGACAGCCAGTGATAGGGGAGCTGGGAAGGGGGACCTAACAGCAGGGAGCTGGAGAAGACAGGGAAGCTGGGAAGGGAAGCCAACAACAACAACACAGAGAGGGTTCACACTTCCCAAGACAAGAGTTTCACCAGACAATAGCTCTCTCTCACACACACACACACAACATGCAGCAACAGAATCACCGGGGGCAAGATAGGTTAATGCTAAACCCAAACGATAGAGGCACACAAACCCACACCCAGGGAAGAGCAGTTGCTCCACCAGTTTGCTGAGGCCACCAGGAGGCCTTAAGTACTCCCTGGTGGCAGGGGCGGCTGGTGGGTTTTTAGTTTGGAGGGGCCGACGAGCCGGTGGGCGGAGTCAGGGCAATGGTAGGTGGAGTCAGGGCAACGGTAGGCGGAGTCAGGGCATAACCCAGCAGCAAGGAGTTCCCAGATGGAAGAAAACACAGTCTACAATGCACATCAAGCTTAAAATGAATAATGTATAAACCCCAAACACAGGGAAACACTGGCAAAATACTGGCAAAACACAGCAGCAAGGAGTTCCCAGGGTTAACATCGGATGGAAGAAAACACAGTCTACAATGCACATCAAGCTTAAAATGAATAATGTATAAACCCCAAACACAGGGAAACAC
>QEPC01004304.1:4515599-4556723 GCA_003113815.1 Sphenodon punctatus | reverse complement strand
CCTGGACCTTGGAGAGTCATCACACTGTCGCTTGAGTTTTCCACAAAGGTCACACTGTTACTAATGGTTATTCTGTCTGTGCATGAATCCAGGATCCTGTAGCCTTTGGAATGCTCACTGTATCCTATGAAGATGCCTTCCACTGCTCTGTTTTGCAGCTTGGTATGTTTAAGTCTTACTTCCAAATACTCTGATGTGGGCCACACTAGGTTTTTGACCATGCCACAGTTTGTATGGAGTTTTCCTCACTGTTCTAGAATACAGCCGATTTTGTAGGTAGGTAGCAGCAACTGCTGCTTCGCCCAGTATCTTTCTTGTAGTTCAGAGTCTGTTAACATGCATCTAACCATTTCGGTTAGCGTTCTGTTTTTCCTTTCGGCTGTTCTGTTCTGCTCAGGTGTATATGGCACTGTCTTTTGGTGCTCAATTCCATGGAGTCTCAGGAAGTCCTCTACTTCCTTTCCTGTGAACTCACCTCCATTGCCAGCCCGCAGTGTCTTTGGTCTGCGCTGGAACTTGTTGCTCGTCATGGTCACATAGTCCTGAAGTTTGTTGAGTACTTCATCTCTACTCTTCTTGATGTACGTGATCATGTACCTTGAATAGTGGTCAATGAAAGTTACCACTTCATTGACCACTTGGGTGAATGAAATGAAATTTGGGTGAAATTGCTATTGCCCTACTTCTTGCACATGCTCCTTTGGCCTCTCACTCCCCAGTCCCCACCTCCCCTGGCCAGCACAGCTCCTGGTCCTGGACCCCCAAATCACTGACCTGGACCTGGCTGCCGCTGCCCCTCTGCATGTGTGATGGCTGCGACCACCACCATTACTCCTTGCACATGTGCAACTGCTGAGTGTACAGGCAATTGATTTCTGCATGTGCGAAGCAATTATCTGTGGACTTGGCAGCTGCACATGCATGAGGTCAATGGTGGCGGTGGCTAGGTCAGTGATTTTGAGGACTGTGGCAGTGGTGTGTTTTGTCAGACACCACCCCGGAGCTCTGAATGTAGAGCTGCCCCTGATTCAGGAACAGAACCCAGGACTTCAAATCAAAGAGCAAACACCTTGCAATGAAGCCATACGGCCATGCTAGAACCTTCTGGCAAAACAGCTGGGTAACTCGCAGGGAAGTGTGTCCAGGGGGTGATTTTAAGAGACTAGCAGTTTCTCTTGTAGTTAAAGTAATAGACCTTTGTGCTGAGATTGTTCTGGTAATCTAGGGTTCTGGCTCAAACTCATCCATCAATCATCATCATCATTTTTCCCCTAACACAACTTCTAACAGAGGGTATCCAAACTTTTTGAACAGTGACTCTCCAGCACCACCTGGTGTTAGTTGGACACATGTAGTTGTTCCAGTCAGACAGCTTCTGTCTGGGGTGTGCACCAGAAAAAAAAAATATTTTCATTTTCATTTTAAAAATATTTAAAAATAATATTCATTTTTATAAAAACAAATGAAAATGCCCATTTTTATTTATGTTATTAAAATGGAAAACATACAAAATCAATAACATACAATCCAAAAATTACACGACTTGGGCCCCTCCCATCTGAGAGACCTCCTCATTCCTCAGGTCCTGGGGCGATCCTTGAGGTCCACCAGGGACGCCTTCTTGGAGGTCCCTCGGGTTAGCCAGGGGACCATAATGGAGAGGGCGTTCTCAGTGGCCACACCGCGTCTGTGGAACTCCCTCCCAGAGGAAGCTCAACTGGCCCCAGGTCTGCTGGCCTTCCGCCGGGCCTGTAAGACCTGGCTGTTCGTCCAGGCCTTTGGGGAAGGGAGTGGGTAGGGTGGGGGAGGAGGAGTGGGTTAGTTTTCCACTGTTCTTAGCTTATTTAACTGGTTTTAGTTTCCTTCTTTGTCTATGTTTTTAATTGTATTTTACTGTTTTAAAATGTGGAAGTTCTGAGCCGCTCCAAGCTGTCTGTTGACGGGAGGGGGCGGGATATAAATTTTAATATAAATAAATATAAATATAAATAAATAATTTCCACACCTTCAAAAAGTGCTTCCAAAAGTGCCTCTCTGACATTGTCCCTTTCCCAAACTTGCCAAGAGCACCCCAGGGTGGTAGAAATATCAGTGAGAGATTGGTACACACTCATAGCAGCGGGGTAGAGAACAGAGCTACCACTGACATGCAGTGGGGGCTGGGCACTGAAGCAGCCAAGCACTTGAATAGGAGGAAATGGTAGTTCTCAAGGCTTCAAGTTGAAGCGATAGACCTGGGAGGCAGAATGTCAGGGTGAGATTAGCACGCATCAGGCAGACACAAGACAGAAAAACTGGCAGGCAATGGGCACTGAAGCAGCAGGGACTAGCAGAGGAGGAGACAGTGATGCCCCAAGTATGGCAAGGCTTCTAGTTCAAGAGAAAGCCCCATGGAGGCAGAAGTATCAGTGAGAGATTGGCACCTAGCAGGTGGACAGGACAGACCAGACACTGGCAGGAACTGGGCACCGGGGGCTGAAACAGCAGGGACTGGCAAAGGAGAGAAGACTAGCACATCATGGCGTCAAGAGTTGCTGAGAGCATGCCAGCAGGGCAGGAGACCTGAGGGAGGGAGATCGTCATTACAAAATGGAGTGGCAGCAGCCCAGTGTGGCAGGGTGTCATCAACTTGCAGCAGCAATTGTCCCGGGGGGCCAGCGCATCTGAGAGAGAGAGATCTTTGGGCAGCAGCGGCAGGAGGCAGGCAAGCAGAGCAATGGAGCAGTTGGCAGGCAGGTGGGCAGTGGCATAGGCTTTGTTTGTTATTACGGGCACCCCAAGTTATGACAGGGCAGTCAGCTTTCAGGAAAATATAGGGTTAGGAATGTGTAATTGGAAGGGACTGGAGGGTATGAGAATGGGAAGAGGGAGAGGTATATTTTTCATTTTTTGTACCAAAGAATGTGGCTGAAAAGTACCAGAAGACACACTGGACAGCTCACACACAGAAGCACAAGAGCCAAGCATGTGAAACACTGGATATGCACAGAGCAATAACCAGCTATGCACAGGTGCAGAACTCTGTGTGCTCTCAGCTTCTTTAAGCTCCCTGTGTTCTCCTAATTGGTACAAACAAGTTTCAAGCATGTGCAAGCAAAGACCAATCCGTTATGTCTATTGCAGCCGTCTGTGCTGCCATTTGACCAGTGGAGACGTCAATCTTAGGTGGCCATTTTGGGCTCTCACCCCCCTCCCCTTGCACCTGATGTTTGCAGCCTGAGCCATCTGCCAGGCTGGCCAGAATTTTTTTTTAAAAAAAACATAAAATGAAATGTTTTCATTTTTATATTGTTTTATGTTTTTAATCACAAACAAAAATAGTTATTATAAAAACATCATAAATTAATTGCACACCCCTACTTTTTTCTTCTGTTCTACAGTAGTGTTAAGCTCAAGGCTTCAAAAATGATGAGTCAACTTCCTTTCCTCCCCCAAATAATAGAATTATCTTAATAATGATTTTTAAAATATATTTTTCCTTTTGTTTTTGACCCCTTTATCAACACACTTTCCAGCTGTTTTCCTTGGAGGTCTAGAAACCAATTCTTGGGAGTCTTGTAGAATCACTTGGCTCCAGGAGTTGGGACTTTGTTGAATCTCTAAATATGGCAAAACTCACAAAAAACTCATGATTGCTGGAAATGGGGATTTCTGTGTGGGAAAATCAGGGATTATTGTCTTCGTACCAAGCATTTCTGGGTTAAGGGATCAGCCTGTGGGAGAGTTCGGATCTTCCTCCATTTATTAGTGCCAGTAATGCTTCAAGCCACCTGAAACTGATGTTCCTGTGCTGTGAGGTCGACTTGCCATGGCATGACATCACCATGCCATGATGTCACAGCACAGTGATCCTATTACATTGCTGTTGGTTGATGTCACAGTGGGTATTTTCAGACATGACGAGATCACAGTGAACCACGGTCAATACCCACATGCGGCCAAAGCGCCCTGAACGTCTGTTAGGCAGCCGCCAGATGTTCACCACGGTGGATTCCCACATGGGGTCAATTTCAACCACGCTTCCGGGGCTCCCCGCTGGACAATCCCCGAAAGCGTGGTCAAAGACATCCCCGGCGGGAACCAACAAAAAGTAACATCTGGCCGGCAACCACGGCCCGGAATCCCTGGCAGGATTCCGGGTCGTGGTCAAATCGGGCGGGCGCTGTGGCCGCATTGGCTGCGGCGCCCGCCCATCTCCCCAGAGGGCGGGCGGCGGGGGAGCGTGGGGGGGCGGGTCCGTGTGGCCGCACGTTGCACCGTGCAGCCCCGCCCCCTCCCCGATTCCCCGCCGGGATCAGCCGGCACGTCTGTTGGACGTGCCGGAGTGATCCCAGCGGGGAATCATCTGGGTGATTCTGGGACGGGGCGAATGCCGCCCTGTCTGAAATCACCCTATGTCATGTGGTCAGTGTGCTGCAAGACTCTGCCATTCCCACAGTCACAACTGGAGAAAGCAGAGCAAGTGAGAGCAGCATGAGATGGAGAAGGAGATGAAAGCAAGGAGGGAGGGATGAAGAAGGGGTAAAAGAGACACAAGAAGGAAATGTGTTCGGAACGAGGCAAATCACCCAGCCCTGACTGGTTTGGGAGGGTGACCTTTTGTGCATTTTGTCCTCTCTTGGAGAGCTAGCACACTTTCTAGATTACACGCATGTGCATCAGAGGCATAGCTAGGTTGGAATGGACACCCACCCCCACAGCAGCAAGGGACACAGATGCACTAAGGAGTATAGGTCGTCTAGACTCCTGGGATCCAGGACAGCTGTACCACCTTTCCCTATTATAGCTACGCCATGAGGTGCATGGAGAAATGGGCAAATGGGTACCCTGCTGCACAGGCACTATATATAATCTGTGGGGTTGCTTACCCAGCAGAGAGAGAGAAGAGGAAGGATCTAGCCTGTCACAGGGCTGAGCTGTACACTTGGGGCCAGAGGATGTCCTAGGGCCAAATCTTTGTGTAGTTGCTTCCTCCTGTGGCCATGGCAGCAGGGACTGTCCAGCTCTAAAAAGGAACCAGCAACACTGCCTTATCTAAGCACACTGCTTCTTTCTGGTCTTGCCTTCGAAATTCAGCTTTTCCAAGGACCTCTGTGCAGAGGGTTAACAATTATTTCCATTGGTCTTTAAAAACAACTGCTTGCTGGAGATCATAACTTGCTAATGGACCCGGCTCCACATATACCATCTGCAGGTTATGTAAATGAGGCAATCACAGACAGTGGCCTGGAATATACATCTAATCCATGCTGGATATTTCACTCTGCGACCTGCAGTATCCAGAATGCTGTCAGTAGAGGGCAACAGACAATCACATTCACACACAAAGTAAGCACTACATTGGGCGTGGGCTGTCCTGGGCTGCCCAGCAGCATTTATAAAGGGCAGCAGACAAACCAGAGTAGACATAGGCCAGCAATCAGTTGTCTTCTTTCCAGTTAGATCAGGACTTCTTGTGACCCAGCTAAGGCTCTGGGACCTCCTGGATCCAGGAAATCAGAGTTCAGCTCAGGCAACCCCTGCTGTGCCAGGAAAAGTGAAATAATCACCCCCAAACCTCCAGGGACCCCTTTGTGTTTTCTAAAGTCTGTGTCCAAAGTCCTGTACCCCAGAACTTCCTGGCTTAGTACAATTTAAAAGAAAAATTATTCAAGGTCTCTGGACCCAGCCAGAAGTCAAAATAAGAACATAAGTAGAGCCATACTACAGACCAATGAATGGCCCATCGAGCCCAGCACCTGTCTCCGACAGTGGCCTATCTCAGTCACTTGGAAGAAGTACCTAACAGGTCACAATGGGGCAATCCATTCCCTGTAAAGTTTGCCTCAGAATGCTATTCCACTCTCCATGCCCTCACAGCCATGGCGCTGCCCCGGCCCCACCCGAACTGCAAATGCTCCTCACCCCTTTCTTGCAATCCCATCCTCCTCCTCCCTAATATTCCAAGCCTGGTTCCCTTTAGCAGAGAGAAACCTGCCAGATGGCTAATTGACTCTCCATGCATGCTATAGAGGCTGGGTCAGAATCAGTCTGCCCATGCCGTAAGTGACGACGCCAGGATTCAGATGACCCTCTTCAAGCAAGATGTACCCAGCCACCAAAAAAGCTGTGATTTTTAGTTTCTGGGGGAGTCCCCCAGCTCCTGTGCATCACAGCTCCCCTTGCAAACGTCTTCCTAGTGGCTACATGTGCACAGGACTAAAACAGAGCTGAAAGAGGGTACCTACAATGTCAGGTAATCGGCTGAATTTCCAGTACCCGATTCGACTCAGTAATGGAACAGGTACCATGCAGTATACCCAACTGCAATCTGATTGGGTTCCCAGTGTCCCAAAATGTTGACTTCCAATTCCAGAATGTCAACTTCCAGTATTGATTCTTTGACATTTTTGTTGATATACCTACCTCCAACATCCCAGAAAATGAACTCTCCTGTCCTGGAAAGTCACCTTCCGGTCTCAGGAAACAACTTCTGTTCACTTTAAAAAAAAACAAAAAAACCCACCAATTTTGGGGGAGTTTCCAGCTCGATATACCAATTGGGAATCGTTAAATTGAAAAGTTGGTACTGGAAATACCTGTTTTTTCAGGTACCTAATTAGTCTACTCAGGTAACTCGGTGGTACCCACTGGTCTGGTACCCAAAAAAGCAGGTATTACCCACAGGTACTAAATTTAGTTCCCATTTTAGCTCTTACAGGGAGGCCCTTTGAAGAACACACTTTCTCCTTGATCAGATGGTCTCTACTAGTTCCTCCCTGCTGAGACCTTGTGGGCCTGTGAGCAGAGAGGAAGGGAGGGTTCCTTAATTAGGAGACAAGCTCCCTGCATTTACTGCTGTGCTCTGAGACAGTGTCGCCTCTAGCCCTGACTCTCCTTTGCACAGACGGAGGGTGTTTTCAGACAAGCGCATTACCCCTCCCCTTCCCCAGTATTCACTGGTTAACCATTGGTTACCAGTGGGGTTTTCACACAAGCACAGTGGGTACTGGGTGGGTAGGCGCTTTTCTGAAAACACCCTGAGTCTCGCAGCATACGCATAGCAGTCCCATATTGGCACATAACAGAAAGCAGAGGAGAGTTCACAGGAAACAAACTAACAGACTCCAGGTGCCCATCAGAGTGCACAGGATTTGTAAGGAGAGACTTGGCGCACGGCAGCCAGGGAAGGGAGGGGTTCTATTGTGAGCAAGATTAATGAAGGAGTCTAGTGTGAGCCACAGCCAGGGAGCTCTGCCGTTGGAGCCCACGCCTGACCTGCAATTTCTCCTGCTGTTACAGACTAAGTGGTGTGGATAGGTGCTGGTCAGTGGTGTGGACAGTTTGAAACCAAACTCATTGACCTGTAACTTGAGCTAGTGTCACTAGACTTGCACAGCCTGAGAAAGGGGAGTCTACCCCTCTCTAGCGACTACTCTATGTAAGAAGGTAAGAGTCTACTATAGCTGCCTGCTAGGAGTTGCTCCGTAACTTAAGAAACAGAGGCTCATAGCACCAAATCCTGCGGGGTACATAATACTAGCTTTACCAGGCACTGCCTAGCTCCCCTGATTCAGAGCTTTTGTACAGAACTAGTTTTGTGGCAAGTTTAAGCAGCACACGCACCCCATCACTGTGCAGAGGGCCATTGCTAGCCCATGGGGGGGGGGGGGGGGAGGTGATGAACAGTTGCTTAGTTTGCCTAGTGCCGCCATTGGCCATGCTAATCACTTCCCTTACTAGAAGAGACCAAACAAGGCTTTCATTCCAACAGCGTTACTGAATAGAGAGTTTTGCTTAAACACAGCCCTTGTGTAATGACAGGACCCACTTCGGTCAACCTAAGTTGTGCATGAGCCTGCTTAGGGTAAGGAGAAGTAGGCCCAGAGACTGTGAAAAAGTCAGAGAATGCAAAGAGACTCAAAGTGTGGAATGGCTCAGGTATGTGGTCCATCAGCATCCTAACAAAGGACTAAAGCCTTGAGTATCATTCCTGAGCCTGACACATTCACATATGTGTCACGAAGGAACAAAGGGTCACACACGTGTGATACTGGCCTACACGTAGGCTACAAGCCCAGTAAATATGTAAAGCAAAAGGTTCAACATGTATGTAATGTTACAACTGAGACCTGTAAAACTCGAGTCATGTACTGGAACACTGATGAAACTCCAGGAAATGGAAAGAGATAAAAAGATTGTGGATTCACCCAGACTGATAGAGACATTTAAATGCAAATGCAGGCAGTCACTGCCTACGTGTAAGGAGACACAGAAAAGATAGGGAGAACAAAAGGAATTCTAGAAGCCTCGAGAAGAGACTAGGGTTTTCCTCCTAAGGATATAAGGAGTTATACCCTATAGGGGGACAGTGACTACTGGGAACTGACTCAACATCTCACAGCCAGGAGGGCTGAGCCAAGCCAAGCCATGAACGGAGAGGGGACTTTGATTAAAACTCTCTAAGAACCAGCACCCAGTCATCTACATCTTTGACTGAGAACGGACCAGAACTTATGGAACTTTGTAGGGTAGATTCTTACCTAGGAACTCAACCCGTAGAGATTAGGAATGCGTTATATTTACCTCTGATTTCTAGTTACCACTCTGTATCAACTATCTTGTTTATGTAATCAATAAACATGCTTCTTATCTTTATGAAGAAGTGTCTATGTCTAACACTGGAAACACAAGTGCGCAACAAGAGTTTTCAAGCTCTTACGACCCCAGAGAGAAAGTCTGTAAACGGGAAGGATCGGGCCCTTGGTTGACAAAGGGGTCGTCCCTGCTACAGGATTGAATTGGCTAGAGAGAAAAACTGATTCAAGTGGGCTGGAAGCGAGGGATACTGAGTCACTCAAACCCGGTAAAGTGGGGGTGCGGACCTCCAACCTGTGACAATATGCTTAAGGAACATCCTGTTGACAAACATCCTGACTTACCCGACAAACCATCCTGAAACCAGATGGGGCAATTTGCACCTCTGACTCAAGAGCTGTAGACTACCAAAGAACTTTGGTAAGCATCCTGACACCCATGGACATTTTGGTCTTGATAGAGGCCAGTCTTAGGGTCAGGAAAGAATAATCTGTCAAAGATAAAGATGCTGATGGGCTCACAGCTCACCCTTTTGAAAGACCCTTTTGTTGTGCAAAGGACTGTCTAATGTCATCATGATTTGACATCTTGCTATTTGCTAAAACATCACCTCAGAACTGTATAAAAAAAAAACCTCAGCCAACTAGCATGGAGGTGTGCAAAGATGTAATTGATACTGGAAACATAACCATCGGTTACTGTCTTGGCTTCATCCTCCCTCCAAGGGACTGAACCACTCATCCCCAGAAACCAAGGGCCCTCTCCTTACTTTCCCTGAACCAGCCTGCATACTCCAGCGTCAGGCCAGCCTTGGACATGTAAGATATCTTTATCTGGGAACTACTGTATGCTAATGTGTGTGTAGCTGTAATACTGCCAAGAACAGAAACCATGGTGTGCTGTCTAGTAATACAATCAGTTCGTTTTGTAACTGTATTGTGTTTATTTGACAATCATCGATCGCACATGCTAATCACTTCCTTACTAGAAGAGACCAAACAAGGCTTTCATTCCAACAGCTTTACTGAATACAGAGTTTTGTTTGAACACAGCCCGTGTACACACCATATACAAAATATATTGGCATAGTGTCTCTCCTCCATGTGCTTCTAACAGATGCCTGTAGGGTCAAAGTATCCTTGAGCTTGCTCTCCAGTTGTTACTACAGGAGGAAAGAGAAGGCTGCTCTTTACCCAGGTAGTCTCCTGATGAAGGAATTTATGTCAGGTTTGTAGGGAACACCAGCAACATACGCTCTGTAAGCCCAGCTTAAACTGACATAGGGGCAGCAGCCTCATTGGAGTATGGAAGGGAGCGACCCCCCTTGGGAGCTCAGCTCAACCCCACAAAGGAGATTCTAGTTTTAAAAGGGAACTCTACTGAATCAAGCTGGGCCACAAAATTAGATCATTTATAAGGCAAAAAGGAAGCTTTGAAAATCTACATCTACGCCTCCTCAGGCTTGTGTTCACACATTATACTGGTGGGTACAATGTGCTGCGGTAAGGAAATCATAGAGTATCACAACTTGGGGCATAAATGAGCATGTGAATATGTAGGGGATGGGGCTAACTACCCCACACCCCCTATCACAGAACTGTTACCTTTACCATAGTCACACAGTGCATTAGTGTACATACCCATAAGTAGTAATTGGATGCTCATAAGGTGTAACAGTTCAGTAGATAGTGCGGAGGCTACTCACACATTCTGATCACCAAATACATCAATGCTGACGGGATGCAATACCTCATCATGGTTACTTACCACAATGCATGAGCGGCTTGGAAACCCTTGCACAAGGGTTCTACGCAATCTAAGATCAAAAGTTTTCTAGGATCTTAAAAGTGAATTCCAATGAGTGTAATTGGATCCATTCATGCCAGCGTAGCAGAGGGCAGAACAAACATTTCTCTGCAGTGCTAGAGAGCAGGATGCTGTGGCATGTGGTGAGACAGAGGTGGAGGGAAACGGACCTTGCTGAGCTTTACACTGTTCAAGCTGGAAGTGCTACAGACAGGCAATAAATGTCATAAACAGCAAAAAGCAAGTTGGATTTTTAAACCGCTCTTCAGTTTCCTATGCTAAGGTACTGTTAGTAACAGAACAAGAGAAATGTGGGCCCACAATGGCAATGGAAGCCACTTAATTCTGGGTGCCTCAAGTTTTGCTAGCCCAGCCCGATACATCTTGGACCCCATTTTTCAGGGGCACAGAGCACCCCCATCTGCACTGGTGAAGGCAGGTTCTTAGCACCTCTGAAAACTGGGCCCCTCAGTTTTGGCTTCCAGGGATTGAGGATGCCAGAACCAGTAGCCATGTCTGAAAGTGTTGGCCTTATAGTTTACAAGATTTACATCAGCTCTAGATGTGGCTCTCACTCACAGTCATTCTGTTGAAGCTAACAACGAGGCACAGATTTATACCAGCTGAGGATCGTGCCCATTACTTTTTCATACACTTTATTTAAATACAATACTTAAACAACTCTCCTTTCCCATATCTGTCTGTCTCATCCTTGCCAAGTATTCCTCTTGCCCTGCAAAGCCCAATGACACTGATCACTGGTTCTGAAACCTACTAATGCTCCAACAAGACTTCTTGTAGCTACTCTGAGATCCCAGCCTATGGCTGGATTCAGATCCTAACAGAATAGAACAGGAGAGGCCGTCAGCAACTCAGCAAGGTGCTCTTAGGAGCCTCTTGCAGTACTGTTATATACAAGCTGGGTGAAGATTCTGCTGCAGTCATGTGCAAGCATGTGTCTATGTTGGAAGGAGGCCATTTCACCAATGCTAGCTCTATCAGGGCCTGATCCCACAGCACGCTGCAGCCAATGCACTCTGTACTGCCTTCTAGGGGCTGTGGGACAGGCCCTGTGCTGGGTGGCCAGCTAGTAGAAGGGAGGTGGCCTAGTGAGTGGCACATTAGAAAGCATCAGCTTCTGTTACTGTATTAATAATAGGCTTGCAGGAAGTGGTAAAAGGACCAGGCTGCCTTGCTCCATTCATGAAGGTTGGTCTGGAGAAAGCACTGGGAGTGGGTACCCAAGAAAGGAGAAGCAGTCCTGCCTCCTCATGAGGAATGGACGAGCGCTCCGGCTCCCTGCCCAAACCCAAAGCCCTTGGGGCCAAAGCTCTTGGCGTAGCAGCCTACAGGGAGAGAGGAGAGAATAGATTAGTGATGCTGTAGGAGGGAAGGTCATTACAGCGTGGTTGTTACAGTCATTGTTAGCCACCGACTCAGAGGGCTCATATCCTGGATGTTCTTTGCAAAGCTCTGGCCCTGCTCCCTTCCAAGTGGGACTCTCCCCCCCACCCCTACTTCAGCAGGGCCTAGACTGGGGAAGCAGTACAGCAGCAGGCAGGGTCAGCCTTAGGATTTGTGGGGCCCACAAATTATAAAATGCAGGGCCCCTAGTGACTCCCACCCCCTTGGAAGCATCCTCCCTGGGATCCTGAAGGTGGTCGTGTTTGAGCCCCTACACCCTGCCCGGGTGAAAACAGGGGCTACTGTGGGGCCCCACAAAGAGCAGGGCCCAGGGCAGTCACCCTGTGGTAAGCCCAGCCATGGCAGCAGGTCCTTCTGGTGGAGTCTGACCCTGACCGGAGCAGAAGCAGTAGGGAGGCAGCTACCAGCTCCTTGTACCCTGGTGCCTTCAAGAGCCAAACACCACGTCTGGAAAGGTGCCCCATTGTGTGTTGGCTTCCAGAAGGACATGGGGTATCAGCTTGTAGAGGGACCCCGTAAGTAGCCGAGTCCAGGCCCCTCTCTTTCAGACAGGCAGGGAAACCACCACCAGCATTTTCTCTCTCATCTCAGAGGTTGTCACAAAGTCAGTCCAGTACTATTATCCCTACGGGGAAGTTTCCTGTGCAAGGTTTCACAGTGAGCTATCTGCAGAGCTAGGAATGCAACTCGAGGATCCTGGCTCTTAGCTCGGTGCTCTATCCATCGTGCTGCATGACACACACACACCCACACCCCCCCCGGTTCAGCTCTCTGCAGCCTTGTATCATTGTCACACCCTACTCACTTGAAGACCATCCAGAAGGGGCCAAGAAAGAACCTCCTATCCGCTGGCAGTTTGAACCATGTATGCATGCTAGCAGTGGAGCACTGGCACTCAGGTTTTGCATCCGAGGAGAGCAAAGCCCTGCCCCCTGCAAACATTGGGATAGTCAGAGGAATAGGATGGTGCTCTGCGTTCTGCACCCTTCCACGGCCACTGCTCTCCTAGTTTGAGCAGGCTGGCCCAACCGGAGAAAGGAGCCACAGGGCCATCAAGCCCTGCAATCACCACCAATTAGCTACACCACTGCTTCAGAGTAGCAATTCGCTCTCAGCATACCCAGCCATGTCTCCATGGCAGCCTCCAGTCACCCCTGCACCAAAGCCCCTCCCACTGGCCAGACACTCTGGACTGCATGGAGAGACCCACCTTTGCAGTAGATTTCGCCATCTTTGTCAGCCAACGTGGTGGACTCCAGGCCTTTGCCACACTTGGCACATCGGAAACAGGCTTTGTGCCATGACTGAGGAGGGCAGGAGACAGAGGTTAGAGTGGGTGCAGGGGAGCAGAATCAGTTCAACAGGGCAGGCCACTGGAGCAAGGATTCCCAGGGTATTCAGGGCCATCCCAGCCACCCACACCATAACCCACAGGTGCCCAGTTCTCTAAGGCATTGTTCCCAGACAGCAACACTCCGAGAGGTTACCATTTCCCTTCCAGGGGCCACTTTCAAAATTAGTACAAGCTCCAAGGTTCATACAGAAGTTGGGGACAGGGGTCCTTAAAGGGTGCACTCAGGAAGAGGAGGCTTTAGATCCTGGATCTGTGCCGTGGAGCTGCCTCCTATTCTTGTGTTCATGCCCTCAACTCTGTTCACTCACCCCAAGTGCAACTGCATTGGGGCCAACCCAAACTCAGGCTGCTTTTAGATGAGCGCGCGGTGCGCTCACGCGTGGTTTCCCAAATCCCGCGAGACGGGATCAGACGAGACGCTGCCGCGAGTCATGCGCACCAAAGGGGGACGCGCATTCTTTTCAAGCTGCGAACTGACCAGGAGTCTGATCGAGGTAGGTCATTCGTGGCTTGAAAAGAATGCGCGTCCTCCTCCCGTGTGCGTGACTCGCAGCAGCGTCTCGTCTGATCCCGTCTCGTGGGATTTTGGAAACCACGCGCGAGTGCACCGCGCGCGAGTCTGAAAGCGGCCTGCCAGTCCCGACACCATGGCACTCTGTGGGGGTGAGGCCACCTGGTTACATCAGAACCAGGCACGGAAGAGCCCAGCTTAGTTGGGACCAGGCGTGGGTTGGACTCAGATCTGATTTCACAGCCCATGCAGGGCTCCAGTCAGCCCAGGTTGAGACAGGGTCACTGGCAGAGCAGTGTTTTGTGGTGAAACCCAGGGATGGTAAAGCAAGGGCTGCTGTATGCCAAGCCTGGGGCAGCTACAGGGAGTCTAGGACTGGAATAGCAGGGGGTGTTGTAGGTGCTCTGATGGAGCAGACCATGTGTTTGAGATGGGAGATGCATATTCCTTATCTGTCCAATAGGTTGCTTGTGCTGTGAGAATGTACTTCCCAGAACACCAGTCATACAGGCTGGGAACGCAGGCGCCTGCTGAGAAGCTGCTAGGATGAATGAGCTGCGTGTCGCTGTCCTGCAGTCAGTAATGGCCGTCACAGTTGGTGACAGCCTAGTCAGTGTGGTGTCACCTAGTTCATTTTCACTTCTTGACATTTCTGCTCCACACAACTTGTGAATTATAGAAGGATTTCAGCACAATGGGCTGTGGTTTACTTCAGTTGGCAATTGCCACTCTAATTTCTGTCACCTGCAGCTGGAGCTAACCCCTGGGGGATGTGAGGGACAGAGGAAGGGAAGGAATGGACCACACAGCTGTTGGGATACAGACCTACTACACTGCCCCAGCAACAGTTTGCAATCACTTCCCTCAGAGAGCTAGCTTGTCTGGTAGCTCCCATAACCCATCCCCTCCATTGGTGAACCTGTGTGGTGGATTTAACACTGCTCTGCCTTACATCTTAGGTGAGAGGTGCCTAAAGACCTCTGAAGAAAGCTGCTGAGTGAATAGTACTAATGGAAACCACAGCCAGATTTCCTGCTGAAGAGGAGAACCCTAACCCTAATATGTTCATGTTTATTCAAAATGTATAACCCATACCCTCCTGCCAAATGGCAGCTCGGGGCGGTGTACAAAATACAATTTAAAACATGATATAAAAAATACAAAATACAATATAAAAACAAATAAAAATCATCAAAAAAACCTGGCCTGACTAAAATCTACTGCCTCCTCCCAAAAAAGAAAGAACACCATCCACCCACCCATCCACCCACTACCTGTCCCCCTCACCAAACACCTTGTCTGCGGAATGAGGGGAGATCCAGAGACAGGCAAATCTCCACCGGGAGGGGGTTCCACAGCCGTGGTGCGGCCACAGAGAACGCCCTCTGAAATGTTGCTGCTCAAAAGACTCGGGGGACCTCTAAGAGGGCGCCCACAGCTGACCGCAAGGGCCGATCCAAGACACGAGGGGCAAGGTGGTCCCACAGGTATGCAGGGCACAGGCCATATAGGACTTTAAAAGGTAATAACCAACACCTTGAATTGGACCTAGAAGACTATAAGTACCCAGTGCAGAGCACGGAGCACCTTTGTCATGTGCTCTTGGCAGCCTGTCCCCACCAGGAGGCGGGCCACTGCATTCTGCACCAGCTGCAGTTTCTGGGTCATCACCAAGGGTAGCCCCACGTAGAGTGTGTTGCAGTAGTCCAATCTTGAAGCGATTAATGCATGGATGACGGTGGTCAGATAGGAGCCTGAGATATACGGCCGAAGACAACGAACCAGATGTAACTTACAAAAAGCACTCATCGCCACAGCGGCCACCTGGGCAGAGCTTCGCATCGAGGCAGAGCTGCACATCGAGGAACACTCGCAGACTCTGAACCTCCGAGGAACCAAGAGGGACGCGCCCCATCAATGATGGGGGCCCCTACACCCTCGCCCCTTCCCACCAACATCACCTCTGTCTTATCGGGATTCAGCCTCAGACGGCTCATCCTCATCCAATCCCCCACTGCAGCCAGAAACCAGGTAAACACCAAGACTTCCGGCCCTGGGTCAGATGAAAATGAGAAGGAAAGCTGGGTGTCATCAGCATACTGGGTGTCATCAGCATACTGATGACACCCAACCTCAAACCCTCTCACGATCTTGCCCAAGGGCTGCATGTGCACGTTGAACAGGAGAGGGGACAGAATGGAACCCTGCGGAACTCCACGTGTAAGATCCCGGGGGGATGATGTAAAATCCCCCAGAACTGCAATCCGAGTTCTACTGGCCAGGAAAGAGTGGAACCATTCAAGAACAGTTCCGCCCACCCCAGCACAGTTCTGCAGGCAAATCACCAGTATCTCATAGTAAACCGTGTCAAAAGCTGCTAACAGATCTAACAAAATCAGAAGAGTGGACTGGCCTCGGTCCAACTCCTGGTGCAGATTATTGACCAAGGCCACAAGCACAGTCTCAGTGCCATAGCCTGGATGAAAGCATGATTGCAAGGGATCAAGGAAGCAGATGCGGTCCAGATAACTGGCAAAGGAGTCAATGTCAAGGGATGGCTTCTTGAACAAAGGTTGCACTGCAGCCTCCTTCAGGCACCCTGCAACCTTGCCCTCCACAAGCGAGGCACTGACAACTCCAGCCAGCAATGGCCCCAGCATCTCCCAGCTGGCTTTCACCAGCCAGGATGAGCATGGATCCAGATCGCAAGTAGCATCTCCACCGCATCAGTGGGTGACACCTGCTGAAACTGATACCACAAAATCAGACCAGACAGGGCTTCCATAACTTTGGGTTCATCCACCACATCAAGCTCAGTGTTGAAGTTGTGGTGGATACGAGCAATTTTATCCACAAAATAGTCAATAGCCATGTCACAGCAAGCACTGGAAGGTTCCAATTCCAGGTGGAAAGAGGTCGGACTGACCAGCCCCATCACCACTCAGAAAAGCTCCGCTGGACGAGACCTTGAGGATGCTATGATGGTAGCAAAGAACCTCCTCTTTGCTGCTCGGCTGCTCGCATAGCTATGGCATAGGCTTTTAACCAGGCCTTTGGGTGGGAGGGTGGGGTAGAGGGGATTGTATTTTTAAAACATTGTTTTAATTAATTTTATTCTGTGTTTTTATGCTGTAAGCCGCCCTGAGATGCTGTAGGCATGAGGGGACGGCTAACAAATATTTATAAATAAATTAAAAAATTAATTAATTAACGCAGTTCTATGCCAAAATCATTCAGCTTCAGTAGGAGTACAGCACCACTGTCACTCCAACCATCTCCACATCTGCTTCAGTTGACGTAGGTCTTCCATGAACCTAATACGGTGGCTTCTGTGTCAGCACTGGCCTGGCAGAACTCATTCTGCTAGACGATGCATGGCAGAAGGGTAGCCACATGTGGAATGGGCTAGCCACAAACATTGGGAACCCCTCTCCCAAGAACAGGAAGATCGCACAGACACTAACCTGGATTGACATTCCGAGGTTAACAGTCCAGGGTTACTGTTCTCACAATTAATTAGTAACTCAGAATAAGCAATAAACTGGGTTTGCAGTGAAAAAGGTTCACCTGGGTTGATACTATCCCGGATGACTGAAAAATCCCATGGTTCAGTGCTGTTGAATTTCATCGCCTTCTTCCGCTATTGAGCAGGAGAACAACAGCACTAACCAGCGCAGTGACTGTGAAAAATGGAGGGGTTTCCTCTGAGTTTGATGCGGAGAACTCTCCTAGGAATGGAGAAGCCTGTGTGCTTGGCCCATTCCCGTTCCTGTGTTTTGTCCTGTGACTACGGAGTACCAAAGAGATGTTCTGGGGTAGAGCAGATCTCTATGCTCAGTCCGGGTTTACAGTCCTCACGGACAGTAACCCAGCTTTATTTTAGTCAGAGTTAAAATAATCCTTGAAATTTAGGATTTAAGAACCCGGGTCTAAATGTTAACCCAGGATTTTAAAAATAGGATTAACTTTTTACACAGACTATTAAACCCGGGTTAATAGACGTTAACTTGTGCTTAGCGTCTGTGTAAAAACAGTCAATGGCAATCTATTGCTTCCCCATGCAGGCAGCTCTCTTATCGATTTTATATGTTTTAACATTGTAAGCCGCCCCAGGCTGCTTGGAGCAGGAGGGGCGGGGTATTAAATGATTTTATAAATAAATAGAAATAAATAAATTAACAAGGGCTTAGCTCCTACAACTGGGCCCAGTTGATTCAGGAGAGCTCAGCCCCCACAAATCTGGCCCTTTAGAAGGGTGGCAGCCAGTGTCTGCATTTCCCTGGCCATAATCCTGAGGATGCCGTGCAATGCCCCTTTCTGGGTGGCATGGCTGAGATCGGAGACCCCAACCAGCACCCTTGCATTCAGTTCCCATCACTTACACATTGCAGGGTCTTACCTTCCCAGCTCCAATCACCTTCTCAGCAGCATACACAGCCTGCCCACAGCGGGGGCAGCCGTCAGCACCACCCACTTTCTGGGCCATCCGGGATGCATTGGGATTGTTGGTGGGCCTGTGGGCCTGGCTCCTGGGGAGAGAATCAGTGTCTACTACAGCAGCATACAGGACAGGGGGATGTGCTTTGAGGAAGAAAGGCCTACCCTACCACTGAGGCTCAAGGGGGAAGAGATTTGAAGATCTGAGTGGTAGTGGGCAGAGGAGAACTGGGAGCTTGTGGGAGCAGTCTCATTTCTTCCTTTTTACCTCTCCAGGCAAGCTTCCTAGGGCAGCAGCGATAGTGGGAGAGATGGTCCCAGAGCCTGGTTTTGGTTCTCTGCTCTGCTGCAGACTCCCTGGGTGACCTTGAGCAAGTAACTCATTCTCTCTGGGCCTTAGTTCCCATCTATATCATGAAGTACTGTACAAGAGCTCTGCCCTGCCTCACCTCATAGGAGAGATGCGAGGAGACTCAAGGCTCGTAAATACTGCAGTAATGGGGAGCCAATTAGCAGACATTTGCCTCTATTTAAAAAGCACATAAGACCTCTAGTGCTTATTAATAAAGCAAACCGGAGCTACTGCACAGCCTTAGTGCTGCAAGAAGCCAGCTGTTGTGGGGCAAAATCTCCTGCCACGTGGGTAGAGGACTGTGCTGGGCTGTCTGACAAGACAGGGATCCTGGAAGCCTCCAGGATTTTGTCTTCCCTGCAGAGCAAATCTACTCCATAGTAGGGGTGGAGTGAAAGCTGGCTCCCTTGGCTTACTAACTAGTTTCGTGCCCTATGGGTGCAGAGGAGGCTGTGCACCCAGAGTTAGTTGATATTAACGGAGGATACATTTTTCTTTAGGACTAGTAATGCTTGCAAAGCAGCAGAGATCAGCTGGCATTAGCTGGGGTGTGAGCCCATGCCCTCCTCCACTCCTTTCAATCCCCAGAGAGTGTGGTTTTCAAACTCATATTCAGCATGGGCGTGACCAATATCTCACCAGTACCAAGGGTAAAGCTCAGGGCACATTTCCACAAAGAACAGCTGAAAGGGGCATCCCCCCACTCCCTGATTAACTGGCCCCAGCTTACATACAAGCAAGCAGGCTTGATCACCCAGGGTCAGAGTATCTCCAGCAGTGAAGAATCCCAATGGGACCTGGAGTTAATTACCTCAGGCATGACCTCCCTCTACTCTTTGTGGTTCTTCATATGACCACAAGCAAAGCACCCCAGAGGTAAATTATCTAGGGGGTAGCATTAAGTGTGAACAAGCCCCAAGTCAGGCCAAGGCTCAATATGTCTGAGGTTCTTAGGGTAAAGACTAACTCACTCATCAAGTTTGATGCCCAGCGACTCCCCCTTGTCGGTGCTCAGGGTCCCTGCTCCCTGCCCATATCCATAGCCTTTTGGTCCATACTTCTTCCCATAGCAGGACTTGCAGTAGATCTCTTCCCCATGCACAGCTACGGTAGTACTGTCCAGGTTCTTCTTACAAACCACTGGGGAGGAACGAGAGAGAAGACACTGTCAACCCTCACTGCAGGAGCTTATACATTAGCCCTGGTTTCTGACCAGCTACTCTGGGTAGCCAGAAAACACACACAAATGCTCAGAGAATCAGATACAGGGTTCAAAACCATGGCTGATATTTTTCCCTTAGATGCACAGAATTTTATATTTCAGCTTTTAAAATAAATAAATAAATAAATAAATGGGATTATTTGGCAGAACTCAACTCCACCTCACCTCACCCTGGCTGAGTGGAGAGTTGTGGAGTCTGGAAAACATGGGGAGTGGCGATTTACCTGATGTCCTTACCTTATCCATAGAGTCAGAGGTTGCTAGTAACCGAGTGTACACACACACACACACACACACACACCTGACTGTTCAGCTTGTTGCCACTTGCCAACACCATCGTTTAGCTGATGCTGAAAGACAGTGAGTTGCCCAAGACAAGGACTCAGGACACTTACCCCTATTCCCAGCCACCACAAAGTCCAACATGCTATCAGCTGGACTACACTGGTTCCCAGACAGGATAAAAATCTATAGCCCTGGCCAAGCCTAACTTGGAGCATTTTAAGTTTAGTCAGTCAGAAGTCTGAAATCTTGGAACTAGCCAATTACTGGCAATGCCAACAAAACTCTAATGAACACTCAGGTGATTCCATCCCCAACCCTTGAGCGGCCTCTGCTCAAGAAACCATCGCTTGACATTGGCCCTTTTTAGACGAGCGGCGGTATGAGGTATTTAATTAGCGCACTTTAAAAATGCGCCTCCGCCGTAATATGCGCATATTAAGCCACTTCTGTCTCGTCTAATTAGACCAGGCGGAGGTTTCAAAATATGCACCACGACGACGCGAAACGGACCGCCGCTCGTCTAAAAGCGGCCATTGACTCCCTCGCCAGCTACTGGACAGCCTCTAACCTTCCCTTTTTAGGGAAGGTTGTTGAACAGGTGGTGGCTCAGCAGCTGCAGGAGCATCTGGACTGCATCTGTTTTCTGGATCCCTTACAGTCTGGCTTTCACCTGGGTTATGGCACTGAGACTGTGCTTGTGGCCTTGGTCGACGACCTTCACTGTGAATTGGATCAGGGCTGATCAACCCTTCCGATTCTGTTAGAACTGTTGGCTGCTTTTGATACTTTTGATCATGAGATGCTGGTGACCCGCTTGTGGGACTGAGCTAGGGTGGGCAGGATGTTCTTGAATGGTTCTCTTCCTTCCTGGCCAGGAGGACTCAGTGCGTGGTACTGGGGGACTGCTCTTCATCTCCCCAGGACCTCACATGTGGAGTTCTGCAAGGTTCTATTCTGTTCCCTCTTCTGTTTAACGTGTACATGCAGCCTTTGGGCAAGGTCGTAAGGGGGTTTGATGTTTGCTGTCATCAATATGCTGATGACACCCAACTCTACCTCTCATTTTCATCTGACCCAGACCCAGCAGTCTCGGTGCTTCCTCTGTGTTTGGTGGCTGTGGGGGACTGGATGAATCTGTCTGAAGCTGAATCCTGACAAGATGGAGGAGATGTTGGTGAGGAGGGCCGTGGGGCTGGTGTCCCCCATCATTGATAGGGTTTGCCCCCTACTGGTCCCTCAAGTTCACAGTCTGGGGATGCTCCCCAATTCCCAGCTCCGCCTGGATACCCAGGTGGGGACTGTGACAAGGTGCGCGTTTTGCCAATTACATCCTGTGCGGCGACTTTGGTTATACATCTTGGACTCCGACCTTGCCACTATCATCCATGTTTTCATCACCTCAAGATCTTACTACTGTAACACGCTCTACGTGGAGCTACCCATGATGATAGTTCAGAGACTGCAGCTTGTGCAGAACATGGCGGCCTGTCTCCTTACAGGGACAGGTCGCTGTGTGCTCCGTTCTTTGCACTGGCTGCCCATAGTCTTCTGGGCCCGGTTCTGTTGGAATGTGCAACAGTCACAAGTAACACCGTTTTTAGACTAGGCACTGCAGAAGCACCTCCCAAGCCGCACGTTAAGACAGAAGCCGGCTGCGCTGCCGGAAGTGACGTTCTCCCCGTTGCTGGCAATGGCAGCAGCCGAAGATGTGGCGCTTTGCAAAGGCGTGTTCTAGAGACCTGAAAATAGAGGTCTCTAGAACGCGCCTCTGCAAAGCGCCGTGTCTCCAGCTGCCACCGTTGCCAGCAACGGGGAGAACGTCACTTCCGGCAGCGCAGCTGGCTTCTGTCTTAACGCGCGGCTTGGGAGGCGCTTCTGCAGTGCCTCGTCTAAAAACGGTGTAAAAGCCCATTGCAAGCCCTGCAAGCTTAATATGGGGCTTGTCCAGTAGGGGGAGGGTCAGGGGATGAAACAGTTCCCCCCCGCCNTATGGGGCTTGTCCAGTAGGGGGAGGGTCAGGGGATGAAACAGTTCCCCCCCGCCCCCTGTCTTCTCTCTTCTCCTCTCTCTGTCCTCTATCTTGTCCCATGCAGTCTGTACGGTATGGAAGCTTGTCTTCTGAGCTCTTAGTAAAGTTCTGTTTTGAAGAAACTTCTGCTGTGCGTTATTCAACAGAAAGCTAACTCTACAATAGGTTCAAGGTGTTGGTACTTACCTATAAAGCCCTATACAGTCTGGCCCTATCTATCTGCTGGATCACCTCACTTCTCAGGTTCTGGATCGACCCCTGCAGTCAACTGGGAGGAGCGTCCTTCTCAACGTCTCCCGAGTATCTCAGGGGGAGACTATGGAGAGGGCATTCTTGGTGGCCGCACCAAGACTGTGGAACTCCCTCCTGGCAGAGGTCTGTGTGGCCCCAGATCTCCTCTCCTTTCAATGACAGGTTAAGACCTGGCTGTTCCACCAGGTTTTTGGTGGGGGAGATGGGTAATTGGGTGGGGGGGTTGGGGATTTTAAAAACTCCACCATTTTGATTTTGATTGTTTTATATCATTGCATTTTATATTATATTTATTTTGTATTTTATGTTTTTTAATTAACATTATTTGTGAGCGGTTAGTGGTTACACCACAAGCTGCCCCGAGCTGCTTATAGCAGTAGGGTTGGGGATATAAAATCTGTAAATAAATAAATAAATAAATAAATAAATCTTTGTCTTGGCTTTGGGTGTTTTTAGACAAGTGCCTCCCCACCCTATCATGAATCCCCAATGCGGCCCTGCAAAATGAATGATGGGTGGGGAGGTGCTTGCCTAAAATACCCTTTGATCTCAGTCTTTCCAGTGTCTTCCCCTCACTCCCACTGCTGGATCGTGGAATCAGAGGGAGTTGCAGAGGCTTTGGAAGGAGTGAGATCAGGGGCCAGAGGATGACCCTTTTGATATTTACCGATCTCTAGCTGTACAAGAATAAAAGTCAGTGCTGGGGAATAAAAGTCAGTGCTGTCTCTACAAGCACTTTGCAAACACCATCAATCCCCATCTCGCAGAAGCCTTAAATGTCAGGCGGTCCAGCAGCCAGCTTGCCTTTTTGCCAGAAGAAAAATCTCTTGTCCTTAAAGAATGCAATCACAGAGCCAAGCACCTCCCTTAGAATGCTGTAGTGGCAGCAGTAAGCTCCATGCCATACCCCTAAATATGGGATCCTAAAGCTGTGCTTTTCCATCCCTGTTACCAAATATGGTGTTTTTCCTCCCAGCCTGCTGAGATCCAAGACGTACTGTGGAGGAACAAGATAAATAAACGGAGAGCTTGCCATCTAGGGAGAACGGTCAGGAATTTCTGTTGGAGAAGATTCTCTTCTTCCGGATTCGCTATTGCAAGCCTGGGCTGGGGTTCAGTGGGGCTGATCCCATGCTTCACAGACACGCACGCAAATCGCATGGACCTCCAGCATGAGGCCTATGGGCCTGCATAAACTGCACGGTTGTACACGCATGCATGCAGCTGCACATGCGGGGCATGGGATCGACCCCACTGTCTGCTTAGCATGGAGATTCTGTAGCTCATGGCCACTTAAATGCGGTTGTTTCTTTTGAACTTGCCTGCTAGCTGTCAGGTTAATTCAGCAGCCTTAGGGAAGAACACTTTGGCCCAAAGAGGTTTGTTTTGCTTCCCGAAGACTGGTGGTTCAGGAGGAGTCATAAAATCATCCATCCCGCTTTGGTCAGGCAAGTTCTCTCTGTGTTGTCTTTGTAGGATCACATGCTCTGCCAGCCGCATCTGCAGACCTTTGTGATGTCACTGACAAATTCCTTTCTAATCCATTTCCTGGAAACCAGGTCTCTGCATTGCAAAAATTCCATCCCTCTAAGCTCAGAAAGTTAAGAATCCTTAGTTTTCACTGAACAGTTTAGCTGCACCCAGGCACTTTAAGATGAAACTGGAATTAGTTTTAGATGTAATCCTAGCCCAGTGTATTCACACTTCTGCCTCATACAACTGACTCACTGTGGAACTATGCTGTTCTCATTTCTGACTAGCAAGTCAGCTGCTCTTTCAATAGGTCAGTCACATCCCTGGTGTTACTCCTGTTTGGCTGCACCATGATAAGTTTGGTCCATTGTCTTTGGTCAGTGGGGGCTGGGTGGCAGGCTAGCTGTGCTTGTTTTTCTCCACTGGGAGAGACAAGAGTTCAAATCCCAATGAATACACAAATGAAATGGATTTGGTTGTCACAGCCAGATCACCATAGTAATTCAGCTTAATCTGAATATGCTTGTGACTCAGGGCTGGGAAAACAGAGGGTACTTCAGTTCAAGACAGAGGGGCAATGGCAGAGCTGTGGGGAGCCCAGCCCTCGGACAACAGTGGGTATTGAGCTATGCTGGCAGAGATGCAATTGTAATAGGGAGTGGATGCTAGTTAGGATGACATGCTTTGGTACAGCTGCCAGGACAGAAACTTGCTCAATACCTTCCTGTGTGGTGTTCAGATACATGGGAGGTTCTCAGTACATCACTGAATATTTTAACATATTTTATAATCATATTTATGCATAGCAGTAGTTCCCAAGCATTTGATCTGTGTGAAAGCTTTTTAATTCCACAGCACCAGACAATAACAAAGACAAGCAAAATGCATCAAATTTCAGTGGATAGTGACCCTGTCTGCATTTGGTGTGATCTGATCTGGGCTCCTGACTCAGTTTGAAAACCTTATTATTATTATTAAGTATTTATATAGCACAAGCAACGTACCTGGTGCTTTACAACTGTTGAAAGTGCAGGGTCCCTGCGTCAGACTCCTTGGCTTCTTGTGAGCCACATCCTATCCCTGCCATTCCTCCTTGTGGAGCTCACTGTCCCTGCTGGCTGCACCTCATGGCAAGATGGTGGTGAGGACAGGTTTGAGTGGAAACATTCCTGGTCCCCATTTTAGAGAGTACTGGAGAGACGGAGTCACGCAGCCACAGAACCCATGCTCTAGTGCTCAGGTATTGCAGTGATGGAGCTTATACCAGAGTGTTGTGATATGGACTCAAGAAGACAGAGTAAAGCTACCCACAGAAAGCCTGAGGTGCACTGCAACAGTAATGCTCTTCTTTCTAGCAACTGCAGGCACTTTATCTGTGGCAGCAGGAGAAGCACAGCTTCCTGCCCGGCTGCCCCTAAAATGCTGAGCAATTGCCTGCCCAGGCACACCACAGCCCTCCTCAGTTGGGACAGTCTCTTTAGTCCAGGTGCCACTGCTTATGTGTCACCTCAAGTTAGAGATTCGCCTCCTCTCACCAGCTATTGTTTAGTTTATTCAAGCGAAGGCAAGACTCAGTCTATGTGTGGGATTCTCAGAGGGGACAGACACAGCAAGCAACAGGGATCAGCAGAACTGTCCCAAGTATAAATAGTGACAGAAACAGCATTGGTGTAAAACAGCTGCAGCATCCCACAGTAACCTAGTGCAGGCCTGCCACACTGGAAGAGAGAGAGAGAGAGGCTTTGCTAACTGAAGCTATGGGTGATTTCAGATGAGACGGGGCGGCATTCGCCCCGTCCCGGAATCACCCAAATGATTCCCTGCCGGGATCACTCCGGCACATCCAGCAGACATGCCGGCTGATCCCGGCGGGGAATCAGGGAGGGGGCGGGGCTGCGCGGTGCAACATGCGGCTGCATGGCCCCGCCCCCCCCACGCTCCCCCGCCGCTCGTCCGATTTGACCACGGCCCGGAATCCCGCTGGGGATTCCGGGCCGTGGTTGCCGGCCAGACGTTATTTTTTGTTGGTTCCCGCCGGGAATCTCTGACCACGCTTGCGACGATTGTCCGGTGGGGAGCCCCGGAAGCGGGTTGAAATTGACCCCATGTGGGAATTGACCATGGTGAACATCTGGCGGCCACCAAACAGACGTTCAGGGCACTTTGGCCCCATGTGGGTATTGGCTGTGGTTCACTGTGATCTCGTAACGTCTCAAAATACCCTATATCTGTTGGACGTAGTGTTTTAAATCATTTTTGTACTCAACTAGAAAGTTGCAGAGGACTAACTTGCTTATGCCTCTTGAAAGTTAATCTGAATAAGTTTGTGGCTCAGGGAAAACGGGGTATTTTCAGATGTTATGAGATCACAGTCAACCACAGTGAATCTGCACATGGTGAAAGTGATACCATAACATCTGATGGGGGGAACGGAAGTTCTCCCCCAGATGTTGATCACAGTCAATCGCGGCGGGGAATCACATTCACCACGCGATCGGCGCCGGCCCCGCGGGTACAGCCGATCGCGTAACGAATGTGATTCCCCACCGTGATGAACCGAGCCGTCTCGTCTGGACGGCAGCCACGGCCCGGAATCCCCGCCGGGATTCCGGGCTGTGGTCAATTCGGGCGGGCGCTGCAGCCGCATTGGCCGTGGCGCCTGCCCGCCTCCCCAGAGGGCGGGCGGCGGGGGAGCATGGGGGGGCGGGGGCGTGCAGCCGCACATTGCACCGTGCGGCCCCTCCCCCTCCTTAATTCCCCACCAGGATCCCCTGGCACGTCTGTTGGCCGTGACGGAGTGATCTCGGCGGGGAATCATTTGGGTGATTCCGGGACGGGGCGAATGGGCCCCGGCATGTCTAAAAATAACCAGGGAGTACTGCAGTTCAAAACTGAGGAGCAATGGCTAAGCTGTGTGGCAATGAAATCATTTCAACCAAAGTGCTCCAAAGTAAAACCTGCTGTTGTTGGGAGAAGCAAACACTTGGGCAGACCTCTGTGTTCCACTCCATTCCACTATTGCAGGGGAAGCCCACACTAGGGGACCCCTCCATGTTTCAGAGCCGCAGAGAACACCACCATCCTCCCCAAACATGAGTCCTATGGAACCCGCTCCTCTGGATTGGGGCTGGTTGGGTCAGGAGGGCAGGGATTGGTGCCAGCAATGGCAAGTAGCTGCACTCCACAACAGGTTCTTTTAGTGCAGGGAACATCTGGTTAGGAAATGAATGCATTGACTATAAGTCCATGGGTGAAAACAGACATGACGCTAACCACCCTTTAACCACCCTTGGTGGTTATTTATGCATGTTGCAGGGCTGTATTGGTGCCCTATGCAGCCCTGAAACATGCATAAATGACCACCAAGGGTGGTTAGCGTCATGTCTGTTTTCACCCCATGTTTTCATCTCCTAGAGGGGTGTGATACGTGGGGATGGGCAATGTGCTGGAGCAAAGGATTCAGTGGCTGCCAGATGGCAGGCGCACTGTTGCACTGTCAGCATTAAGCATAATGATGATAATTAGTCTAGAAAGGCAGTTATCCTGCCGGGCTTTTTCCTTTCCCAATAAATCCTCTGGGCCAACACAGAAGACTACACCCACGGCTCTTTCCCTGGTTCTCTCCAAGCCTTGCCCCCTCAAAGGAACAGCAGATTCACTTCATGAAGATTGGAACACTGAGTGTCCCTTCAAGAGAGAGCACAATAAGGGACCGGGTCTTAATAGAGATTATTCTAAGAGAACCCATGGCTCCTGGAATTTAGACATTTGTGAGGTTTAGGATTTGATTTTCCCTTACAGATTTTGGAGGAAGGCAGGAACTTTGCATGGATGTTGTTTTTCCAAAGCATTTCTGATCACAGACGGTACTTAAATCTCAGAGTTTCACATTCCCAAACCTTTCCTCAGCTCTCGCAAAGGGACTTTGGAAGAGAACAAAGAGCTGTGCTGCCCTCACTGCCCTGCTGCAATCAGCCAAATGTCAAGTTGTTTATGTCTGTTCTGAAGGAATCTCAGTGCATGTTGTTTACATTGCTGGCAAGCAGAAGTAGGCCTAGGCGTTGCCATGTCAACAGGAAAGGCCAAGACCCCATGGGCTGCCGTACTCACTGCACAAGAAGCAGGATTTGTGGAAGCTGTTGCCTTCACACTGCACCTCCTCTGCAAAGTACACAGTCTTCTGGCACACACCACACTTCTTCCCTCCGCCCCAGTTTGGCATCCTGCAGGGGAAAAACAAGAAAACTTCTTAACTCTTATGGAACCAAGTAGGATAGCAACTGGACAGCAGAGCTAGTCACTGGGGATTGCCAAGAGAACAGTCACAGAGACCATCATCCTGCAGGAACCTGGGAAAGATCAGAGCTTGCAGCGTCTTGCTGGGGTGGCCTCAAGACCCTCGAGAGGGGAAAGCCCAAATAAGGATGATGATGATGTTTGCAGTTCATCAGGAGTCCATACACTACAACTGAGTTGCATCATACCATAGGCTGGCACTGCCCTCATCATTCATGTGTTGGTCCAGCCTATGGACACTGCAATCTCAGCATGCAGTGCCCCCATCTGCATCCCAATAACTTTCCCACTCTAGTCTGCATGCCCTTGCTCTGGGATTACTCTACTAACAGACGGGTAGATTCTCCAGATGTCTAATCTGGGTTCTCCTTCACTGTGAATCCCCAATTGTCAGGATTACTCACACCAAGATCACGTGTGTTCTATGTATGTTGCTTCCTCTAGCTTTATCACACTGCACTTGGGTATTAACGAGGGGGAAAGTGTTTGGATGGATATGGCTTTGTCTCTGGCCAAAGCAGCTTCCTCCGTCTCTGGCCCTTGACCCTCTCTCTAGTATGTGCAGATTCAACTCACAGGACTGGTATTGGGGGCATGGAATGGAGGGGTTTAGACGGCTGTAATAGCTTTCCCTTCCTGGCAGGGGCACTGACTAGAACAGACAAAATGCTAAAGCATTCCCTTGCTAAGGGTGGTGGGACAAGGAGACTAGACACAGGAACTGTCCAGCAGGTAACCTCTCTGTCCCAGGGAACTCAATGTCAAGATGCTTTCTTGAAGGGGATGGGGGTGGGGATCCTCAAGACATTGAATAGTTTGGCTTGGATAGCTTTTCCTTGGTAGTGTCTTTTAAAGTCAAGTAAACATGTATACACATATCCCTATAGCTACCCACATGTGGTGGTGCCTCCATGTAGCAAAGGCCACACCTTGGTTGGTTTGGATCAGCATTGGGGCAAATTCAAGGGATACGGTTGTGTTTGACCCAGTGGCAAAACAAAGCTGTGGTGTGTGTGGATTCATATCCCAATTATGCACCCACTCAAAGAGCAAGGGGACAAGGTCTCCCAAAGTGATGGTCCTCCAAAGGGAGCTCCTAGTCAGCCTTGGTCTCCCCCCACAAAGGACTGGCACCACCCTGGCTCCCAGTGAGTACCCTGGAGCAGCAGAAACCTCTGCAATAAGGAAGTTTTAGGAAATCTGGCCCAGCCATCAAAACGACATGTCGGGGTCCAGGGAGGGAGTGGGGAGAGGGCCGGGAGACATGCAGACGTGGGTCTGCACGGCCCCACCCCCTGTGCTGCTGAGCACAGCTCACCCTCCTCCCTCACAGGCAGGCATGGCAGCTTATGAGGCCGCTGTGCCCGCCTGGAACAGCCCCGGCCCCAGACTGAGATCAGGTAGAGTGAACCATAACACGTGGTGGTCCACTTTGCCCTGGTCCGGAGATGGCTTTCCCAGGCCGCAACAGCGCTTAGCCTGGGCTGTGACTCGGTGATGGGCTCAAGTCACAACCCACGTGGCTAAAGTCTGCCATGGCCCAGAGAAACCCCTAACCTGGCCCAGGGAAACATCTGGCGAGCCGGTCCTGATATGACGGCACTGCAGATGGCCACCTGTGGTACTGTCACATCTGAAAATACCCACAGACAGGGATGAGCTAAGGACCTGAGCAGGGCTTCATTTCAGTGTTGCCAAATCTAACAATATTGGGGGTTGGTGAATTAGACTAGTCACCAGTAAAGCAACGTGGGTGATCTTGGCTTCATTTCAAACACACACATTCCCAATGCACTGTCCTTTTCGGCCTACACTAAATCATACATCTGCCCAGGACTGGAACAGTTGGGGGGTGGGGCTGCAGGCCAGGACTAAGGGGTGTTAGAGTTTTAAAGGGAGAACAGCAGGTTGTGCAAAGCTGGCAATTTCTCGCTTTCAGAAGATTTCAATTTAAAAAAGCAAATTAAATGAGTTGCATGAATTGGAGTGATAATATTCCAGATTAGGATGGAAGATTTTCTGCAGGACTGAAGCTCTCTTTTATGGCCATGAGGATTAACCTCAACAGTTTGCATTTTGCAATAGCTGTCCTCTTCAGTGCCCTCTAGGCTTGTTTTTTTGCATTTCTCTTTCTGCGGTGTTTCGATCCAGCCAAATCCCTCCTTTTCAGTCAAGTCATCCCAGTCAGGAGTGTTGGATTGCCTTAAAAGGAGAAGTGTCTCAGAGTCTGTCATTTCACTCTGCTGGGATGAGAGCTCAGGGAGTAGGGCAGGAGGGAGCCTGCTCAGATTCTCAATGGAAGGGCGTGTCCCTAAAAAGCAGATCCTGTTCTAGATGCAGCAGTGACCAAAGGCATTTACCAAATTAACCCAACTGCTAGTGGCAGCAGAGATGAGAGTGAAACTGCACACTAATCAGAGCACACAAGAGAGCAGCAGAAGAAGTGTGGTCTCAATGGTAGGACTCCAAGTCTCTTAGGCCCGTACAAACCATTCCTCCCAATTCTACCCTCCACTCTTTGTCCCCAGTGAGGCCAAACCAAGATGCTAACCATCTGTGGTTATTAGAGATCACCATGGTTGTATTTTCCCCCTCCCCACCACATTATTTTATTGTTTTATTATGGTGATTTTATGAGTGTTTTAATATATTTTTATAATTGTATTTTATGTTTTTGAAATTATCAGCCGCCCCAAGCTGTTCTCAGGAGGGACGGGATACAGATTGACAAAATAAATAAATAAATAAATAAATTATTTTACAGCTGTTAGCCCAGGGGTCCTGTCCTACTTTCATTTGAGTAGATGGTTTACTCTAGTTCACCCTGTCATTTCAGAAGAATACAGACTACTCACACGGTTTCTGTTCTCATCTGTTCAACATAGCAGTGTGCTGTTCCACCCTAGAGGCAGCTGCAACCAAGTCTCATACCAAGCTTTCTGTCCTAGAGGCAGAATTCAGGTGACCCCATCCACGCAAATGGAGGAGCTGCTTTTCAGCAGAAAGGGGTTGGAAGAAGTATTGTCTGATACCTGTTTGTACATTTTCCTAACATGGAGACAGCCTGAGAGCCATTGCATGAACCATGAAATCTCCCATCACCCACCTGCCACTTTGCAAAAACTCACAAGCTCAGCCCAAGTTCAAATATGAAAGTAGAAGCTTTGGGCACCCCACGGAATCTAGTGATGTACCCACCTAGGCACTCCTACTTCCATGTTACAGCCTGCAACTGGGATTGTAGAACAGCAAGAGGTTTGTTAGTATCAAGCCCTCGGAGTGGATGAGAAAGGGAATGGGTTGAGCTCTTGGTACCTAGCGGGAGGGCTGCATTTAATGGATGGGAACAATGGCCACCGAATGGCCAGAAATGTGGACTGTTAGTGGGAGAGCCTTGGTTTGCTAGAAGCTGGAGTTTTCTGGAATGTAGGCAGGGCATCTAGTAACGTGGCTCTATGTAAATCTGGCTGATCCTATTTTCCAGTCTTCACGCTGCTGAATTCACTGGGCAGTTGTTTTTCCCTTTTAAACTATGTTAAAAATCAAAGCTGCTGATCAGATCAGTGATCAATTAACCAAGTTCAGACTATGCGTGGAAATGATAGACAGTGAGCAACTGAACGAACTGAAAAACAACTCTTCTAAAATTGTAAACACCAAAGAGTTGTTAACTAGATTCACATTAAACCAAAAAAACCCACAAAAAATCAATTTCCTCAGATCCTCCAAGAAGAAACATGTGCCGATGAATGGGACTGTGTCTAGAGAAGTGGAAGAGCAGAACATCAATTAGTTTGACAACCCTGCAAGTGAAACATTTTCAATGCCGTTGTTATTCAATTATCACTGGGGCTACATTTCAAGTTCCTGTTCCAAGCTTCCAGTATCCCTTCAACATTGGCTTCATTCAGCAAAGGAAATCGGTGACTATGCCACAAAAGCATCTGAGAGGTAGAGATTGAAAAATGCAGAAAACTAACTTTTATGGTAACACTACCTTCATCATAGCTGAAAAAGGCATATTTAGAGAAACAATTGAAATAGTTTGCCCTAAATAAAATCTTCAGGGCAGTGAGAAGAGAACACCTACACTAGGGAAAAGGTGGTTTTTATCTTGCACTAAACACCTAGCATGGAAAGAGTACTTTCAATTATTATTAAATTAATTCAATTAAGAGTACTTTCAGCTACCGACCCGTCTCTAATCTCCCCTTTTTAGGTGAAGGTTATTGAATGGGCTGTGGCACTGCAGTTTCAGGCGCATTTGGATAGCATCGGTTTCCTTGACCCTTTTCAATCCCGGCTATGGTACTGAGACAGCATTGGTGGCCTTGGTGTGATGATCTCTGCCGAGAGATGGATGCAGGATGTTCGACCTTTTTGATCCTGCTAGATCTCTCGGCCGCTTTTGATACCGTGGACCATGGGCTGCTGTTGAGGCAGCTGCGAGACCTGGGGGGGTCTGGACGGGGCGGTCCTTGGATGGTTCCGCTCATTCCTCTCAGGTAGAAGCCAGCAGGTGGTGCTGGGGGCTGAAACATCTAGCCCCCGGGTTTTGACCTGCGGCATTCCGCAGGGTTCTATTCTGTCTCCACTGTTATTTAATGTGTATATGCAGCCCCTGGGGGGGGATCGTGAGAGGGTTCAGGGTGCAATGTCACCAATATGCTGTTGATACTCAGCTGTACCTCTCATTTTCAACTGACCCAGGTCCTGCTGTCTCGTTATTTTCCCAGTGTTTGGAGGCTGTGGCAGATTGGATGCGGCAGAGCAGACTGAAGCTCAATCCCGAAAAGACGGAGATGATGGTGGTGGGAAGGGCAGGGGAGGTGCTGGCCCCTCTGATGGGGGGGGAGGGGTGTTCCCCGCCTGTTGCTTTTCAGGTTCAGAGTCTGGAGGGGGTTTTGGATTTGGGCCTCCGTCTGGATCGGCAGGTGGAGGCGGTGGCTAATGCCACCTTTCGCTGTCTGTATCTGTACGGAGGCTTCGACCTTACATCTCCAGGCCCGATCTGGCCACTCTCATCCATGCCTTCATCACCTCGAGGCTAGACTACAGCAACACACTCTACGTGGAGTTTCCCTTGTTTCTGGTTTGGAGGCTGCAGCTAGTGCAAAATACGGTGGCCCGTCTCCTTACAGGAACAGGGCGGCGTGAGCACATAACACCGGTGCTCCACGCGCTGCACTGGCTGCCTATAGCATACCGAGCCAGATTCAAAGTGTTGGTATTGATTTACAAAGCCCTGCACGGTCTGGGCCCCTCATATCTCGGGGACTGCCTCGCCCTCCTCGCCTCAGAGCGATCCCTTCAGTCCACCGGCGCGGCGGCGCCTTTCTGGAGGTCCCCCGTGTAAAACGGGGGCCACAATGGAGAGGGCGTTCTCGGTGGCTGGGCCGCGTTTACGGAATTCCCTCCCAGAGGAGGCCCGCCTAGCCCCAGTCCTGTTGGCCTTCTGACGTGTTTGTAAGACTTGGTTGTTCGCCCAGGCCTTCGGAGGGGAGGGTGGGGTAAGGGGGGGTTGGTTTTATTGATGTTTTAAAATTGTGTAGGTTTGGCTTATTGCTGTTGATTTTATTGTTATTATTGGGTTTTTATAATATTGTACACCGCCCCAAGATGCCGTTGGCATGAGGGGGGCGGCTAATAAATCTAATGAAATAAATAAAATAAATAAATAAATAAACTGGGAATAAACTTGAGCTAGTTAAACATGTCCAGAGGCAAGGGATTGAGCCTGCTTACATCACTCAAGCTTGAATTCCCCAAACCCTGTCTAGATTGAGCTAAAATCCTAGTGTAGTTATAGCTCTGGGCCCTGGTCAGAGTGCCTCAAGAGTGTGGAGGTACCAGCCACTGTGCTCAGGGCTGCTCATTCAAGGCCAGGGTCCCAGCATTGCATTGATTCCTCATCAGAAAAGAATGCATAAATAGTGGCTAAGATGTAATCCAAAAGAGTAGTAAAGAGGTGCCTTCTTTGTTCCTTTACAAACTTTCTTTTTTTTTAAACAACAACAATGCATGTTGACTGTTGAGAGAGAGCCAACATAGACTCATCATCAGCAAATCATGTCAAAACAACCTTCTCTCCTTTGAAAGGATGACTGATGTAGCGGCCAGGGCAGATGCAGCTGATGTACTATATCAAGTATTTCACTGAAAGCAAAATATATTAACTTTGTGTCAGAACCCCAGCCTTGAGCCAGTGACCACAGGGCTCTGAGTACAGTGGTTGGGGCCTCCACACTACTGAGGTGCTCTTGCCAGGGCCCAGGGCTAGCAATTATGGTCTTCCACCATGCCAGTCAGGCCACACCCCTCTTCAGCCATGCTCCATGCCCCCAGCTTCCTACTTGACTGCTGGCCTGTATATAAAGGCCAGTCAACAGTCACAGGAAGCTGGGTGGATCATCAGTCACTTCCTGGCTTCTGGGGTCTCCATGAGCTCTGGACTGGTACTGCACTCCCTGTTCCTGGTGTGTCTTTTGGGCAAGTGGGAGGCTGGCCCTTCTGAGCTCCCTCCTTGGAACCCGGTCCTTCTGCCTTTACTGCCTGTTTGCCCTGTCCGTCTGTTTCTCAGTCTACCCTATCTCCTGGTCCACTTGTTGATCCCTGTTTGAGACCTTCCAGATTTGATTCTGCATGATTTACCTAACACCAATCCTGCTACTGCTTTCTGTGCCCAAGACCTGTGCTCCCGACAGGATGATCCACGCAAGATTGCATGGACCACCCCCCTCCTCCGTCTGTTTCTTTGTCCACCTTGCCCTGTTGTTCATTCCTGGTTTGTTTGTTTTTTGGATCCGAGAAAAGAAAAAAGTTTTGTGTGGAGTTTTTTGGACATTGTGGTGCCTGAAGTCACCCTTTGAGGGGTGTGTGTGATGATGTCAGGACCCTGGCCTTGAACCGACACCACTGGGGCTCTGAGTGCAGTGGCGGGGGCCTCACAGCTACGGAGGTGCTCTGGCCAAGGCCCAGGGCTAGCAACAATGGCCTTCCACCATGCTGGTCAGGACACACACACACCCCAGCCTTGCTCCATGCCCCCAGCTTCCTGGTTGGCTGCTGGCCTGTATATAAGGTCAGTCAGCAGCCACAGGAAGCTGGGTGGGTTATCAGCAGGGTTCCTAGTTTTCCATGACAAAAATTTGGAAATTCTCTGATTAAAAAAAATAATCCAAAATCTGTTTTTCTGTGATTAAATGTAAACACTAGTTGACTTTCCCTAACCATAATATATATATAGGTATGAGTTAGAACTCCGCATTTTATTGTAATGTTTTCATTTTAATGCAATTTTGCAGCTACCTGTCCCACCAACAGTAAAAAAATAAAAATATCGAGGTCTGTGGCACCCCTCCAAATGCAGAGCCCCTCCTCACACCACACATGCCTTTAGGTTGCTTCCCCTCCACTGAGCTGTGCTCGCTGCCTCCTCCTCCCAGCTTGGTTCCAGACCGCTCTGCAACCAGAAAGGCTGGCACTTGGGGAAGCTTCTATGGGCCCAATTAGGCCCACCTCCTGTTCCCTCTTCTCAAGGTCCAGAAGACCCAACCACCCCAATTCATAGTGCCCCTGCCTCCCCCACAGGAGGTGTATGGCACCCTTCCAAATGCAAAGCCTCTGCCCCTCCACAACACATGTCTTTGGTTGCTTCCCCTCAGCTGCACCCCACATCCTCGCTACCCTCTGCTCGCTGTGTGCTCCTTCCAAACCTGTACGTTTTTACCATTTTCTGCTAAATTCTCTGGGAAAAGGCAAAATCGCTGGTTTTCTGTCACAGAGAGAAAACTAGGAACCCTGGTCATCAGTCACTTCCTGGTGTCTCCATGAACTCTGGACCAGCTCTGCAGTCTCTGTTCCTGGTGTGTCTTTTGGGCCAGCAGGGAGGTTGGCTCTTCTGAGCTCCCTCGTTGGAGCTTAGTGTGTCCTTCTGCCCTTATTGTTTGTCTGCCTTGTCAGCCTGCCTTGCCTTGCCTGTCCGTCCATCAGCCTGCCTCGCCCTGTGCAGTCTGATTGTTCATCCATTTCCCAATCCACCCTATCTCCTGCTTTGTGTGTTGTGATCCCTGTTAAAGGCCCTCCAGAGTTGATGCTTTATATACTCACCGTGGCTGGGCCCTGTGCTCCTGACACTTTGTATAGTAACTGTAGTAATTTAGTATTTGATATGGTTTCATAGGACATTCTCATAAAGTAGTTAGGGTAAAGTGATTATTACATGGAAATATTATTAGGTGGGTATAGAACTGGTTGAAAAGTCAAAACCATGAAATAGTTATTAATAGCTCACTGACAAATGGGAAGGAAATAGAAAGTAGGGTTCCACGCAAGTCTGTCCTTCATCGGGAGTGGTACAATATTTCCATTAACAGCTTGGACAAAGGAGTTGAGAGTATACTTCTCAAATCTGCAGACAATACAAAGTTGGTGAGGGAGTGTCACTGTGAGCCCTTTGGAGGATAGGATTATTAAAATGTAGAATGAGCGTGGTCCGAGAGCAATAAGATAAAATTCAATTAAGTCAATGTCTTAAAGTTTCGAGTTCCACTTTGTTGAGCGCTGATGAGGCCTCAGCTGGAGTAATGTGTTCAGTTATGGGCACCACGCTTTTAAAAAGATGTAGCTAAATTGAAGAGAGTTCAGAGGAAGTGCAACAAAGGAGATCGAGTTTGGGAAGCAAGATGCATGAGGAACAATTGAAAGAAATGGGAATGTGTAGTCCAGAGAAGGATGGAGGCATGTTAACGTTCAAAATCAAATATGTGAAAAGCTGCTATAAACAGAATGGAAATCATTTGTTCTCTGTGGCCAATGTGGGTAGAACAAGGAACAATGGGATTTAAATTGCAGGAAGGGAAATTTAGATTAAATACTAGGAAGACCATAAGAATAGTTAGGCAACCAAATGAATTATCAAGGGATGTGGTGGAGTCCCATTATTGGGAGGTTGTAAAAATGGAAAGATAAACACCTGTCTGGGATAAGTATGATTAATGCTGCATCAGTGAAGAGAGATGGACTCTTATTTTTTTAGTGGACTCTGTTTTCTAGTCTTACAATTTTACAGTCCTATGATTCTCAGGTGCAGTAATCCTAAACTTTTGGCACCCAGGTATGCAGTGTAGTATTAAAACCCCACTAAGAAATCAGTTGACACCAACTCAGGATGTGACTCACATTTCCCCTAGGAATTCCACTGAGTGGAAAACTGGAGCATTGATATGCTAATTTATACTAGCTGAGAACCTGACTCAGAGCAGTACGCAGTTTAAATAAACATAATCCTGAGTTCACTCTCCTAGAATTGAAACTGAAGGTCTAGATTTCCACCTTACAAATCTATTTGAGGAAGAGGCTGTGACACAGTTCATTGAATCAATGTGGTGGAAAACTGGAAGAGTAAAATAAAAATCATGGAAGACAGGACAGTCGAATTCAGAATTTCAGTACATTTGAGAACCTGTGATTCTTGTTCAGCCATCACAGCAAACATGTTTTCAAGCACACCCAGGGTGCATGGTCCAACTTTTTAATAGGTTGTATGCTACAGCAGTAAATGTGTTGCCAAAATAAGAAGAAAGCTAATCTTAAACTTAAGGCTAACACTGCTTTTAAACGAGGGCGCGCTGAAGCGCCTCCCAAACGCCGCATTAAAGGAAAGCCGCCGGAGTGACGTTCTCCCCGTTGCCGGCGGCGGCTGGAGACACGGGGCTTTGCAGCGGCGCGTTCTTAAAACTTAATTATTAGGCTTAAGAAAGCGCCGCTGCAAAGCCCCGTGTCTCCAGCCGCCGCCGGCGGCGGCAACGGGGAGAACGCCACTTCCGGCGGCTTTGCTTTAATGCGGCGTTTGGGAGGCGCTTCAGCGCGCCCTCGTTTAAAAGCAGCCTAAGACTTTTGATAACAGGCTCTGCTACAGATTTCCTATGTGACCTTGGACAAATTACTTTTTCTCTGTGCCTCGATTTCCCATCTGGAAAAGGTGGCTTCCACTTTGTAAGTTCTTTGGGGCAGAGGCTGCCAGGATCTGTAGGCCTTCAGCTGGCACCTCTGGAGTTTCCAGGCAGTGACCAGCCCCTCGGCATCACTGCATGCATTAACCCAACCCCTGACTGATCCACCACCACCACCTAGATAGTTATTAGAGGCCTTATCCTCAGTTGCCTATGCCATGCCTCAAGCTCATCTGATTGGCTGCTCTCCACAAACTGTCCAATAGAGCCAGGAAGTTGTGTAGAATAATTTTAAGGCTTTTGTCTTAATGAGTCTGCTCTGGTTCCCTGCTTGCCTGTTTTCTGGTCCTGCCTATGCTGCCTGCTCCTGAACCTTGCTCTCTGCCTTCCATGAGCCTTTGTACCAATCCTTCTCCTCAGCTTTCCTCCAGTCTGTGCTCTAGCCCTTCTTGCCTTGAGCCGTCTGTGGACTGACCTCCCAGCTCTGACCTCCTGGCTTGCTTTTTGGGTTGTTCATCTAACTTGATCCCATATCTTGATCCTACCTACCCCAACTCTGCTGTGATCCTAATTCTTCCAAGACCATTCATGACTTAGAACCTTACAGACTGTATCTTGTGATGAGTGCATAGAGCAGGGGTGGGCAAAGTTTCCTAATCCCGAGAGCTGCATCCAATTGATCACAATGGAACCGCATGTGGCTCTAGAGCCATGGTTTGCCTACTTCTGGCATAGAGCACCTAGGCCAGTGGAATCCTGAGAGTGATTGAGTCCACAGGGAACCATCAAAAGCAGAGGTGCATTTGGCAGAACAATGGCAGGCCCCCATTACATACCTCCCAACAGTCCCCATGTGAGCGCATGATCATGATAGCATACCTGATGCGACGTTTGACTTTTCCATTTCCTTTATTTTACTTAAAGGATAAATTGTAATGACCTGTAGGTTACATAATAGATAGTTAAATTGAAATCCTATTAAATTAGAAAAGTGGATCTGCACGGGCCAAGGGTCTCCCGAGTCCAAGCTCCGCTGAAGAGCTAGGGATTATTAGTATAGCAATTTTATGTTAGGAATTGCTATTAAGATTATGGTCGTAGGAGTCCTATAATACTAGTCCCATAAGAGGCTCTCCATAGTAGGATACCATAATAATGGGGTACTTGCACATACCTATATGAGGCAGAATTGCTAGGACAAATTGTTATAGCAATGCAAATTCTTGATCTGTCTAGCCTGAAAGTTACCAGCTCATTATACATGTGCATGCCTAGGTTTTCCAGGGACGGTAGGACCGCTTGTTACAGTTTTTATTGTAGAAATTGTTTTGTGGTTTTATTGTGTATTTTGTTATGACGTATTGTTGCAACAATAAATGAAATGAATGGACTCTGCAAGTCCCGGTTTAGAAGGCACAGGCCCTCTTTGGGTGCCCCTCTTTCAGGACAGAGAGAGAGAGGGACAAAAAGTAATTATTAAAGTCTCTCAGACACCTCTTTCCTGGTTGCCTCCCAGAAAAAGTACTTGAGAGGTCAATAGGGAGATGATGGAATGACAAGCTAAGTGGAATGATAAGCAGGAAAGCGTCTGTCTCTTTATGCAACTGGAATGCTGGGAAGTGTGTGAGCATGCACATGTAAGTGCATGTGGGGGTGGAGCTTATTTGCAGAGGGGCAGGGCTTATTGGGCAAGGGGGTGGGGCTTATCCCTTTTTGGTCACTCAAAATGTTGGGAGGTATGCCACTAGATAGAAGAATGGTGCGGGGTGTTTCTCTGACAGATTTGCAATCTTTTCTTATGCCTTTTTAGGTTTGAGAAAGAAATGTGTTTATGTTATGTCATTTAATAAAACTTTTGTGGTCCTCACATTTATCAGGTTGAGGAGAAAAAAGAATCACAACCTGCTGGGGACTTCACTGCTTTTCCACAGACAAAAAAAAATATGACTTTCTTTCCCTGCAACCCAGAGCTGGCCTTACCACAGGGCAACTGCTACAGGCCCCGCTCTTTCTGGGGCCCCTGCAGTGGCCCCAGTTTTCACCAGGGTCGGGTATATGAACCCTAACACAACCACCTTTAGGGCCTCATGGAGGGTGCCCTCAAGGGGGTGGAGGCTACCAGGGTCCCCACATTTTATCTTTGACCTGGGCCCTGCAAATTCTAAGGCCGGTCCTGCTATGACCTCATTCTCTTTTCATCTTGGGGCAGGGCAGCTTCTTGGCATTGCTCAACAGCTGCAGTCTGTTTAAGATGTAATTCAGAATGACAGGTGGTGTAGCTTAGCGACTAAGGTCTCAGTTCCACATCTGTAAAATGGGAATAATCATTACCAACCTCACAGGGTTAATATTAAGGTGAGCAAGATTGTAAAGCACTTTGAATACTGAAAGCGCTACGGAAATGATTAATAATAATGGCCAAAGAAAGTAAGGCTAAATCTCCAGTAGAGCTCAACACACGTTTGAGCACCAAAAAGGGGCTAATTTCACAAGATCTCAACACACTGGCTGATTCATTCTAAAGAGAAGATCCTTGTTTAGATACCTCAAGAAGAACTGAACTTTACTGGAAAAATCAAGCCCCAGTTGTAAGTGCAAATCAATACACAGCACGGTGTTACTGCAGCAAGAAATTCCCCATGTGTGTTTCCAGCCTTCTCAATGTGGTGAAAGTATATTCCTACCTAACCCCATGCACAGATTTCCTTTAAACTTTGAACATTCATATACCAGGGCACAGAGGCGGCTTGTGGGTTTTGAGGCTGGAGGGGCAGTAAGGTTGCCGAGCCTAGGGTAACGGCAACGGTAGGCAGAGCCAGGGCAACGGTAGGCGGCATAACCCAGCAGCAAGGAGTTCCCAGGGTTAACATACAAAACACAGTTTGCATGCACATCAAGCTTAAAATAAATAATTTATAAACCCAAAACACAGGCACTCGTCCTTGTAAAGCACCCAAGTCACAGACTGAATCCAGTAATGCATGATACTGAGGAGGACTGACAATGCCATGCATTCTACATAACCATGCAAGATTATCATTGGTCCCATTTAAAACCACAGATTGAAACCCACCAGTCACCGTTTTTACATCAGATCAAGGATTGCAACAAAACAGTTTGCATGTAGTTTCTGTGTGGTGTTTTTTTGTTTT